>JARHVA010005419.1:812500-1162500 GCA_037957365.1 Torreya grandis
CATAGCTAAATACTAAGTATCATGTCCTTATGGCATCAAATATATCTTCATTATGACTCTCCAAAATGCATAGTTAGATCCATTGAACAATGGAGGCTTACTAGTAGAGAAACCACCTTGAGCTTGCTAACTAGCCATTATTGCTTCTAGGATCTCCTTTAGATATTTAGAGCCACTTCAAAGGAACATGATATGATGCCAAATTTAGGAAGAAAAATTATTTGGAGGTGGGGAGTTGAATCAATCTTCAAACTTTCATATACAAACTTACTTAAGCAGTCATAGATCAATTAGATAAGCATATACTTTTTAGCAATCATAGACATCAATCCATAAGATCATGAAACACATGAACACAAAGTATATGTGGAAAATACTCAAGGAGAATAAAACCCACTTAAAAACACCTTGGAAAACTTGTTTCATAAGACTATAAATCAATTTTAGTTGAGAACCAACCCTACAAGGAACACCAACCCCTACAATTTATCAATCACCAACATGCTAGGAGGCTATAAACCCCTTGTTGATTAAGAAACCACTCAATGAAATATAAAAAACTATCCTCCTTGATATTTCATCCCTCTCATAACTAATTATGGTATTATTTTACTATACCACCTTCAAATCTACCTTTTACACAAGCAAAGTTTTTATTTACCTTCTTCGCTTGATTAACCCTTATATGGTTTGATTAGGTCATATAAACTTGATCCTCACACATAGAGCTTTAGTCCAATGTTCATCACTAAACCTTTATATTTTTTTCATGGTATAAAATACCTCCTTATATTCTCCAACATCCTCTATTATTCATTTACTCCTTGCATACACAAATAGGCCTAAAAAATGTATAGTATATATACTAGACTTTTCTTATTCATATCCTTATTAGACAACCATGAACTCTTATATTTATAGGTTTTTCATGGAATTGATATTATAAAACCTCATATATAAGGATAAAATTTTATATTAGTCCCTTTGGGTTTTCCCTTTCTCAAATAGGCCTTATCTCTCTTTTAAGTCTCATGGAGACCTAATCCTATTAGGTATGTTTTAAAACACATTATATATTTCCTTTTCTAGAACACATCCAAACATATAATAAAAATGGTAAACATAATAAAACATTAAAATATATCACTCCTAGTCACATATGTTATCCAAAACACTTTTTATGTTAAACCACTACTTGGAGAACATCAATAACATCGTTTATATTAGCCTCGTGTATACATAGAAAGTTTGTCAACAAAAATTGAAGCTCAAACACAAAGTTTACAAAAAAAATATTGTTTAAAAAATAAATATTTAAGCCTTATGACTTTATGTTCATCACCATTTTCATTAGACACTTCAACATAGAGCTTAAGTCATTAAACTCACTTCTACAACATGACCACTCATAACTACCTAAATGCTTCAAAACCTAATCATGAGTAATTGACCACCATCATTTATACAAGGACATTTCATGACTATAAACGTAAAAATATGAAAATTATATACATTAATAACATATCCATATGAATTATACTCTTTAAAACTTGTCAAATCAACTCATACTCATCTTTGCTAGATGACCACTCAGAACTATCAAAAATTCCAAAACATATTCATAAAAACATTGACATAGAACACCTATAGAATAACTATATTGAACTTAAAATGGGTTTATATGATATTTTATCATATTAATATCAAATTAAAACAAATATATTATAATATAAAATATAAATATTGGTCTTACATACCAATCTCATGGCTTCACTGTACACATACCTCACTTTGTTAGACTAGTTAGTTTGAGAACAACTTTATTCTTATATAAAAGCATATAGAAATATTATATTAAATAGGGATGTATGTTAAATTTATTTATTATCAAAACTTTTCAATTTTATTCATTATTAATCCATGGAAACATATCCCTAATCTCATTCCCACTTCTGCTTATTTTTCTCACTATCTTCCTCACTAGGCCCATTTAGCGATAAGTCAACTTCCATAACTGGTTTACTATATTTTAATTTTGGAACCTACTCAAAAAATAAAATGGTAATAATATGTAATCATAAATATTTAACCTCCATATATTTATAAACTTTGACTTGGCCAACTCTGCCTATTATAGCAAATTTCTATGAAACATGGCTTTTCCTGTAGAGTTCACTCACTCATATGACATACCAATGCCACCTAGAGATACCTAAGAGAGTAATATATATGATACAATCATAAAAATAGTTCATATACTCTATTATGATCCATTTTTGTTAATATATTCCATATGGGTTCATAGTTAGGGTTTTAGAGAGGTTTAAACCACCTTATAGTTTTAACGATCATTCATAAAGCTTAGGCCTTTAAACTAGAAACCAATGCTTGGAGATTTGAGCTAGGACCCTTACATAGCTTCCATGTACTTATTATGATATAACTCAAAGGTTTCATGTGAAAATGAGTACAAGAAAGTCTGTCTCAGGTAAAAATACCTTCTAAACCTCAAAACCTCATTCGATGCACATAGGAAACCTCAAAACCATATTTCATGATTTTTATTGTAAACCATGAATTGAAACTTGGTAAAAGTACCTAAAATAACATGAAAAACCTATTTAAATTATTATTTTTCCATTCATGAATTAAAAATTAAAGTTAATACCCTATTTGATCACCATCTAACTTTTGTTCTTTAGGATTTGGATCTATAGTTCATATTAGGCCTTAAAGTATACCTTATAGCTATTGTCCAAGCACTCTCCACATTAATAATATGAATAAACAAAATTCCACATGATCTACAGTAATTTTTATCTTTCATATTTCTTGACAACACTTCATGGTACCATATTGGGTCAGGTAAGGTTTAGGACTAGTCTCAGTTGTATGCTTATGCTTAAGACCTTACCCCTGTAGGCTTACCTTGAAGATTTAATGAGTGTTAAAACAAGTCATATTAAGTCTTAAGAATCATTAAATGTCCAATCATAACTATGTGTATATATCTCAATATATGTTGATCTTCATAGCCTCTCATAGGGTCTCTTCATGCCATTACTAATGTTTGGACTAGGTTTCTCAAGCTCTTGAAGCTTGAAAACTAGAATTGATACATTCCTTGATACTTAAACACTTTAATCATATGTATTGTATGTTACTTATATAATATAATACATCTATACACCCTTATTCATACACATCCTCATGATATGATAATGCTCATTAAGACTAGCACTCAAAAGTATGCTTACCTTGAATGTTGATATTTACCTAAAAACATGTGTTCAACCTCAAAATAATCATCATGTTGCCTTCAAATTCTCTCTCAATAGAGAGACAATAGGATGTCTTCAATTTCTCTCTTGTCATAAGATTTCCTTGTCATATACCACTATATCATGCATCTTTACTAGATGTACTTTGACATCACTTTTGACCTTGATAGTAATGATAACCATTTTGACATTGACATCAATGACAACACTTCACAACATTATTATTAGGTGGAACTTGAGTGTTGTTCAAAAGGGTAGAAGTAATAACCAGACCTTGGAACATACTCCCTAATTGGTAGTTGTTTCTTGTTTGTAATTGTTCAAATGCATGAACCTCATACAAGTTATCTTTAGTATCATTGTCACTCTTAAATAGAAATTCCTATGTTTCTAAGATTTGATCTATATTAGGTTTTATTTTCATTGTTTTGAGTAATCATTTTCAAGTGTAATCACTATTTATAGCTTGTCCATCACCTTTTGGAAGATGTTTGAGGCTAGGGTGAATTGGTCATAATTGATTTTAGTGTGATCAATAATATTTTTCAACATACACCAGGTGGTTAATGCTAAATCACCTAGGTGCACTGAGTATGAGACATTGTTATTATTTTTCTAGTTTACATTGTCAAATGGATTGAGCACTCTTCCATTATTGGGCATATATTCTATTGCCTATTGGTTATATAGAAGTTGAAGTTTATATTTTGTGTGGAATTATTCATGTTTTTAAAGTGTTTTAAGTAATTTTCCTATGAAAATTAAGCAATTCATTTATAAACCTTCGAACCATCTATTGTAGGTTTTCTACTTCAAGGTTCACACTAGCATTTTATTGACTTCTCATTTATAGTTATGGTTTACCCATAGGTGTAGAATAATTTATAAACATAGTGTAAGTAGGGTGTACTTGGTTATAATAATTATTGATAAGCATCTGATTATGTATAAATGATGAGATAACATGTTGTTTGTTAATAGAAATAATATAACCACTCGTTGTAGGCCTGATAGTAGTGTTGGTGTATATGACAGGATTAAGTTATCAATTATTCACCTAAAACATAAGATGATTTTGGGGAATATATGATTGATCATTAGGAATATAATTCATTAGAATTAGGTTGTAAACTAGATTTGGGATTTGATACATAACACACAGGATTAGGTTCTTTAACTAAGTGTTATGTTGAAGAGACTAGTTGATCATTATAATTGGTTTAAAAGAACCAAGCTGTCATAATGAAATAAAAATACAAACTCCATATCCTTTTGGTATCATATGTCACTCAAAATTGATAGCTTCCTTTCAGGCTAAAGTTGAAAATGTAAGTGATGTCAAGGTTATTCTAATTGGCATTGAAGTCATTGAGTTCAAATCGATATGGTAGGTTTTGATGGTAGTCACTTCCATTTATGTGTATGTGTCTTTCAACCTTTGGTGAAAATTGTTAATATGTGTTAAAGACACTCATTAGCTCATTTTGTTCCCTATGGGTAGCATTAAAGTGATGGTACAAAATAGTTGGATCAATGGGTAGCTTGAAGTGATTAGTAAACATTAGTTCTAAATCAGCCAAAGAGGTGATATCCATTTAAAAGTCCAATATACCAAGATTAAGAAACCTCACCTAAGGAGTAAGAGAATAGGGAATAATCAACAACCTCATATTGAACCTGAGTTCAAATAAGGACATCTTTGAATGCTTTAATGTCCTCTTTAAGTGTTTCAATCTCACTGGATATGTAATTTAAGCATAACTTGTCAGTATTCTTTGGTAATTCATGGGGAAACCACGGAACATTCATAGGGCATCACCCCCACCAATCCAAGTAGTATTATCCACCATTGGTGGTTTTATAGTGGAAACAAATGGATAGAGAAATGAGATTACAGTTGTAAGTGAGATACTAGCTTAGTGTATTTGTTTAGTTTTGGGTTTTCCTTTGTTTGCTCTTAGTTTTTGACATTCAATGAGTTTTAATAGCTCAAATTCATCCCCAATAGACTTTTATATAATTGGTATAAATATATTTTTTAGATTAATTTTTAGAATACATGAACACGAATAATGTTCCTAAGTGTTCATGTTTAGCTTTTTGTTAAAAAAAAACACTTTAGGTATATTGACCCTCATTATAGTGTCAAATTTATTACTATATGTTTCAAGCATGCAATAGGTTTATAAAAATCATAAAGGGTGAGAAACTAGTTTAAATCAGAGATATGTATGAAATACTTTAGTTTTGCCCCTGCTTCTAGTTCTAAAATTGTTGATGTGTCATTCAGCATGAAAACAATAATGTTGGGCTTTAGGAGTGGTGAAAACAATTAATCCACTCTTTAAAGTAGTCCCACGAGAGTGGATCTCCCCAAAGTCTATATCTAATAGGTCATGATGCTCTAATCTTCACTAAATTATGCATTGTCATAGTTCCAATCAAGGGGTCTATTAGTGTGAAATATTCTAACATCATGTATTATTGAACAAACTAGATGGAAATTATGAATTTGGATATAATTCCAATGGGTTTTAATAAGAAACTAAAACTGACAAAGCATGTATGTATATTTGCCCAAATCAAAGATAGGGTTTTAGATTAAAAAATGGTTTAAAATGATAATTTAACCATCCATTTCCATGCATTTAATCATGAATAGTTTGAAAATAAAATGATAATGAAGCAAAGTAATCAATCAAGATAAATAAGAAAAAACATATTTCTATTGAACAAACCCTAGCTTGATAGTTTTGATAGAAAATAAAAAAGAGAAAGAGAAATAAAGCCTACAATAATAAAGGTAAATACATATTTATTGATCTATGAAATCCACAAACTAGTATATCATCTGATCAGCATGTGGAAAATTAGGAACGAAGTTGGTGTATACACCAAAGGTAAAAAAAATGGAAGAGATACCCATAACAACCATACAAATGTGTAGATTAAAAGGAACAAATCTAAAGTCTTTTATTAATTAGAATATTCATGTTGATAATCACATTTGAAGTTGATTGCAATCAATTAATCAAAAGTTTTCCAATGTATCAACAAGGTTACAAAAGAAGGATAGGATGAAAAATTAAAGTGACTAACTCTAATTATTTTGGAGCAATAAAGAGCCAACCCTTATAATGACCAAGGTTGGATTTATTTATATAATTTATTTCAATTCATTTCTCACCCAAACACTCACTCACTTTTTCACTCCCACCCCTTTACCTTTTTAATACATTTTAGATTGTAAAAACCTAAGAAAATAAGTTACATTTTGAAATTAAAATCATTCCATGTAACTTATGAAGATAAAATTTTAAAATCTCAAAACACATGAAGAATTTTGAGAGACTAAAGGCACCAAAATATCTGCATCAAAGTTAGCTTTCTAATGACTTTGATGGTTCTAAAAATGGGTTAATGAGGACCAAGTTGAAGTAAAAAATAGAGGGGGTTCCAAAAGGTACTTAGTGAACTTATTTGGGTTAGGAAAGTGTAAAACTCAATTGTGAGAAGCTTTTGAATCGAGTCACATTAGAAAAATGGTAGGAGCAAAGCATTTTTGGAAGAAAGATATTTTTGGTTATGTAAGAAGTTTTTAAAATGGCATAATGGGGAAAATGTTATGCCCTTTAGAGTGATGAGTAGTGTTAGTGACTTTAAGGGGAAAAATAAAACCCTTAGGTTTTATTTTTGTGTTGACTTGAGCATTTTGACTTGATATGCAATTTTGAAATCTTGGTTCTAATCAGGGTTCAAAAGTCCAAATAGAATTAGAAATCACTTTGGCATGATTTTCAAGGTAAATTCAGAAAGTTATTATATTATAATTAGCTTTTTGGTGGGAAAATATAAATTTGAATTTTTTGGTTCTTATCAGAGTTTTGAGTACCAATTAGAACTAAAAGGTACATTTTGCTAGGTCTAAGACCTAGTTAGACTTTTTATGTTTGGTTAGAATTGAATTTTGGTTGATGGAATCCTTAATACCTAATTAGGGTTTGGACACCCTATTAGGTATTGGTCTAAATATTTGAAACCTTTGTGTTGAAATCAAACATTAAACTATAAACAACATAATTGTGTTTTCAACATTCACTACCTTAGTCTAATAGGGGATTTAACCCTAGATAAAACTACAGTGAGCATGAGAAGGGCCCACAAACCTAATCAAGGTCTACGGCCTATATAAAAAAGTAAATAACATTAGGTACATGCCCTAATATATTCATAGTTTTCCCCAATTAGAACTATGAAAATGATAGTATGGATCTTGAGACTTAGTCAAGGATTATTCCCTAGATAACTTTATGGGAAAAAATGAGCTAGAAGTTAGACCTAATCATACTAAATATTGAGGATAGCATTTAAAATGATTGATGCTAAACACAAAGACCTAATATATGAAAATATATTTATTAACACTATAAATACCAATGAAAATCTCCCTAGACTTAATCAGGATTGCAATAGGGAATCTAATGACTTAGAACATAGACTGAATTGCCCAAAAAAATTTGATTAGCATTGAATTTTTTAAAATGAAGACCCCAAAAACCTAAGCAAGAGTTGAAACCTAAATTTTCTCTCAAGACATACAAAAAGGTCAAACATTCCTAACTAACCTAAATAGGGAATAGGACAACATTTTCTCAAGATCTACAACTAGACATCAGTCAGTCAAAAACTCACCAAACAACCATGTGTAAAATATGAAAATAGCTTGCATGATCTTGATCAATAGAACAAGATATGTTTTGGGGGATGGGATAGCATGGAAATAAAAGTGACCACAAAAGTAGGATGAAAGACTCGAGTAAGCTAGAGAAAGATTATACTAGACACCCCTCAAGTGGGATAAGACCTCAAAAATGCATTTATGCTTAAAGAGTAAAACATGAAACTTATCTAGATGAGTGTGGAAAAAAGGACGGGATAGGTTGTATAGGAATAAAATTCATATAAGCCAAAATCACCCTCTAAATTAATTTTAGGGAACTGAGAGAGTTAGTAGCCAAGATGGCCAAGTGAGCATAAGTGCAACTAGACTTCATTTAAGGGTCAAGTGATTTATATCAAACTTTACCATTCAAACTTGGTCATCATAGTGGGATAGGTTTCAACAGATATATTGGAATAAAAACTAATATGACACCATAATGAAGGCTAAGAGAGATGAGAGAGTCAGGTTTCAGATGTAAATTAGGAGGTCAAGACTTAACTTTGATGCTAAGTGTTATATATGATGTTTTCCTACATAGACATGTTATTTAAAAAACTAATGGTTTTAGGACCATGTTTGTTATGAAAAATGATATAGACTACAAATATAACTTAAGAGTGAAGATACCAATGAGTTATGAGTGTAAGCAAGACTAGTTGTAAAAGTAAAAATAGGTTCCCTAATTCTCAAAAGAATGAGGGCATGTTGTGAAAGAAATAATAGATAGCTCTCTAACCTTGTTTACATATTTCATTTGATACTATAATTACATTTATGATCATAATTTTACCACCTTGGTTTTCATGCATAATGATTCCTCCTTCGATTTCATGTACCATATTCTATTATGTTACCTTGATTTCATGCATAACCATTGTAGTTATTCTTCCATGCATATTCATATTAATTTACATTTAATTTCATGTTTCATATGTTTTGTTTTTACACTTATTCCATAACTAACCATAGTAGTTCATTTTTAGCTTACATGCATATCCATAGTGAATGCTCCACTGACTCTTTGTGTAGTCATAGTGACTAGTATTCTAATTTTTTGTAAAGCCAAAGTGATTATTGTTATGACACTCCCTAACATAGATCCATGATTGATTCCTCTAATGATGATGTGGGTGTCTATATAACTCAAAATTTTATGGCACTTTTACCTTATGAAGCTTTTCTTGTACCCCTTCCACATTTTCCTTTTGTGATTCCTTTATCTCTCAAGTATATGAAGTCTTTGTATTTGCTTGTAATTTTTATTCACATATGTCTTCATCTAAATATTCCTCATGATTTTTTTTCACCCCCTTCAATCTCATTATGATCATCTACCTTGACTTTTCTTTGTGCCTTTCTAACCAAAACTTCATGAAATACTTCTTCACATTAATATTTATTGTTCCCATTATCTCTAACTATGGATATGTAGGAACCATATCCACACCATCCATAGAAAAAGCATAAAAATCTAAATGCAAATCATATTTATCCATAGTGATCTTCAAATCTTAAAAAACCATAATATTCTTACCATCTACTTGAACTTCCTTGATATTCTTTCCTTGAACATATATATTTTGAGCAATATCAATATTGATGAATTTATAGTTGATGCTATGATTTATATACACATTGACCTTATTCCATTGAATGCATCCGAGAAGTTGGAAAAATTAATATGATTTTTTTGGAGCCAAATTAATTGAACCCTTATTGTCCAATCCTTATTCTTCCCCTTCAAGATCCTCTACTTCTCCTTCTACCCAATCTATAGCCTTATTATCATCATTATGCTCTATTTCTTTTTCTTCATCATCACTTACATATTTTCACTTATTTCCATCATTTTCATTAATTTAATCATCTTGTTTTCCATCTTCATTATCTCCAACATCTTCGTCATTATTGTCATCATAATTCTCATCCTCTTTTTGTTTGTTTCCATCATCTTGATCTTATTTGTCCCATTGATATATGAAAACTTGTTCTATTTCTTCCCACAAAAACATTCATCATTTCATTTCCAACTCATCCCACCAAAGTGCTACAAGACCATAATAAAAAATTTGACAAACATTGTTTCCACCAAATTATTCAAAACTTATACTCCTTAAAAAGGAACCAACATTATCTAGTGTCAATATCATTCTCTCCTAAAAATACTTGTAACTTAATGATCCACAAAAAATAGGGTTAATGAAAAATACTAAACTATAGATAACTCATGGAGAAATGATATGCACAAAAAATAGGGTTAATGAAAAATACTAAACTATAGATAACTCATGGAGAAATGATCTAAACCATCTAATTTTTTTTGTTGCATCTTCCATGTATGATATTACATCTTCAGTGAAAATTTGGTAGACAAATACCAAAAAATTAGGCTTGTAGAGTGAATCTAAAAATATCATTAAATTGCAATAACTCCCACAAAACTTGTCAAAAAATTCCAAAATTATTATTGTAGTTCTCTTGTATACTATAATAAACTAGTAAAAATTTCATAGATAAATTCATGAAATTTTGGTAGATATGATGAATGTATTACAAACCCTAAAATAGTAATAACTTCCTCAAAATTGAGAACAAAACCTCAAATTTTAAATTGTGAGTTCCCTAAAATATTTTTCAATACTAAAATTTCTCTCCCAATTATATTTTATTTTAGAATTTGTGCTTAATTATTTATTAAATTAATTTTGTTGTACCTTGATACTTCTTTATTTATATAGTTTGATTGGAAATAATTGAAAATGGTGAAGGCACTTTGATTGAATTAGGTATAATAATTATAAAGGTCAATGTCAATAAATAAACTTAGTCTTAATCTCTAGAAAAAAGATTATATAACTATATATATCCTCTAATTTTTAGAAATGGATGTTGAGATAGGAGAAAAGAGAACAATAAAATTTGAAAAATAACACATAACAAATAAACTATAGTTATTTTTGAATAGTATGAAATGTCATCGTGTTAAGTTGTTTAACTATCTTATGACTCGTAACTAAGATATCAATAAGAATCCACTTTTGAATAATTGTCATGAAACATCAATTGTTTTTTCCATGTAACTCCTAACTACTCTCATAACTTTTAGATAGAATCTCAACAAAGCCCTATGTTTAAATAATTGTCAACAAACATTAATTGTTTTTTCCAAACAAATCCTAACTACTCTCATATCTTCTAAATAAAATCTCAACAAAGGCCCACTTTTGAATAATTATCGATAAACATCAATTATTTTTTCCAAAGTGACTCCAAACTACCCTCGTCACTCCTAAATAGGATCTCCACAAAGCCCTGCTTGGCCTGCTTTTGAATAATTGTCAACTTACATCAATTGTTTTCTCTCAAAGCGACTCGAAAGTGGAATGGCCACCATTGCTGAGATCATTGCCGGAATGTTATTTGACTTTCTAACTCCCCTATTTTGGATTTTCCAGTGTCAAGCCTTCCAGCAGAAAACAATTAAATATTTCTTCCTTTAATTACAACAGATATTGTTCGTACTGTTGACCGACGGAATATAAGTATTTGAAGGCCGACATTGAATAAAAAACCCTCATTAAAAAAATAAAATCAAATCATTATCAGCATAGCCGTATGTCAAATTTAGTCTCTGCTCTTTTTTGAACGCACTTAAGTTATCTAGCAAAATAATTTTTCAAAATTATACGTTTGCATAAACTTACTTTTTTTCTCAAGCAAATTCTTCTTGCAGTCTCGGAATTCAGAGCAAACGTATGTAATGTAAGCACTAAAAGAAACTTGCTTACCTGATTATGTCATAGGCATTTTTATTATTGCTTCCTTCCACCTGACAAAACTTCCCCGCATGAAATTCCCTTAAAAGGGTATGAACTCTCTTTCATTTCATGCATTACACGAGTTAAACATGATGCCCTTTTCACCACCTAACATAACTGCTGTACGTGAAGTTCTTCCAAAAGACATGAACTCTTGGTTCATTTCATGCAGTGTATGAGTTAAACGAGATGCCCTTTTCACCACATTTCTGAAAATCCACTAAACTGTAAGACTGATTTTTTTCTAATCACATCTGGTAAGTACACTGTCTCACAAATACACTAATTTTAATCTTTTAGCTAAAAGATTTTGGATTAAATTGAAAATTTGGACATGAAACTGTTTAGAATTTACGATCTATGAGATAGTTGAAAATGAAATTCACTCACCTTTATTCCTAAAGTTTGAAAGCCTAATTGTCGGTGTCTCAAATTTATTTCAGTTGTAGAAATAATAGTTTTCAGTGCAGATTTTAGCTAAACATTAGCCTAGACTTTGACATCCTTGTACTTGAGATTTTATGGCCTGGCATTCCAGTTCACAGAAAAATCACGAGAATTTGCACAAATATATTTCGCTTTGCACATAAAAGTCTATTTTCTATGGTTGTTTTTTTTTTTTCTTTTTTCTTTTTAAAACTTTAAATATTTAAACTAGAACGTCGTCGATTATTTACTTAATTTCTTGTATCGAAAATGTTTCCAGGGACAAAAAGCTTTCAAGGACTTCTTGGATGGATGAAAACTCTTAAAAAATATACCTAACCAGTTGAAAGTTGACAGCGTGGAGTGGATCGCTAAAAAAAATGCATTCCTTATTTCTGATTTCATTAAATGTCCATATGATGGTACATGTCATTTTACTTGGTAGCCCAACATTTGATTGCTAACTGTCCCATCAAATGTTTATAGTGTGGAGATAGATTAAAAACAATTTTGCACTACTCCGCATTCCCCGTCTACATTATCAAAAGGTTAATGTATGCTACGTTTCACACAAAGATACCTGCAAATAAGTAAAAAGGTCATTTCTCATTTTAGATTTATTGTTTTACAGGTTCTCTCTTTCTTAGCAAAAGAACAAGAGTGCTCGTCCTCCCGTGTCTCAATCCAATGAAAAAATTAATTTTATGGGAATTTTTTGGTGTGAGTTTTTGGTCAAAGATAATATTTAAGTAATCAAATTTATAAATTGATGTGTTTTCCTCTTTTGATTCATGAAGATAAGGTAGGCTACAACAAAACTTTGGCCGCAAATAGTAGTGGTGACATCAAATCGTGTATTTTATGTTATTACCATTGTCTAATGTTCAATAGATAGTCAATTTGAATTTGTGTAAACAAATATACTAGTAATAATTCTTTTGGAAAGGTGTTATAGATACTTTTGAAGTACAATTTGATGATTTGAGTGTATTTAATTTTTAGAATGTATTGTAGCATACTTAAAATTTTGTGTTCATGAAAATATTTATACATTAAATGTAATAATAGCTCCACAGTCGGGAGACATTACATTTAGAATATACATATTATTGCATGTAATTTAGAATGAAGAGGGCAATCCTCTTGAGTGAAACTGGGTTGTGGGCTACTTGATGCACACAAATTTTTTACTATAATTTAAAATTTATTAGGAAATTAATTATAATTAATATAAAATTAATTGAAAGGTAAAAAATATTATAAATGACTTGTAACTAGCAAAATAAAAGTAAAGTAATAAAAGGAACAAAGCTCAAATGAATTAATGAAGCTAACTATGTAAGGTACAAAGAGGACAAGAACACTTAGCTAATTTCTACCTATTAACTATTTACAATAGAAAGATATATGAAAATGACCAACTAAGACTGATTATAAGACTGAGACTAAAATAACAACTATGACTATTCTGATTTAGAATCAATTGTCCTTACTGTTCTCTGAGGGTTGATCTTGACCTACATGAAGAAAGAGAAAATTGTTGGGATAGTAACCCACGCCTACTTGAAATATAATTGTATGCAATTTTTTATTTATTTTTCACAGATAACCTATAAATGAACTCTTAAAGGTTGAAACCCTATTAGGATTTATGATAGTTGGAAAAATACAAAATGAAAGGACAAGTTTAACAGGTTGTGCTAACCCTAATCAGCCCCAAGATGATTGAATGTTGCCTACATGCTCTGAAGAGGGAATCAAGCCCATGTACTTCATTGATCTAGTGTTTAGTGGAATGGTGTTCCTTTTCTACATGTATGCATTTAGATATGACTAGAATACTTGATAATATTTTATTTCACTCAAGTAGAATACGTTTGTGACTTGGCTAAGCACTGATTCAAGGAAACAAAATTGAATTTGGATTGATTAGGAAAGATTTTCTCAGTGTGAAATAATATAATTATGTTCAAATAATGATTTTTCTAAGTGAAAGAATAAGTGGCTTAGATGTGCATTTATAACAATGAAAATGGGTAAAACCTCATGATGTTTATCTAAAAAACATGAATCAACCTATAATTGAGGGAAAGTTTCAAAAGGATTCATTATTTAGAGAGGGGCTAGTTCTACAAGTAAAGATCAAGTTCAACTGATGATCCCATCCCATTTAGGTTGATTATAACTTATAAGGGTAGTATTTTTTATAATTTTAAATACTTTTATATAAGATTATAAGCTTTTAGCACTTAAGAATATTTTTGTAAGTGTAAAATAACAAATATGAAGGGATGGGGTTGTAAAATAACTTAGGATATATTGAGGTGGTGAAATATGTACAATTTAAGTGCTCAAGCCAATTAATGTAAAAGAGGCCCATATATGACATTATCAAGTACTCATGACTAAATTTGAGTATCTACATTCTATCTACTTGCCACCCCTCTTTGAATGAAATTAGGTTATGGGTGACTTGGTCCACATAAGTTTTTTATTAGAATTTATAATTATTTGGTAAATTAACTATAATTAAGATAAAATGAATTGAAGGGTGACAAATTTTCTAAATGAATTGTAACTAGAAAAATCAAGGTAAAGTACTCAAATGGACAAAGATCAAATGAATTAATGAAGCTAACTGTGTAAAATACAAAGATGAGAATAACACTTAGCTAATTTATACTTATTAAGATGACTATGTACAACTAAAAGATAGATTAAAATGAGCAACTAAGATTAATTTTATGAGTGAGGTTGAAACATCAATAACCATTGTTCTTAGTTAGAATCAACTGTCCTCACTTGAAGAACTAAATGCTTTGATATATTGCATTAACATAGAATGTCAATATGTATAATACAAAAATGGTTGAGTATTTACAAACCATATCAACTATAACTACCTAACCACAATAATTAAACAATTTAATACTAAAAATTATGCTAACATCCTCCCATTATTACATTCTTTTTACAAATTTACCACCAAAATAGATCAAATTTTAACTTGCCAAATGACCTAGTGAGTATATCTACTATCTGTAAATTTGTTGGGCAGTACTAGAGCTGAATGTGATGGTTCAAGAACTTTTCTTGAATGTAAAGGTATTGGACCTCAATTTGTTTGCTTATTTCATAAAACACTAGATTTTTGTCAAGCTTCAACACACTCTGATTATCACAAAAAAAGATTAGTGGATTATATTCAAGAATTTTAATGTTTGCCAAAATGCATTATGGCCAAATTAATTTTCACACATCTCCTTATGCAGAAAAATATTCTGCCTTTGTGGATGAAAGATAAAATACATATTATTTTTTACTAATCCATAAAATTGGTCTAGATATGAGATGAAAGATATATCCTATAGTTGATTTCTATCTATTGGTTCCTATTTGTTCACCTCTGGCACTCATCCTAACACACTTAGGTAGTATGGAAAACATGGATGATAAACCCAAAATTATGTCATTATAGCTAGGGAAGGGCTTAGCCTCAAGATGGATTGAACATAGACAATGATTGGAAGACATTGATAGAGGGTATCTTTAATTCCTTGTTATTCATGGTTCTTCCTAAACCAAGGTTTGAGGACCTAAGGAGTACTTTGTTCACATGCAGGGATACAATAGTTCAATCTCCAAGGGTATTATAGGCACACAAACAAATCTAATTAGGGCATAACCTAACTTGCATAGTCCACTTGGGAAGATTTATCACATGGGCTTGGTAAATACTCTAATCATACATAAGTTACTAAAGATAGATGGGAAAGTGACTGCAAACTTAATTTATAAAGAAAGTCTTGACAACTCAGGGCTAAATGGAAGATTACAATGCTGGTCTTTGAATCACAAAACATAGATACATTTTAGATTTGTAATATTGATGCATCTATAGGTAAATAACACTTAAAATAGTCAGTAAGGTGTATTGTTTGTATTGATAGGGCAAGGTAGGATGAGTTAAGTATATTAAAGAATGGTGTGGTGGATTTCAAATAGTATAAATTCCTTCAACAAGCATGTTATCATTGATTGAAAGATGCAAAAAACTAGTAAACAAGGTAAGGAAATTACCAAGAATGCTTTGCATTCATTAGTGCCAATGCAATGCAAACATTCAAATAACCCTCAAAACCCTAAAACTTACACTACAACTAAGGCTTTAAGCACATTTTCCTATCAAATACATAATTTTTGGATGTCTTTAAAAGACTGTCATCAATACACTCCCAAAACATAGTGCAAAGGAGCTTATGACCTAGATCTATGTCCAAAACAAGAGTCATTAATAAGCATAAAACTAAATACCCAATGAGTAGAGCATAAAGAATATATTATTGCATTTCATTGAAAATATATAGTAGAAATCACATGTGTTTCCCATTAAATTGAAAATAAATCTTACGTATATCAATATTTAGAATGCTAACATGGGGAAATACCTGGTGAATTTGCTCTAATATACATGATCTCAGATCTTGCTAATGGTTGTACATCTACAACCACCTTAGCAAAAAATGAAAAGGTCTCTATAAAGAGGAGATTTTTCAAAGTTGAAAGAGCCTAAGACCTCAAAACACCAACAACCACCTTGTAAAGAGGACAAACCCTATTTACATATACAAATTTCTTACCTAAAATATTCCTCCAAGATTCCCTAGCTAGAAGATGCCCTTGATCATGCCTAGAAATGCATGCTCTTGTAAATAAATCATATTGGTAACCGCTAGTTCATGTCATGATAAGATTTGATAACAAAAGCTTATCTCCTTGGCTAAAAAGTTGTTGCTCTTGAACATGAGGTAGAATATTCCCTTGGGATTTAAAAAACACTTTCTATTCATGCATAACTGATTTCAATTGCCTTCAACTAATCATTTACCCATCTGAAATATTGTGGATAACTGCCCTCCTCCTTGTGTAAGCCAAGGAATGCCCTTGAATTTTTAATGATTGCATCAGATTGCTCCAACTATGATAGAAGTAATGCAGGATACATGGTTGTTCTAAAAATCTCCTTCCAATGGCCCACCTTGGTCTCACAACCCCTACAACCAATTTATTCCATGGACATATTAGCTAATGTCCAAATATAAAATGCAACTTAGCTTACTTTTACCTTTTATTTTTATTTTGCTTTGCCCGTGCTTTTTATCATTTATGTTTTGTTTTTTAGGATTGCACCAAAATCAATAAAGCTTAAGTGCATTTTTTACCTATATCTTGCCTTATGCAGGACTTTAACCCCGTTATCAAAATTTGCACCTTCTTATCCTAGTGGGATTTTGGGTGCCAACTACAAGCTTGTAAGTTGGTCAAAATGCAGAAGTGTAGTACACATTTCCAATTTGCAAATTTGCAGCTTACAATCTGATGTTGTAGCTTTGCTCAAACATTTCCCTGTAGACTTGGGAACTTCAAATGTAATTTACAAATCACAACTTGAAAAGTTGCATTTGGATTGAAAACTTTCACTTTGCCTTTGACGTTGTGTTTGACTGGTGGGTTTTGGAGCTTGGAATACACATTTTAATTTTACAATTGCAAATGAATGTTCCATCTCCAATGTAAATGCCCGCCATGATTAGCTTTCAATATTTGGGTTTCAAGAATTATACTTTCTTCTTGATTTCTTCCACTAGTCCTTTTTTGCATTTTTTTTAGTATAAAATGCAGTTGTTATAATTGACCTTCCTGTATTTCCTCGTTGAATAGAGTCATTTGACTTTACAACCTTGTCATAGTCTAATATACCTTTTGAGTTTTTCTGTTGAATTGATGACTTGACCAAAGAACCTGAAGTATACTGACCTTTACTACCCTCTTTTAGGTTGTAATTCCACCCTTTGGCCCAAATATTGTCAATATTTTCAAGAGCAAGACCCTGAGTTCATTGCCCTTTAGCTTCCACTAAATGTGCCATATCACCTTAATCATGATTTTTGCATTATGCAAAAATTCTATTTAATCAGTCAAAAACACATAATTATGAGAAGAGCCTATAATATCCTTTAAGTGAATTTGCTTAGGTGGTTCTCTATTTAGCTTAATGTACTACTTCAAATTATTGGACTTTTTATGCCCTTGTTTGAAATCACCAACGAAGGTTTTGGGAAGATCTTTCTCCCCCTTAGCACTATACTTTTCCATTGAAAGTATATTTGTATTTGTTTCCTTCTTGGATTCAAAATCTTTTTTTAAAAGAGCAGAGGCTTGAGCATCCAAGTGTGGAGCACGTGGAATAAATGTTTCTAAATCTGAAAGACCAGCTGGAGCTATCTTTCCAGCCCGACCAAACCTACGGTTAGTTCTTATCTTTTCCCAATTTCCATATCAATGATAGTGATGCCAAGAAGTAGCCTCGCATCATCCACTTGGTTCCAAACAAGAACACTAAAAGCTATGAGAGCACCAATGTTTATTTAAAATTAAAACCAGTTTGGCCTATTCATGCATCACAATCAATTACTTTTCCATACTCAGAACACAGCCAAAAATACATAGCCAACCGTAATGTAATAAAATGGGACGTGCCTTGCTGAAAACCCTTGAAGACAATGCTACAAATAAATCTTGAAACATTTGGCATTATTTTCTCTCATGACCTCGATGTCACCACTTCTTATGTTGAGAGCACGTGTGCATTCCCTTTGGTGGGATTTCTAACTTTCTGCAAGCAAGATTTACTGTGATGCAGACTTGGGAGATCCCTTTTCAATTTATAACTTGCAAACTGAAAGACTTGTTTTTGCAAGTTGTTATTCCATCGTAAATGTCCGCTTTCTACTCTTCCCCACGCAATCAACAACTTTGATTTATCGTGGGTTCCATAATGTGAACTAAAAAGTGCTATTTACAAATTGACAAATTGTTTTTCTTCTCAAAACTTACGCCAATGCCTTTATCCCTTACACGTGGTCAACAATTATATGACGGGTTTTGGAGGTTTTGACGCAATTTTCACATTGCATATTTCAAACTTGTATTTCTCACCTCATTTCTCTACCGGGTTTTGGAACTGGGAATGCAATTTGTCAGTTGCAATTGTAAAGTTATATTTTGCTGTGAAAGTTCCATCGAGCTCCTTTCACGTGGGCCCATGGCTTCTTTTGGATTTCATGGACTCGCATGAGATTTTCAAATTGCAAACTTGCATTCAACTCTAAAAACTCCATCGGTTTGTGCCCCCCTTTGTTCATTTATATTGATTTGAGATTGCTTACATGGCGTCATTGTATTTTCCACATCGAACTCGTTCATGGCGTGGGTTTTTATTTCTGTTGAGAATCTTCCTTTAATGCCACGTGGGCATTAGAACTTCCACATGGGTTCATTCCTTGTTAGTTTGAAATTTGCCTTGTAACTTCTTTTATTTCTATGTAACATTCCTGCTTTGAGGGTTTGGGAGATTAGCTTATATTTTATAACTTACAAATTTAACAATTGGTTTTAACAAGTTGTTTTCCCAATAAATAGTTTTGCCGACATAAAAGTTTAGATTGAAATTTACAATTTACAACATGCAAAATTGATTTTGACTTAAGAAAGTCTCTCATTCTATTTTTTTATAACCTTTGTTTACCCGTTGATTTTTACATGTGGATTTTGTAACTTTTACATGGCATTCTTTTAAAAACTTGGATTTGTCCCTTTTCATTTTCCATGTGGACCTCATTTAATGTGGATGGCATATACTTCATTTTTTTGGCATACATATTGTGGGTTGTGAAAATTCAGTTGCA
Source organism: Torreya grandis (assembly GCA_037957365.1). Lineage (NCBI taxonomy): Eukaryota > Viridiplantae > Streptophyta > Pinopsida > Cupressales > Taxaceae > Torreya > Torreya grandis. Next base: position 832,497 of record JARHVA010005419.1, read on the forward strand.
ATTTTTATGTTTATAAACTTGTTTTTTTTCTCAAAATTTTCCACGGACCCCTTCGGATCTTAATGGACCCTGCAACCAAAACTCGGTATAAGGCATGAAAACATTAGATGTTAGCTTGAAATTAGGATTTCATAGGGTTTTCACAAAGCAACTAAAAGAGTAGGGTTTTCATAAACTGAGTACACATTTTTTATTGGGAGTAATATTTGAACCCTCAGGGACTAAATCTTTAAAATAGAGCACAAATTTCTTAGTGCCTATTTGGGCACCAACATTGGCTCTTTCTTGGGAATGTACACATCACTTGGGTGTGCAAAAAACACCATAAAAAGACCAGATGCCAATCCCTTGGGCCAAGAAGTCAAAATTTTGATAATTTCATAAGAAATGCCCATGAAAGGTCAATTATACAAGGGTAGATTGACAAAAATAGATTAGGAGGATTTAAGAATGAACACATGAGAAAACAACAACAAAAGGAACCATACAAAAAAGTCCCAATGTAAAAGGGAAATAAAACAACAAAATTTTACATTGTACATTACTTTACACAAATATGAACTCAATAGAGGAAATGTTTTAGATGTTACCATTAATTGGTAGCTCCAATATCTCACCATCAAGGACTCTCAAGAAGAAAGTGTGTTCCACAGTTCTATAGTCAATAGAATAAGTGTCCATCCACAAGGCATCAAACTTTCCATGCTTCCCTTGATCCTCATGCCTATTGTCTCAAAGTAAAACCAAGTCTCCTACCTAAAAATTTCTTGGAGTGACCTTGTTATCGAATATTATTCTAAGTCTTTCCTTGAACTTGAGGGGTCTCTCATGACCTTGTCTTCTAGTTTCACTAAGCTCAACAATATAGTTAATTCTACTTTCATTGTGGTTGATTTCATCATTTTTATCTATTAATTGCATTAATTGATAGGTTAGCAACTACAAATTCATAGGCAAAACAACTTAAGCTCCATAAATAAGATCAAAAGGGATTTTACCTATAGTTCTCTTAGGTCTGATCCTATTAGCCCACAAGGGAAATTTTATCTATTCATCCCACTTTTTCTTATTACATTGCAATGTTCATCTAATGATTTTGAGTAATTTCTTATTACTAGATTCTACTTGCCCATTCGCCTGAGGGTTATAATTAGAAGTGTAAGTCAATATGATCCCATACTCTTTGCACAATTCCACCAAAGGTTTAGCTTTGAAAATCATGGCATTATCAACAATTACCTTAAAATTTACACCAAATCTTCAAATAATCTAATTCGATAAAAAGCCCATAATCACCTTGTGTGTGGCCTTCTTTGTAGGGACCACTTCAACCAATTTCATGATGTAGTCAATTGTAACCAATATCCATTTATGTCAAGTGCTTGATGAGTTAGAGATCTCCCCAATGAAATCCATTCCACATTTTTTAAATGGGCCTTCAATCATTATAGGTTGCAAGGGAAGAGAACCAGAAGCTTCTAACCTTCCATCAAAACACTCACATTTATCACACTTTCTAAATTTTTGAGCAACATCCTTGAATAATGATGGGCACTAATAACTAGCTCTTAGAATCTTATGAGTTGTGACTTTAGGTGAAAAGTGATCACTACATACTCCATTGCGAAATTATTTAGTTAAATCAATAGTTTCTTCCTCTACCAGGTATCTTAAGATAACCCCATCTAGATTCTTCCATGCCAATCCATTTTCAGTCAAGGGATACTTTTAAGATATAAGCTTAAGAGTTATCCTTTGATTCTTATCCTAGTTAAGGGGACAATTCAAATTTTGCAAGTAGTAAACAATGTCTTTATATCATAGAGGTATGCTAATTCTACTCCAATAATCATCAACATTAAAATTAATAATGGTTACCTCAATAGATTAAAAATTGGTCTTGACCATAAGCTTAGCTAAGACCATCCCTTTCACCAACTTGGTGGTCCAAATATCATTGTCATACTCTTACAACTTGCTGAGCCATATGCATCTCTTGCTTGATACTTCAATCTAAGTTAAAATGTCCTTCACCATTATATACGTGACATATGCAGCAATATTTGAACTCAAAATGTAAGGCCTAAATGTCATAACATATTTCAAGAGGGTGAAAGCTTGCTTTTCCATGATTATGTAGTTCACATACTTGTATAGCTTTAGTAAAGAAAGATATGGGATGCTCATGACCATCATCATCCTTTTGAAAGATAACAACAACTACGATACTATGTGATGCAAAAGAGAATATTTTAAATTCTCTTGTGTAATCAGGACTGGCCAAGATATGGGTAGACTTTAAAACTCCTTTTATGTCATTGAATGCTTACATGGCCTTCTCCTCCCACTTAATGGTTTGGTCCTTATTTAACATAGAATTAGTGGGAATAAACATCTTTGTAAAGTTTGACGTAAACCTTATGATGAAATGGATTTACCCAAAGAAGGACTTAATTTCCTTCTTGGACTATGGGATAGGAACTTTTTCAATGGATTCCACTCTTTCTAGATTAATCATGACACAATACCTAGACACTATATGTCCAAGAAACTTAGCCTTTTGTAGTCTAAGGTGATAATTCTTAATATTGAGGGAAATACCAAATTACATGCATCTAAGGAACACATTTTCTAGATGCTCAAAATGCTCTTTTCTATTTTTAGAGTACACTATAATGTTATCCTAATACACAACTATAAACTTATTAATTAACCCTAGAAAATCAACATCCATACCTCTCTAAAACATTACACTTACATTCATTAGCTCAAAAGCCATTCTCATGTAGACATAAGTTCCCTAAGGCATTATAAATGTAGTATTGGGTTTCTTAGATTATTTTACCACAACCTAGATATACCCTAAGAAAGCATCTAAAGTAGACAACATCTCTAATCCTAAAAAAAATTACAGTAGGTTATCCATATCAAGTAGGGGTAATTTTCCTTTAGATAAGCTTTATTAAAAAATTTAAAATCCACACATAAGCAAATGCCACAATTTTTCTTTCTAATAGGAACTAAGTTTGCCACCCATGATGAATATCTGATGGTTTGAATAATTTCACCATCCCTTAGCTTTTTTAACTCATCTTGTATATTGGTGGCAAAGATGGGATTGATAGGTCTTTACTTCTGCCTGAAATTCTTGCTATCAGGTTGTAATGGGAGGACATGCTAAAATAAATCTTCTCTATATGCTTTCAATTCAGAATAAGACCAATCCAAGAAATATTAGTACTTCTTTAGCAAATTTATGTAAGATTGTTTTTATTCTACACTTAAGTGAGTACCCAACCATACCTTTCTTGAATCTTAATGAGATCCCAAGTTGCATTCAGTTACATATTTTGAGATAAAGAAGTCTTTAATTTTAATTCAGTCTTCTCCATCAAAATATGCCTTTAAACTTATAAATCCACTAGGGATGGTATTCATCTTTAGTTGAATGATGTCCTTCCCAAACAAGGTTTCCTTCCCATCATAAATTTGGACCATGGATTCCAAGTTTGTAATCTAATCTTGAAATTTAGATTCACAATTTAGAAACCTTCTAATTTGTTCATCATCATAAAAGACATGCCAATGATGAATTTTATTTGGGACTGAATATCTCACATGCACCTCCACTTGATACTAACAATAAGGGTTCATATTTTTAATTTCAAACTAAACACCCAACCTTGCAAATCTGTCAACATCTTCATTGAAACTTATATCATGAAAATAAATATTTAAAGCATCAAATAATTCTAGTAAATCACATAAAATATTTATATATTATTTCAACCTTTTATTTATTATGGTATAAGCATTTTGCACATGCTTAACCACTAACTCAGAATCACTCTTTACAATCAAACTTGTAATTCCATGATCTCAAGAGATTTTGAAACCAAGAAAGAGTGTCATACTCAGTAGTATTGTTCATGTGGTCAAATGATAATTTGACATAAAACTTGAAATATTTATTTTTAGGGGCATAAAATACAACCCCATCTCCATTTCCAATATTTGAGTAAGCCCCATCAAAATACATCTTCCAAACATCACTGATTTCATTACCAAACCCAACATCAAGAATGTTTGGTTATTGAACACTATCAATATTCCTAAGAAATTTACCTATGTATAGTAGGAATCCAAAGCAATTTATTCCATACATTAGTAGTGAAAACCAAAAATAAGCATAAAGGACATAACATACTAAGCCAACTCCATCATGGGGTTTTAAAAATTAAATCTAAAAGGTATTGGAAGAAGAAATACAACCACTAAACATTCCCAAGAGCATCATTACTCCAAGAATGGCTCAAAAACATTATTTTCCCCTAAATTGGTGCTCTAAGTCTTTACTAATGATGAATATATTGCTCCTATATCATCTCTCAATGTACCAATGAATTAGGCTCATTAAATTGATCAATGTGTGACAATGGTTGAATTTATTCTTTTGATAATTTTGCATAATAATATTCATTACATTACATCTTTTAAAAGAAAAGTGTTGTCAAGAATAAATTTGAAAGGTAATGATCCATGATGCTCCCTCAAGATGGTATGCGAGGATGAAAGAGAGGGATGGACTTTATAAAAAAAGAGAAAAAGATGAAAGTGAAATTAACCCATGGATAAGAATAAATCCATATCATCTAATTCTTAAACACATTGATTCCCAATGTTCAAAATAGAATAGACTATAATGGGCTCTACATCGGGGGTAAATGGAAAGGATGCAATCTTAAACTATAAGCCATAGACTTTAACACACCTAAAATTGGATGAATGTTGTGGGCTTAGGGACTGATTGATCTTGAGATGAGTTGCATACTTGGAAATTGCCCAAACGAGGGCAAAATCCATTGAGCTTAGAATTAGAAGAAACATGAGAACATTTATCTAGAGAAAGGAAATAATAAGGTACTTCAATAGAGCAGATTTGACAGGTTAATAATTTGATTTTTTCCCAATAAAGATGATTTGATCACTGATAATTAAATTTTCCATAGTAAGGTAGATTGGATTGGTGATTAGTCAAAATATTGGCAAACATAGCTCAAGGATATAACCTAATGCATAGATTAAATATGAGTGGGTTCAAACATAGATGTGAGGATATAATAACTGAAGAAGCCACAAAAAATCAAGCATATGAGAATGCACAAATTGATGAGAGAGATGAATAAAATAAAGAGGGTGGCAAATCTGACTCAAGATACATCATGTATCCAAGCACTGGATATATAGTCCAGATGGACCTCAAGCCAATGTAGTTTTCCTAAAAATGGGAGAAAATGGAAGGAGGAATGAAGAATAGGAGAATAAAGAAAATATAGACCACTATTCAATTAGACTTATAGTGTATTCCAAGAGATGCACATCTTGCATAGAGTCTCATGTTAGTACAGTACAATGAGAGATGATATTTGGAGCATCACTGACTTTTGGACTTGGGATCCAAAGCATTAGGTAATTACTTTAGCAAATGAAATTATGCATCATAAGTATGAGTAACTTATAATAACATTGTATTTCAATTGCAGTGGGCCAGTTCAAATGTGAATATTTATAACTAAGGATAATGATAAAAACTCCCAATACTAGAGTTAAAACTACTTACATTTAAATAAAAACAAATAAAATCAAAGATAAACACAATAAATAAATGTACTTTTACTTAAAATCAAGATATAAACTATCAAGATTTAAGTAAGAATAAGAATCTATAAAAGCAAAGCAAGAACAATTTAATAAACAACATGATAACAAGATATGAATAATCAAGATTCGTGTGTATAAAAAAGATGTACTTAGACAACAAAATAAAATAACAAGTTAAATACAATTATAAAGAAATCAAGCCTCACTGAAAACTTGACTAAAAGTGATTATAGAATGTATTTGACCTCAATAGATTAAAACAAAGCAAGATTAGATAGAACAATAACACCTAACACTAACACAACATAAAACCAATAATAAATAACAAAAAAAATGGAGAGCCAAGACATAATAACAAAACAATAAGAAAAATCAAATAAACACACAAAAAAGAGTTAGTCATAATGTTTGTATAAATGTGATAGAAGTGTTACTCTTTGTGATAGGGTGACCTGTAATCTAAGAAATAACAAGACTAGTACCACAAGACAAGAAAAATAGATATAAAGTTACCCCCAAGTGATAGGGAAATAATAAGACAAAATAAAAAATGGTGGAAAAAAGAAGAAAAATAAGGGGTAGCTAACTTAAATCTAGATGTACAAGAAAATTGGACATTGCCTACATAATTTCATTGATGCAAGGTCCAACATGAATTTTAGGACAAATGTAGTTCTCCTAGGAAATGGGATAGAAAAAAAGTGATGATAAGAAAACATGATTGATGTTGTAGAGGAAATAATGAAAATAGGCTCAAAAAATGGTGAAAGCATTCAAATGATTACTCACAAAATGATGAGAGCATTCAAACTTAAATGTGCTCACAAAATGGTGAGAGCGTATGGAAAAAGGGGATTTAGTTGATGTCAATGTGAATCAAGAATGGCCTATATAATCCCATTTAGACCTCAATTTATAATAGTTATTCCCACATAAAAGGTAATTTAAAACTAACCAGTTCACCACATAATCATAAATAAAGGTAAATGGTAAGGCAAATGATAATAATAAAGGCAAGGCGATTGGAAACATGTGATTAAAGGTATTGTTCCTAATTTTTCCATAGGAAGTTATAATTAGGAAACAATGGTATATGTATGTGCTACTAATTATTAAAACAAGGATACTGATTTGCCCATAGGTGGTTATAATTAGTAGCACTAAATGAAATACTAATTTTCTCATAGGTAATTATAATCAATGGCACTAAATAAAATGTAAATGAAATATAACTTTCTAGATCCACTGTCACACTACTTTTGTAGACTACCAATTAAACACAAAATTCTAAAAATGTTTAAATTAGACCAGAATCCCCTCATAAAAGGTGCCAAAAGAACCAACAAAACCAAGATAAAAAATGGGCTGGGTAAGGACAACTAAAAATAATCTTTGGTCAATAATAAATACATGGTATAATAAAATCGTATAAAGCGTGGTATGGTAGAATGACATATGGCATGGAAATTGAATATAATGGTAAGAGGGTTTCCCCCAAGCAATTATTGCTCATAAAATGATGAGAGTGTGGGATTTCTTTGCTCACAAAATATTGAGAGCATTTAAACTTAAAAATTACTCACAAAATAGTGAGAGCATGGCTAAGTTGATTGAGTTGACCTCAATATAAATTGATCACTACCTAAATAGTCCCAAAGTACCTCAAGTCAATGTAGTTCAAATGGCATGGTAAATGGGACATAATGGTAAATGATTCTTCTTCTCTTACTGACATGGAGATGCAAGTCCTAGTCAACATATGAGATAACCAGAATACTCAATTATAAACATTACTAGCCCACACCCCTTCAAAATAATTACTCTGTGAAGAACTTGTTATAGTTTTTGACTCCAAAAATGTTGTTGTGATCCTCATTGGTCCATAGTTTTATTTCCTTCAGACTTCAATACAAGATATCTTTGTAGCCTCTATAAAATAAAGTGTGACTAGGAATGGTAAATAATGCTAGGCATAAGAAAAATGGTATAAATTGGAAATGAAAATGTGGATGATAATGGAATGTACAATGATTGGGGAAAAAATGAAGATCAAGATTTTTAATCACACACAATGTTATTGATTCTAGATTTGACATAATTTTCATTATGGTAAGGTAAAAGACATTTGTACATGCTCTCGATAGGACCATCATATTTTTGTGTTATTTGGGCCTAAGAGTAGTTACCATCTGATTATGTTGCAAATTGGAAGCTACATTAATTTTAACTTGAATACTATCTCCATGAAGTAGTGAAAAATTATTGTGCTCAGGTATTATTACCTTGAAGAGGTTTTCACCAATGGATGTTTCTTGATTGTCCCATAACACCTTCAAAAAAAATTTGCTAAGGAATGTTAACTTTTGACTTTGATTTTCTTTTAGTGACTCAAACAATGTTTCACTAGAAGATGTTGAGCTTGAACTTTGATTATCCCCTAGCACCTTTGAAAGGATTTCACTAAGAGATTGTCCTTCTATATGAATGTGGTCTTGGTCCCCCTGAGATTCTACAATTGATATGTCACCATGAATGTAGTTCAATAAATTATAATTTTGGTGATCCCAATTGACACTTGTGAGAGATGGAATGTCAATATAATGGTTATGTTGGATGTTGATGATGGAATTATGGAAGGCAACATAATCCTCATAGAAGATACTAAGATAACTTGTGTCGATGCTTAAGTAATCATTCTCAAAAATCATAGAAGGATTAAAAATATATTCAAATTGATCCATAGGGAAAGTGTAACCAATTTTGTAACAACCATAAACACTTTCTAATTTTGAAGCTGAATTTGACTTAAAGGACTCTAAATCAAATGTTGAGATTGATGTTGATTCTACTTTTGATGTTAAATCTAATGTTAGTTCAAGAATAAAAGAGGTCCTAGAATAGTGACTTTTGGGCACTGTGGATCTTGGATGTTTACAAAGGATGAAGGAGGGGAACCCAAAATGGTAACCTTTGATCATTCCAAATCTTGGTGGATCACACAGGCTAAAGTAGGATAACCTAAAATAGTAACCTTTGATCATCGAATAGCTTGGTTACTTGCGTGAGTTGAAGAAAGATAACAACCAAATTATTAAATTCAAGTGTTGTAGAGCTTTGTTTCTCATGCAAGATGGAGGATAACTTAAAATGGTAACCTTTGAGTGTTATCGAGATTGGTTACCCATGCAAGTTGAAGGGGGAGAATGGGGTTGGCATAGGAAAATCAACATGGGTTAGTTTGGTACTTAAAGATTAGACCCAAAAAGAGTGATATACTCAAAATTAATGGGATGATCTTATCTATCATAAAATGCTCTTCTTTATAACTATGGCCATAAGATACACCACTATGAGTATACCTTTGCATCATGCTTGGAATGTTGTTCTCTATGTCCACCAAGATGTGAAAAATATTTTACAAAAGTTAAAATGTGTGTTTTGATTGCTTGAAACAGGTGACAAGATAAGACAAGACCATAATATAAGAAGTGGCATAGTACCACATAATTAAAATAAATGGTTACAAATTTACTCAACTTTGGTGAGTTGAAATCATCAAATTGGAAGAGGGTATAATAACTTTGAAACCTGAAGTGCAAGATAGCACAATAAAATTAGGTCAAAGATACATCAATACTGTAAAATCTATATACAACTATAATGACTTTTGACTACAAAATTAAAAGTTCTTTCTAATTAGCAAGATAACAATGCAAACCAATAATCTCAAAATTGAAAACACATAAGAAATTCTATGTTTAAATCTAAAACCAAATGGGCAACACAATGTCTCTACATGGTAATAGGATGTAGAATGGTCCTAGAACTTAGAACATGAGTGAATGCAAGATAACCTAAGTCTATAATGATAAAAAAAAAATATATGATAAGTCTATATAATGATCTTCAACCCAAATGGGAAATCATACCCAAGTTAACTCAAACCAAGTATAAATGATAAATTGATCAACACCTTAGTCTAAAACATAGACAGGTGATATTTTGAATTTCAATTAAAAATAAAGGACTTGGATATTTTTTCAAAATGGCCTAGACTCAACATGGGTAGCATAATAACATTGCTTAAAAAGGACAAACATAATGTTTCAAATGATGATTTGAGTAAGGCAAAAGGTGATTTTAATTTGGCTAGTTTAAAGTCTCCTTATTCAAATAAAATGATGAATAACAAAGGTGTTTGATTGTGATGCATTTTGGTTTTCAAACAAGTTTTAGACTCTACAAGACCAAGAATGTAAAGGATAAAATGACAAAAATGCAACTAAGTATAACATCCAAAGTCCTAAAATTGATATGTTTGAATCATACTGCTAAATGTCTCTCTCTCTCTCTCTCTCTCTCTCTCTCTCTCTCTCTCTCTCTCTCTCTCTCTCTCTCTCTCTCTCTCTCTCTCTCTCTCTCTCTCTTTCTATATATATATATATATATGTGTGTATGTATGTATGTATGTATGTATGTATGTATGTATGTACACACACACACACACACACACACACACACACACACACACACACACACACACACACACACACACATGTATGTATGTATATATATATATATATATATATATATATATATATATATATATATATATATATATATATATATATATATATATATAGACACACACACACACACACACACACACACACACGTATGTATGTATATACATACATACGTGTGTGTGTGTGTGTGTGTGTGTGTCTATATATATATATATATATATATATATATATATATATATATATATATATATATGTATGTATGTATGTATGTATGTATGTATGTATGTATGTATGTATGTATGTATACACACACACACACACACACACACACACACACACACACACACACACATATACATACGTGTGTGTGTGTGTGTGTGTGATCTTGAGGGAATTTTATCTGCTAATCAAAAAATAAAATCACATGAATAAGTAGGTTGTTTATACCCCCTTCTCTCAAGATATTATACAATGACATGAAACTTTGGGCTACTTGCGTTGCATTAATAATATGTTTACGACAAGTGAGGTTATTCTAAAACTAAATTTATGTGTGTCTAGATGGTCTGGAGTATGGATAACACTATATATGCCTCAATTAAATTGGATCTACATCAATCAACTTATTTTGAAAAGGTCTTGTCCTTTCCAAAACCATTACATCCATTGCTTACTCAGTGTAGTGCAATGTCTAAATTATCCCTATAGTTCAATTTGGAGTACCATTAACATATTTTATTTAACCACTCAAAAAAAAATTCTTAGTGGGTCACACTCAATTTACATATCCCACTTTGGAGTGGGATCGAATTGATGTTGGGAGATGAATTCTCAATTCAATGCTTCCCTAGAGAATCCATAAGGAGGCTATGAACTCCCGCTCACAAGCCAAGTTGTATAAAAATGAAATACAAAGTGAAAAGACTTTAAGGTCATGTTTAGATCATCTAAACCATAGCGATTTGAGGAGATTTTGTGTGTGTGTGTGTGTGTGTGTACACACACACACACACACACACACACATGCCTATAAATATACATATATATACATATACATATACATGTGTGTGTGTGTGTGTGTGTGTGTGTGTGAGAGAGAGAGAGAGAGAGAGATCTTGAGGGGATTTTATGTGTTAATCTAAAAATAAAATAACATAAATAAGTAGGATGTTTAGACCCACTTCTCTCAAGATATTATACAATGACATGAAACTTTGGGCTACTTGCGTTGCATCAATAATATGTTTATGACAAGTGGGGTTATTCTAAAACTAAATTTTTGTATGTCTAGATGGTCTGGAGTATGGATAACACTAGATACGCCTCACTTAAATTAGATCTACATCAATCAATTTATTTTGAAAAGGTCTTGTCCTTTTCAAAACCATTACATCCATCGCTTACTCAGTGTAGTGCAATGTCTGAATTGTCTATATAGTTCAAGTTGGAGTACCATTAATGGATTTTATTTAACCACTTAAAAAAATGCCCCATTGGGTCACTCTCAATTTATATATCCCAGTTTGGAGTGGCATCGAAATGATTTTGGGAGATGAATTATCAATTCAATGCTTCCCTAGAGAACCCATAAGGAGGCTATGAACTCCCGCTCACAAGCCAAGTTGTATAAAAATGAAAGACAAAGTGAAAAGACTTGAAGGTCATGTTTAGATCATCCAAACCATAGGGATTTGAGGATATCCTTAATGAAATTCTTTTCACACTTTTGGATAGGGTACAAATTCAAAGAAAGAGCACTTTTGGTCACTCAAGTTCCCTAAAGGGGATGGATCAGAGCATACATGCATCAATAATTTTGTGAAAAACAAACAATCCTGAAAGATCTAGCATAAAATAAAACACTCTAAAGAGCTTTTAATGTAAGTGAGTGTTTATTTTAAATCACTAACGTAAAGTGTTTTATGAAATTTAGCCCCTTGTTCTTAGTTAAAAACTTGTAAAAGCTTTCAGAAAACAACTAAGCATAAGATACCTAAATTCATTTTAAGCACCAAATAAAAGTATTCAAGACTTGACTATTTTCAAATTTTTGATTTTTATAGCTTGTGTCCTATAGTTTTTAGAGGGTCTATGTCTACCTTGAGTACCAAATGTAAATGACAAAATAATATTTTAAAACTTTCTATTATGTCTCTATTTTCTTGTTACATAGACCGACGTCAGTCCATCCAAGGAATGATGCTAGTTCACTAAGATTGATGTCAATTAGTTCATAGGGGGTCAATTATGATCAATTGTAATCAACATCAGTTCCTATAATAATGAAGGAAAAGAAGATGGTTTTCATAAAAAATGTTATTAGTAGAAACTAGCATAAAAAAAACTCTGTAGACCTTGCAAGAAAATAACTAGATAGAGAATATGCAAGTTTATAAAACATAGTATAGAAAATATAAAATTTAATAAACACCCATTAATCATGCTTTCTACCTTGTTTTTCCCTTCACATAGTGACTAATTCTAGTTTTCATGAGATTGACATCAGTTAGACTAAATCGATGTCGATATCTATGTAAACTGTGTGTCACTAAAACAAATAAAAATACATGAAAAATGAAGATAAAACATGATATTTAAATACTTTTAAGCATTAATTAAATGGTCTAAGAGTTTCATATTGGTCTCCTTGATTATAAGGGATGTGTGGTCCCATTAGTCATGCCAAGATGTAGAGTAGGAATCCAAAGAAAGTTAGTCCATGCATTAGTAGTTAAAACTCAAAAAATGTATAAAGGACATAACATACTAAGCCAAATACCTCATGTGGATTTGAAAAATTAAATATAAGAGCTATTGAAATAATTAATACAACCATAAAACCTTCCTAAGAGTGTCCATCCTCTAAGAGCCACTCAAAAACATGATTTTCCCTTGATTTGGTACTCTAAGTCTTTGTTAATGATGAGTGGGTTACTCCTCCATCATCTCTCAATTCCATAATTAATTACTCTTATGAAATTGATCAATGTGTACCAATGGTTGAATATATTCTATTGATAATTCAACATAATAACATTACACAAAAATAGCTTGTGAAGATAATTTTTCATAATAAGTTTACACAAAAAGAACTTGTGAAGATAATTCTGCATGATAAGTTTACACAGAAAGAATTTGAAAGGATGAGTGAGGACCCTTATATTTATAGAATTTTGGAAATGAGTAGAATTAGCCATGACCATCTGTCTTAAGATCAAGATGCGTGTCCATGAATAAATTTAATTTTGGAGGTTTAGTCCATAAATATCCTCATTAATATTTTAAGGAATGGGGCATTAATGAGGCATGGGAAGGCTTAAACCAAACATTTATTCTATTTATCACTTATAGATGCCACCCTACTGATGATGTCACCAAATGACGCAAATATTAAAAATGGATTTCCAATTAATATATATATTCAATAAATTCCATGGATTTTCCACTTAGGCTGTTGATTTGGTTTAATTTGCTTAACTAGGATTAATTATTTTTTTTCTATTCTTTGGAAATTGGTGGTTCAATTAATCAAACTGGTTGAAACATCAAGTTACTAAGTCATAATTTGATTGGAATATAATTATAATAAGGTGTTAATTGTGTATAGATAAATACCTGATTTAGATCATTGTGGACATGAAATAACACACGCACATGTCATGTGCCTTCAAATTATAAGAATTCAGTGGTTCATAGCGTTAAATTTCATTTTTGCCATTTTTAATCAAAATGATTTGGGAAAAACTAATATTCACATAAAATACATTTCACCATTTAGGGATACATTAGCCTAAATTGACTCTTGTATATGATAAGCTCAAACTATTTACTATGTTTTAGTGATTTTGGCCCAATTTGTGTGTTATCATAAAATTTTGAGTAAGATTGATAATTTCAACACAATAGTGATAGAAATTGGATGTCTGTAACCCAAGTTAACATCAATGTACAACATTTCATTTATAAATTATTTCATATCTTCAAATACATACATTATCTTAGGATCCCTATGAAGTTTGACCATCTTACCCTCCAAAGGAATGGTCGTGTAAGAAAGATCCATCTACATACTATCACCCATGATGACAACCCATTTTTTTGATAGCATCATCCCCCACTTCAGAGTAAAATCCAAAACTACCTCATCCATATTCAAAAACATTATTGGATGAACTACCAACTTTACTACCAATCCTTTGACTTATCCAACAACTAGTACCTCTTATGAATCCATAGCATATCACTTGCCAAAGGTAGATGTTATTTTCATTCTAAGCTCATTTAGGACACCTAGGGGCATCACATTAGAAGAGGATATGAAATAAAACATGCAATTGTGAATAATAAAACCAATAATCAACAAGGTGCTATAAAATATCTCAACATCTAGCTGACTCTCTATCAATGCAGTCCCCAAATAAACCTTTGGTGTTGGTTCAACAACCTCATCTAATTCTTCATCATCATCTAGGAGTAATGGGGATGAATTTATCTCATTAGCACTCCAAATATTGAAATGCCCTCTTCATATGTTTTGGTATTCATATCAACTCAACAAGTGGCATAATAATATTTATTTAACTCAATAAATGGGCCATATCACACATGATGTACTAAGGAAGGGGATATTAGGAGGAAGGGTAAAAACACCTTCAGTTGGAATATAGTCATTTAAGTCATAGGTGGAACAATTTGGGATCAACTAGCATTTCTAATAATAGTTTTCAATCTTAGATTTAGTGTTACATCATTTACACCTTTAGGAATACTAGATAATATGGGTTCTATATTCTTGGCTAGGAATACCTCTTTATTTGACAATTTGGGAAATATGTTCTTATTTGGAAGGAATAAGGACTTCTTTAGTTTTACTAATTTTTGTATTTGAATCATTTACCCTTGGATTTTTAGGGGTAGTATATTTATGAGCATCACCTTGGTGCCTTCTTCTCAAACTATATTCTTTATCTTGGGAAATTATTGCATTAATTAGCAGTTGCCTATCTTCAACTTAAGGAATTCCCCTGTCATACTTTTTAATCATCATAGATCATAAAAATTCAAAGTCATGATTGGGTAAATAATATGCTTGTGTCATGTTAACACCACATACAAACTTATAAATGCGGACACATACCTTTTGTACTACACTCCAAAATTGATCAATGGTAATAGCATTTATTAATTCTATGAAGGCAAACACTTTACCTCAGAAGATTTGATAATCAAACATCAAAATATCATTGTATTTAGACATGGACTTATGTTCCTTTACATATTCATCAATTCATTCATAAGTATCACAATTAATATGGGTTAGGAATCATTTATCACACCAATCAATGTAAAGGTCACAATCTAAAATGTTAACCTCGGTGTTTAATGGATTAAGAACTTCCTTCTCAACTCCTTTATTCTAATTTTTGTCATTTTGGGTAGGTCTCTACCCTTTATCATTATCTTGAATGTGGAAAGAGGGTATCCCTTATGCTTAATTATGATTTTGATTTCTCTCTTGGCTATAATATCCATGAGGGATCCCTTTTCATCCTTGGCCAACTTGTATGACATTTCCTTGACAATAGTTGCCAAATTCTTTATGGTTTCTTGAAGGTTAGCTATCTTAGTAGACTGAGTATTTTCAAGTTTAAATAACTCCACATTAGCCTATTTTTTCAAAGGTTTACCCATATCCTTTATGTTTTTTTTTTAAATTTAGACTTCCATATTGAATTCCATCCTCAGGTTTGTAGGAGCCTTATCCCTCAAGTAGTATGTAGCCTTATTATCAAATACATCAAAATATTTAATCAAGTAAGTTGTATCACTAGGCCTGACATTTTTAGGCAGCCTCATCATGGTCTTGTTAAACCTTATATTAAAATATTTCACACACTCACTAGTGTTCTTTATTTTTTGAAATTCTTCAAGAAGGAACCTATGATCAATCTTATCAGCATACTAAACTTTGAAAACATTCTCCATTTATTCCCATGAATCTATGCATCGATGAGGAAGGTAATTAAACTACTCACAAGCATATTCTTCTAACATGTGAACAAATATCTTAATGCAAACATCCTCATGCTCAACCTCATAATCTTCAATGATAATGTGAAAATCCCTCAAATGTTGCTCACTAATCACTGGATTATACCCTTGAAGCTAAGGGATGTGGTTCCTTACTTCGTTTGAAACTTCATTGGGATAACCTTCAATTTCATCAAAATTAATTAGTCCAAATCTAGGAATTTTGAATGCAGGACATTCATTCTCATCCTGATCTCTATGCCTCATGACTGGTTCAATAGTAGTTTCAAGATTAGATGGTGAAAGGCTGTGAGGGGGTGCATGAAGTGGACTTGGGGGATTAAACCTAGGAGGAGATTCAACTCATTGAGAAGGTGCTATGTAAAAATTAGGAATATAAGGCTCTAAATTATCAGGATAACTATGATAATATTTCATTATAGTAAATTTAACAAATAAAATTTCAAGTATACTAGAATCTTGACATTCCAAACACTCCTTTAAAGTAGAAATTTATCCTTAAATCAACCTTTAAACTTGTCTCCTTATTTTATGATGAATACTTAAGGGTGAGATAAGCTTATTTAATGAGTCACCTTTGAAGGATGATCTCAGTCCTTCTAGCTTTACAAATAATGAAACACTCAAAGAGGAATGCATTTAAAATAGGCACTAATCTTCTTTTAAACCAGATATAATGTTGGAGTCACCACTGGAAAAAAAATTATAGAATATAATAGTTTTAAAATAGGGAGTGATACATTCTGAAACTATACTTTAATGAAGTTAGTGATGAGATATAACAATAAAGATAATAAAAATCTAGATTCACATTTAAAAGGGTAAATCACTATAAAATATGAACAAATAATTAGATCTTTATATTATTTTTCATCAACATAAGTGTCAAGGATATCCCTAGAAATGGTGCCTATTAGAGTATTGCACAGTTGATGGCCCAAAGAGGTAAAACACATTCAAATAACCTCATACTTCAAAAAAATGAGATAATATGAATAAATATTTTTTGAAACTATGCATTAGAGGTTATTGTATCAAATATTTCTTGACAGAGAACTTTATAAACTAAACTTATATAGCTCTCTTCAAGATTCCTTGATAAAACAAGTGTCAAGGGTAATCTATGGTAATGGCACCAACAGAGTGTTGCATAATTGATGGACCAAATAGAAAAACCACTAAATAATAGGCAAAGAACTTTAGAAACTAAACTAATGATATCTATTTGTAAGAGTGCCCAACAACACAAGTGCTAAGGGTTATCCCTAAAAATGGCTCCAATCATGTGTTATTTCCTAATTATACACCTCTTGCACTCAACATTACACACTTAGGTAGTATGGAAAAAATTCTTGATAAACCCATAATTATGTCATTATAGTCAGGGAAGAGTTTAGCATCAAGATGGACTAAACATAGACATTGACTAGAAGACACCAACATAGGGTATGATTAATTACCTACTGCTTCTAGCTCTACCTGAACCAGGGTAAGAGGACCTAAAGGGTAACTTACTCACATGGAGGGTTACAATAGTTCAATCTCCAAAGGGATTATTAGCACATAAATAAATCTGACCAGGGTATAACAAATCTTGCTTAGTTCACTCAAGAAGAGTTATCACACGAACTAGGTAAATGCTCTAAGTTAGACAAAAGCTACTAAAGATAGATGGGAAAGTGAATGCAACCTTTATTTATAAATAAACTCTTGATAACTTAGGGCTAAATGGAAGATTACAATTTTAGTCTTTGAAGCACAAAACATATATAGATTTTAGATTTTTAATATTGATGCATCTATAGGAAAATAACATTTAAAATAGTCAATAAAGTATATTATTTATAGGGGTAGGGTAGGGTAGGATTATTTAAGTATATTAAAGAGTGGTGTGGTGGCTTTAAAATAGTATGAATTCTTTCAGTATCCATGTTATCATTCATTGAAAGATGTAAAAGACTAGTAAACAAGGTAAGAAAATTATCAGGAATGTTTTGCATTCATTGGTGTTGATACAATGCAAGCATTCAAATGACCCCTGAAACCTTAAAGCATACACTACAACTAAGGCTTCAATAAAATTCTCCATCCATCAGTTCAATATGTCATTAAAAGACTATCAACAACACACTCCCAAATCACATTACAAAAAGAAGTTTATAACCTAGATGTATGCCCAAAATAACTGTAATTGATAAGCATAAAACTAAATGCCCAATAAAGAAAGTATGAATAATATATTAATGCATTTCATTATAATATAGATCACATGTATTTTCCATTAACTTGAAAATAAATATTACATACATTAGTGTTCATAATGCTAACATGAGGAAATGCATAGTGCATTTGCTTTGAAATAGGGAAGACATATACATGCTCTCAGAGCTTGCTAATGGATGTACAACTACAACCGCCTTAGCAAGCGAGATAGAATACACACATTAATAATATCAAAAACTAAAATGCCTATGTAAAGAGGAGATTTATGGAAGTTAAAAGAGCCTAAAAGAAAACCAACAACCACCTTGTAAGGAGGAGAGACCATCTTTACTTATACAAATTTCTCACCCAAAATATTCCTTTGAGATGCTCTAGCTAGAAGATGCCCTTGATCATGCTAGGAAACTCATGATCTTGAAAATAAATCATCTTCATAATTGCTTGTTCATGTCATGATGAGATTTGATAAGAAATCCTTGATATCCTTGGATGAAAATTCATTGCTCTTGAGCTTGAGGGATAATATTCCCTTGAGAGAATAACAAACTCTTTGTCTTCATGTGTAACTGATTTACATTGACTTTAACCAATCATTTGCCTAGATGGAATCTTGTGGACAATTACCTTCCTCTTTGTGCAAGCGAAAGAATGTCCCTTCCTTTGTAATGATTACATCAAATTGCTCTAGCTATGATAAAAGTAATGCAGGATCCATGAGCGTTTAAAAAACCCCATTCCAATAGCCCAACTTCATCTCACAACCCCTGCATCAAATTTATTCCATGGAGGTTTTCATTGATGGTCAGATATTATAAAATGGAAATTAGCTTGTTTTTACTTTTTTTGCTTTTGACTTGACTTTGCATGTGCTTTTTCTCATTTTCATTTTGATTTTTAGGGTTGCCACAAAAATTAATAAATTTTATGTGCATTTTTTACATGTACCTTGCCTTATGTAGGACTTTAAACCCTTTTTTCAAATTTGCACCTTCTTAGCCTAGTGGAATTTCTGACCCCAACTACAACTTTACAAGTTGGTAGGAATCTAGTAGTCTAGTCCACATTTTTAATTTGAAAATTTATAACTTGTAATTTGATGTTGTAGTTCCACTCAAAATTTTTGTTGTTGACATAGGAACTTAAAATGCAATTTACAAATTACAACTTGAAAAGTTACATTTGGCTTGAAAACTTCTGCTTTTCCTTTGACCCTGTGTTTGACTGGTAGGATTCAGAGCTCAGAATACACATTGTAATTTTGTAATTGCAACTCAATTTTGCATTTTTGATGGAAATGTCTGCCATGATTCACTTTCAATATTTGGGTTTCATGAATTCTAATTTCTTCTAGCTTTCCTCTATCAATCCTTTTTTGCATCTCCTTCAATATAAAATGCATTTGTTATGACTAACCTTCCTATATTTCCTCATCGAATAGTATCATTTACCTTTACAACCTTGTCCTACTTTAATATACCTCATAAGTTTTTCTTTTGAATTGATGACTTGACCAAGGAACCTGAATTGTACTGACCTTTACTACCCTTTTTCAGCTTGTAATCCTACCCTTTAGTCCAAAGATTGTCAAGATTTTTAGGAGCAAGAACCTAAGTTCATTGCCCTTTATATTCCACTAATTGTGTCATATCACCTTAATCATGATTTTCACATCATGCACAAATTCCATTTGATCATTGAGAAAACCATCATTATGAGAAGAAGAGCCTGGGATACCCTTTGAGTGAATTTCCTGAGGTGGTTCTCTATTTGGTTTAATGCACTGCTTCAAATGATTGGACTTTTTATGCTCTTCTTTGAAATCACCAACAGAGGTTTTGGGAAGATTTTTCTCTCCCGTAGCACTAGGATTTTCCATTGAAAGGATATTTGTATTTGTATTTCGTAAAAGAGAAAAGGCTCGAGCATCCAAGTGTGGAGCACGTGGAAGAAATGTTTCTGAAGTTGAAAGACCAGCTGGAGATATCTTTCCAGATAGACCAAACCTACGGTCAGTTCTTATGTTTCCTTAATTTCCATATCCATGATAGTGGACAAGAAGCAACCTCGCATCATGCACTTGGTTCCAAAGAAGAACACTAAAAGCTATTAGAGAACCACTGTTTATTAAAAACTAAAACCTGTTTGGCCTGTTGATGCATCACAATCAACTACGTTTCCATACTCAGAACACGGTTAAAAATACACAACCATCAATTATGTAATAAAACAGGATGTGCCTCATTGAAAATCCTTGAAGACAATGATGCAAAGAAAGCTCGAAACATTTGGTATTATTTTCCCATGACATTCGTGTCGCTGCTTCTCTTGTTGAGAGCACGTGTTCATCCCCTTGGGCAGGATTTCCTACTTTAGGCACGCACGTTTTACAGTGCTACAGACTTGGGAGATTTCGTTTCCATTTACAACTTACAAACTGAAAGACTTGCTTTTGCACATTGTTATTCCACCAAAAATGTATGATGTCTCCTCTTACCCACACGGTCAACAACTTCGCTTTATCATGAATTCCGGAATGTGAGCTGCAAAGTGCAATTTGCAAATTGATAAATTGCCTTTCTTCTCAAAACTTTTGCCGATGCCTTTATCCATTGCACATGTCCATATGGCGGGTTTCGAAGGTTCTGACGCAATTTGAACATTGCAAATTTCAAACTAGTATTTTTCACCTCATTTATCTGCCGAGTTTTGGAATTGGGCATGCAATTTTCAAGTTACAATTACAAAGTTGTATTTAGTTATGAAAGTTCCGCCGAGCTCCTTTCACATGGCCCTATGCCTTCCTACGGATTTCAGATAATCACATTTAATTTGGACATTGCAAACTTACATTCAACTCAAAAAACTCTGTTGTTTTAAAATTTGCATCCACTTCTGACCATTTACATGGATTTTAGATTGATTATGTGGCCTCATTTGATTTTCCACGTCGACCTTACTAATGGTGTGGGTTTTTATTTCTGCTGAGTTTCTTCCTTGGGTGCCACGTGGGCATTAGAACTTCCACATGAGTTTATTCCTTGCTAGTTTGAAACTGGCCTTATAACTTTTTTAATTTCCGTGTAACATTCCGGCTTTTATTTTTCTTGCGGGCTTGGGAGATTAACTTATATTTTACAACATGCAAATTTAACAATTGATTTTAGAAATTTATTTTCCCGGCAAATAGTTCCACAAACTTGGGAGTTCAGATTATAATTTGCAATTTACAACATGCAAAATTGCTTTTGACGTAAGAAATTCTGCCATTTTGCCTTTTTATAACCTTTGCTTACCCGTTGATTTTTCCACGTGGATTTTGTAACTTCTATGTGGCCGTGTTTTAAAAACATGGATTTTTCACTTTTGATTTCCCACGTGGACCTCATTTTATGTGGATGGCATGTATTTCCTGGTTTTTGGCATACATATGGTGTATCAGGGAAACTCATTTCCAATTTGCAAGTTTCCGAAATTGCTCTTTCCTTGAAACTTTCCGCTGACCCCTTCAAATCTTTATGGACCTTGCAACCAAAACTTAGTATGAGGCATTAAAATGTTAGATGTTAGCTTGAAACTAGGATTTCACAGGGTTTTCAAAAATCAACTACATGGACAAGGTTTTCCTACCCTGGGTACACATTTGCAGATTTGGGGAAATAGTTAAACCCTCAAACACCAAATATCAAAAATAGGGCACAAATTTCTTAGTGCAAATTTGGGCACTAACAATACCATCAATAGATCGTACATAGTCCGAGTCTATATAAAACTACAAAGATAAACATGAGTTCTCATTATATTCCAAACCATAATCTGTTATACCTTAGACATATCTCAAAACTAACTTTGTTGCAACATAATGACCCTTCTTTGGCTCCGACATGAATCTCAAAAAGTAGATGATAGCAAAGCATATATCTAGTCTGGTATATGTCAAGTAAATGAGACTCCCAACAAGTTGTATGTAGTGAGTTCTATCTACTTGAGGTGAATCTTGAAATTGGGATAGTTATAAACCTTTCTCCATTGGAGTTGATAATGGTTTACAATTTATCATCCCATATTTCTCAAGTAGTGTCTTGGCAATTTTCATCTATGAGACAAAAATGTGATTCTTATTTTTCCATATTTCCAAGCCAAGGAAGTAATGACGTAGCCCCATGTTTGTAATGTTGAAGGATTTATTCAAATCATTCTTCATTTCTTGGATGAGATCATTGGATCTTCATGTGATCACAAGATCATCCACATGCCAAATAAGAATGACAATCTTTGTACATACCTTATTGATATGCAAATTTGAATATGAGGGAATTTGAGAAAATCCATGCTACAATATATGATCATCTATCTTAACATACCATGATTTTGTTTCCTTCTTAAGTCCATAAAGTGACTTGATTAGATGACATACCTTTTGTGGATGTTGTTCATTAATAAATCATTATGTCTAGGTCACGTACACTTCATCCTTTAGATCACCATTTACAAAAGCACTTTTGATGTCCATTTTTTGAAGCTTCCATCCTTTCTTGCTATCAATGTGGAAACAACTCAAATGGTTTTGATATTCATAATGGGTGAAAAGGCTTCCCAATAATTAATTCCTTCTTGTTGAGCATACCCCTTTATAATAGGTCTTGCTTTGTATTATTTAAGAGATCCATCTTCCTTATTTTTATTTTTTTTGAAAATCCAGTTTTAGCCAATGGGTCTCTTTAACATAGGTAGATTGATAAGTTCCCACATCCTATTTATTATTAGGCAATAATATTTGGCATCCATGTCCTTCATCCACTAAGGTTGAGATAATGCCTCTTGAACTATCTCTAGTTTACTGTTGTCAACAATTGAACTCATCAGTATGATATTAACCTTAATTATCACATGTCTTGTTATTTGAACTCATGATGAAATATCTAGAATAGAGTTCAGCAATGTAGGGAATATAGGGAAATAATGGGGAAGGTGAGGTAGACCACATATTATTGCCTTGGAGTTGAGGTGGTATATGGAGCCAATAAAAAGGTGACCATATTGATAATTCTAGAGGGTATTTTTTTTTTGGTAGATGCATAGAGAGAAAACGCATTTGATGAAACTACATCTAATCCAAATAAACAACCCTTCAGAAAAACTATAAAAATTATCTTATCTTCCCAGGAGATGAGATAGAATTTGGTGCTAGTCTTGATTAAGAACTCCACCTTAATCTTATTATTCAATAGATAACTTATAGATAATATATTTATTGTCAATCCAGGGACATACAACACCTTTGTGAGAGTACAACTTCTTTTTCTTAGAGGAATGATGATAGTCCCAATTCCTTCTGTAACATACTCCTTATCATCTATGATTTGAACCCAATATCAAGTGAGTTGGTTAGTTTGTGAATCTAAGAGCATATTACATCCTATCCTATGCTTGTTAGCACCTAAGTCAATCAACCAAACATTACTCATTGGTGATGGGGTTTGGGAGATAAGAACTACATTCTTAGGTGTGCCATAATCTTCTCCTACTATTACCTCCTCTTTAGATGCATCATCTTGTTCTTGTTATTTTTATGTTGTTACATGTCCTTGTTGCTTCCATCACCGATGATGAGGATGATTTTTTTATTATTATTAATCTTCTCGACTAGATGTCATCACTTGACGAGATGTTCCTTGTGTTAAGGAACTATAGTATCAATGATCAATGTCATGAATATGGGTGTGGTCTATATGACACCATCATTTCATTGTCTAAAACATTGACTAATGTTGATGTAGTATTGGTTTTTATTTCTATAAATTCTTACCACACTGATTATAAAACAATGATTTGTCCTCAAATTCATTTTTCACTAACTAAATGGCTTCATCTTGTTGAAGCATATTCACTAGGTCTTCAAAAGACATGACTTGATTTGAAATTTTTAGTGTTGTGTTAAATATCCAAAACTGAGAAGAAAGAGCTTTCAGAGTGATCAATATTAGCATCTTGTCCTCAATCTTTTCACCAAGTGCAACTACTTCTACATGAATATATACCATATAGTGTAATAACTCCTTAAATTTCTCATCTTCTTCCATACTAAATGTATGAATCTTGGAGTAGAGATGAAGGATATTTGTTTGGTTCTTTGCCTCATAGATAGTGGACAGAATGTCTCAAACCTCCTTTGATGTTGATGCATCTTGAATATGTGGTTAAACTTGATCTATGGTATTGATTATAATCACCATTAGGGCTTTGTCATTAGACTTGTCATACTTCATTTTCTCATCAGCTCCAATTGGATAGGACTCCATACCAGTGATGATCCCCCATAATTCTTCATATTTAGGAATCATGTGCATTTTTTCTTCCTTGTTGCATAGTTGGGGCCTTTTAGGAGATGGGAATTAGAAAGAAGCAACTTCAACACTGACATGGCTTATGTCTCCCTTAAATATGTAAGGTAATTATAAAAATACAACAACAATGATAACACAATATTTTATTGGTTTAAAAGTTCTATATAATAAAATTTACCATATTACATTAGATTCTCTTCTATTTCATGTTTTCACTACTTTTTCATGCTTTTTAGTATTCCTAATCAAAGTATTATTAGCTCCTACAAAGTTTTTATTCTCAAAGATAATCTACCTTATAATTTTTCATAGAATAACTCTCTTCATTTCCATCCCTCCTCTAGATTTCAAGTATTGAGAGGTTTATAATCTCTTTCATAAATTGATGGGCTATCGATCATGTCAGTTTAAGAATATCACCAAATCATCATCATAGGTATATGCATTTTTAATCTTTTCATCCCAAAAATCTAACATAGTCATAATGTATTAGAATTCACATTGATCTTATGAAAGATAATTCATAAAAAAAATTATGATGGATAGATGATGGAGGGTCTAACTATTTTGAAAAAATAATTAGAGGACAAAATGGTGTACCTATAATCTCTCATGATGTTGGATTACATGGAACTATGCACTAACTTATAATGGCTAATTCTAATTTTAGTGATACGAGTTGGTTACCATCTATAAAGAGTGGTGAGGGGATGGAATCTCTTCACAATGCTAAAGATGGCATTCCTAACTTATCTAGATGGCTACACTTTATGGTTAACTTGAAGAAGTCTAATGTCTTCTTTCACATGGTGTTAATGTTTCTATCACTTCTTTGCACACATCTAAAGCATCTATATGTTATGATGAAAAAATAAAGAATTAAATTATTCAATATATTACATTAATAGATAATGTGAATATATACAATATAAAAATGGTTGAGCAATTACCATCCATATGAACTGTAACTACCTACCCTTGAAAACTAAATAATGTAATACTGAAAATTATGATAACATTATTGGAACTTATGGTCAATCTTGACCTATGTGTAAAAATAAGAAATTATTGATATAGGCACATATGCCTACATGAAATAAAACTTAATGCAAAAATTTTACCTTTGATTGTGTGTGGATGACTTACTGATGACCCCTTCAAGGTTTAAAATCAACTAGGATATTTGTTAGTTGAAAACCTACAAAATGTGATGGGGGAGTTTAATAGGTTGCACTGACCCTAATCACCCCATGATGATTGAATACTAACTACATATCTAAATTAATATGAATATGATATCAAGGCTAAAAACAATTCCCACCTAGAGTGATTAGTGGAATTGTGTTCCTTTGTTACATGTATGTATCTACACATGCCTTGAATACTTGACAATGCTTTGTTTGACTCAAATAGAATATGCTTGTAACATGGCTAAGCAATGATTCAAGGGAATAGATTTAAAATTGAAATGATTATAAAGGCTTTACTTGGTGTGAAATAGTACAAGTGTACCCAAATAATTAATTTTAAAAGTGATAGAATAAGCGGCTTAGATGCACACTTATAAAAATCCATGTGTAAAACCTAGTGTTTCCTATCCTAAAAATATGGACCAACCTATAAGGGAGGATAAATTTTAATAGGATTTATTATTGGGACATGGTCTAAATCTACCCATAAAGGTCAGGATCAACTAAAAATCACATCCTATTTAAGTTTATTTTAGCCTAGAAGGGTAACATTTTTGTCTAATTTTAAATATTCATATGGATGCTTCTAAGTTTATAGAAATTAACAATATTTTTTCAAGTGTAAAACAACAAATTAGAAGGGATGGTCTCATACAAGTATTTAAGATAGAGTCAAGGGTTAAATATTAAAAATTTTAGTGATCAAGTTAGTTAAGGTAAAATAGGGATAAAGATGACATTATCAAGTTTTCATGACGAATTTTTAGTATCTACTATCCATCTGATCACATAGTATAAGAAATCATCAACTTTATTGCCATATTTTATATTGAGTTTACGAATCTTGGATTGGAGATGAAGGATATTTGTTTGGTTCTTCACATCATAGATAGTGGATATAACTTCTTAAACCTCCTTTGTTTTTAAGCATCCTAAATATTTGGTTGAACCTCATCTATTATACTAAGTGTAATCAACATCAAGGCTTTGGCATTAGGCTTGTCATACTTCATCTAGTCATTACCTTTAGTGGGATGCAACATGATACCAATGATGATCCCCTATAGTTCTTCAAATTGAAGAATTGTCTATAATCTTGGTATATTTTAGGAGATAGGCATCACAAAGAAGCAAATTTTATGTTGTCTCCCTTAAATCTGTAAGGTTCTTACAAAGAAGCAACATCAAAGGCATTTTTTTTTTTTTTTTGGTTTGAAATTTGTATATAGAAAATGTACCATATTAGATTAGCCTTTATTCTCTTTCACATTTCCACTAATTATACATGTTGGTTAGTATTCTTAACTAGAGTCTTCTTAACCACTATAAAATTTTTATTATCATGGCTATTCTACCTCACAATTTATCATAGAAACACCCACTGCATTTCTAGCCTTATTTTTGATGTCAAGTACTTAGAGGTTTATAATCTATTTTATGAGTTACTAGGCTATTAATCATTCTTTCTCAATCATACATTCAAAGCATGATCTCATGAATATGAATTTTTAGTGTTTTCACCACAATAATCTCCCTTAACCATAATGAAAAGGAATTCACATTGAGTTTGTGAAATCCAATTCATGGATGAATTGTTTATGGGTAGATGATGGAGGTTATATCTCTTTTAAAAAAATAATTAGAGGACAAAATGGTGTACATAGAATCTCTCATGATGTCAAATTTGGTAGCATTATGCACTAGCCTAGAATGGCAAATTCTAGTTATAGTGACATGAGTGGGTTACAATCCACACAGAGTGGTTGGAGGATATAATCTCTTGGTAATGTTAAATACCATGTTCATGCCTTATCTAGAACTTAGTTAACATCACTAACTTCTGTATAAGGTGACAATCTACCATGCCTAGTTAGCACTCAAAACTATGATGGGAGTTCCCATATGCATGTGGATACAATCTATGGATACCTTGAATTAGTATAATGTAGTGTTTAACATGGTTCCAATCTATTCATCACATATTTTAACATGTCAAACGTATCAAGATGATATGATACCAAAATGAAAAACTGGATACTTCAATATATTGCATTAGTATATAATGTGAATATATATAATACAAAATTAGTTGAGAAGTTACGAACCATATCAAATTCAACTACCTAAACACAATAATTTAATACTATAATTATGTTAAAATTATTATCATCTATGGTCGATCTTTACCTATGTGTAAATATAAGAAATAGTTTAGATAGTCACCTATGCATACTTGAAATATAATTGTATGAAATTTTTGTAACTTCGCTTATTTGTGGATGACTTAAAAATAACCTCTTCAAGTTTGAAACTCCACTAAGATTTACGGTAGTTTAGAAACATAAAAAATAAAAGGGGAAGCTTAATAGGTTGAGATGACCCTAATCATCCCATGATGATTGAATGTTGATTACATATTTAAACTACTCTAAATAGGGAATCAAGACCACACATTTTTCCCACCTAATGTGATTAGTAGAATGGTGTTCCTTTTTTACTTGTATACATATAAAAATTCCTTGAATACTTGATAATGCTTTAATTGACTCAGATAAAATATATTTGTGACTTGGTTACGGGATGCTTCAAGGGGATCTAGTTGAGTTTGAAATGATTAGGAAATCTTTGCTCAGTTTTTAATAGTATGAGTGTGCCCAAATAATGAATTTTAAAAATGACATATAGGTGGTTTATATGTGAAATTATAAAAATACAAATAGGTATAACTTTTCATTGCCTATATTAAAAATATTGACTGAAATTTAATGGAGGGAAAATTTTAAAAAGTTCATTACTGGGAAAGGGGATAAATGTACCCATAAAGGCTGGGAATGACTAATGATCATGTCCCATTCAGGTTGATTCTTACCTATAAGGGAAACATTTTGATATAATTTGAAACATTTTTACAGATGCTTAGTATTTTATTAGTAATTAATAATATATTTTTAACTATAAAATAACAACTTAGAAGGGATAGGACTGTACAAGTAAATAAGATAGAGTGAGATGGTGAAATATGATCAATTTGAGTGCTCAAGTCAATTAAGGTAAAATATGGATAAAAATCACATTATTAAGTTCCATGACTGGTTTTGAGTATCTACATTCCATCTGACCCCCACCGCCCCTGTGCCACCCCCGCACCCCGCCCCCACCCCCCCCCCCCCCCCCCCCCCGCGCCCCTGCCCTTCCCATCCCACCTTCTCGCTATGGCCTATATTCTAGAAATGAAATTATTAGAGTAAAATGAAAGATGTTCTTGAGTATGTACAAGGTAATTTTCCTTTGGGAAGAAGATCCAAACATACAAAATATTCCATTGTATATATTGCAATGATGTAAAATTAGTTAATTTCCATATTTGAAATGGAAATTTGAAAGGAAACTTGAATTTGAAAATATTTAAAAGAACAAGGAAGGATGACAGTTGTATATTTGAAACCATTTTCTCTCTTATAAAACTTATTGAATATTATGTTTTCTTGAAGTACTATAGAATTGGTGCCTCCGATGAGGAACATGGAGGGATTTGGTTCCTTTGTTGAACTATGACAAATTAAGCATGATCAAGCCCCAATTTCAACTAAACATGTATAAAAATTATAACCCCTTGAGGGATGAAAAAATCTCAATTTACATTTTTTGGTCTTTCTAACCCCTAGATGGAAATGGGTTAAAATATAAAATGGATTTGTAGAATTTAATGATGGAGGGTTCCAAATCACCACTATACATTATGAACTTTAACTGAATAAACCACTACATATGGCATATAGATTTAACTACACCTTTATTTCTTAGTTCATATATGCATGAAAAAATTAGAATGTATAACATCCATGATCCTAAGATGTCCTTGGATAAGTAGTATTTAAATTATGGCATGAATCTATATCATGCCTCTATGTGATAAATGTAAAATTATTAACTATATGTAGATTTTTTTTTTTTTAATATTTGTTTGAATATTGTGAGCATATTCCCATGCATATTCACCTAAAATATATGAATATATAATATATTTTTCATGTGAATGCATATGCATGGAATATTCGCCCATAATTTGTACCAACAAATAATATTTAAACCATTTTTAATTCTTTGAAGTTGTAATATGTACTTAAAACTGATTTTCTATTCATAGAGGCTTATCTTTATATGAAAATCCCAATAAATGTCATTTATTTTAAGTGATGGACGTGTCCCAAAAGTCACTCACATCAAAATAAAATCTAAATGAATCATGTGAATTACTTATGGAAAATCTATATTTGACAACAATGAAGGAGATGAAAAGTCTCTTCTCTATTAGAAAGGGGAGTTGCCTTTATTGAAAGAATGAAAAATAATCTAAACATATTTACATTATTTACGAGTTGAATGGGGGTGTTTTCATGACATTTAATTGGAAATAAAAATGGAAAAAGAGAAGGTGAATAGTCATGGGTGAACAATCAAACACAGATTTAATTTGACCATGTAGAGAGAGAAAATTGATTAGAATAAATATGATTTATTTAGATAAAACATAATTGTTTCTTGGAATAATGAAACATGCATTAACATAATAAAAATACATAATCATGATAGAAAATAAGATGCAAACTTTTAAAATTCCATGGTTCTAGGTTGGATATTAATCACAATGTTTTTTCTCCTTTCTTTTCAAGATTCATTTGTCTTGGAATTTAAAATTCTACTTTACAATAGCCATTTCTCCTATTTAGAGCAAGAAGAAATGGGCTGACCTTTCAAAATAAAAATTACTTTTTGTATTCCATATTTTGTCCTATTCAATGTTTTGAAATTTTCAGATTTACACAAAAGAAAGTATAACTTTCTTAACATAAAATATTGACAAGAATGGTAATAAAATTTGTTAATATCACTTGGAAGTCTTCTTTGATTTGGTAGATGGTAATAAAGAACTTGGTGTTTCTAGGGATCTTCTAGATCATTCTTTATCATGGGCAACCTTGAATTTTAAGAATTTATATATTACTTCAATGGCATCATTCCCTTTTGGGACTACCATGTGCTTGTAACATGTCAACCATGTTTTAAAATATAGATTTATAGCATTTGGAGCTTCAATTAGTTCAATAAATTAATTATTAATTTATTCAATCAAAACATGGTTTTTTTTCTAATCACAAACATGGAGGCTACACTTAAATTATTTTCCTTCAATAAGTATCCTTTATCACTCTCTCAAACTGAGCCTTTATCTCATCTATAATTATCTAAGGTGATTGAATATTCGTTGAATATGTCACAATTTATCTCATGTATACTATAAGTGATTATATTCTAATTTTATCTTGAAATAATAATCTACTCATGTGGTTATTTTATTTGGTTCATAACCTCAAACTTCTTGTGAATGCACTCATACCATTTTCAAGAGGTATTATTCCCCAATTTATGAAATTCTCCCAACTTGACCATTATAGATGTTTCAACATAAATCATCTCATGAAAAGCATCTTTTATATTTTCCCATACTTTTACTATAGTTTTGTGTGATTTTGAGAACATGGTAAAATTTTATTTGAAAATTATGAAAGGTGTCCTTTGTGGAGTGTTTTAAGAAAACAAAAAAAATGGAAAAGTATTAGCAGTAAATGGATGTTAAGGGGGTACAAAAGTAATTTTCAGAGTGTTAAATGAATCCAAAATAATGAAAAGAGAGCCTTTGAAGAGTAATATAGATCTTTTTTAGATCAATATAATCAGACATATGTGCTTGATTATGTGTGTGCATCTATACACTCATCAAGTTTGTAAGAAAATACTATCCAGCTACATCCACCAACAACATGTAGGCTTGCATCCAGTGTGTTATCATGGATACTTAGGTCAAGCGATATGTGTGAGGTACATTTTCAAATCCCATATAGTCTGAGGGTTAAGAATACCATCCCTCACACTATGTGAGGTGTGAATATGTGCTTCAATAAATTTTATTTTAATTGAGTCATTTATTTATTTTTTATTCTTTATTATGACCTTTTCCCAAAAAATTGGGAATAATGGTCTTCAACTTTTGAGGCAAATTGGACTTTGTACATTTGGGAAATAACACATCAATATAGAATCATTGAATATCAAATCATACATGAAAATAAATTTCATCACAGTAAGATATGTATCATTAAAATCATGTGTGTAACATATGAGGCAAGGCCCAAAGTGTCAAATCTAGATAAATGTATCCATGATCATCATAATTTTAGATTGTAATGTAATAATCATATGAAATATTTGGATAATGATATGGATTACAAATATTATTAAAAATAAAAAGTTAAATTCCAGACAATTAACCCAAGGCCCACATACAAGGGACATATGTTCAAATGTTTCATATGTAAAGACTACATGCTTAATGCAAAGGGTCAAAAGTAATGGCCAGGATCGAATGCCACATACCAAATAATTATCTCATAAATATGCTCAATAAATTTTCACACAATAACCAAGGGACACACACAATAATTAATAAATATTAATCCCATTATGAAATTTTAAAAAAAATAACAAATGATCATAGAACCAAAAATTTAGTCTACACCATGTATATGTAATGTGATAATACCATTTAAAATGTCATATAATTATAGATAATGTAAGATAGATATGTTAGGAAGACATTTTTAAAGAGATTATAGCTCAACATAGTATATGAGATTTAGAATTGTAACACATAAATATTTTACCCTTTGATTAAGATGTCCCCAACATTGCATTGTTGCTGCTTAGAGGTAAGTTCAACATATAAGTCCATGTGAAATTTGTATGTCCTAAATAACACTCATAAGTATTAGTGCAATGTATGTGTGATAAAAAAATTATTATGAAATATACCAATCATGAGATAAATAACATATTAAAATGATGTAAAGTATATGTCAAATCATGCTCAAGTCTTGATTTTGAAATTGTAGTATTTTGAAAGTTTTATTTAATTTTTGAAATATTAATTTTTATAGTACTTTTTTAATTTTGAAAGAAAAACTAAAGAGAAAGTGATGAAACGAGGGGTTCAAATGTTAATGAAATGGAATGAATCTAATAAATTTGATAGGACCTAGATTCCCCAAAGCTCTGACACAACTTGTCAGAATTAAGAGCACACTTGATTACCTTTATATTAGCAACTAAATGCGGAATTTAACTAGAAGTACAAGTAACTAGAAATAAGAAATAACACAAAAAATGAGAGGCAAGACACAATTGTATTCAACTCATTCCAGAAGGAAATACAATGAAGAAAGTCACACTTTCTTCTCACACCTCTCAGATGTACAGATCGCTTTCCCTCAAGAGTTATCTTCTCTCAATACAAGTCACAACAAATGGCTAACACAGAGTTATTGTTCACCTCAACCACTCAGTACAATACTGCCAGTACAACCAAGTACGAACTGGTACTCCAAGTAGATCTCACCATGATCTTGCTCCTTGATGTGTTGCTGTCACCTTAGATCTTTCTACCCCACAAATCTCCTTTTGACCCTTGCACACACACACCCCTACAGATCAACCGACCTTACTTACCCATGTCGATCTCCTCCCTGATCTTGCAAGACACTGTAGATCAACCCTGATCTTACATACCTAGAAGAACCCCTATGATTCCACCAATCAAAAAACTCTTCTGGTTCTATGCTTTAAAATATAGCCGCATGGGTTTATTATATGGATCCCATGCATACTATAATTAGACAAGTGGCTCAAGACTCGAACTAGTCTTTAACATGCAAACAACCCATTCAACTAACTGACTGTTCATCAACAACCAATTTTGGAACTACACAGGTGAATGATGTCGGTCCCTGTCTGATTGGAGGATGACCGACGTCGGCCAACTCCTACCGATGTCAGTTGCTTTCTGTCAACCCCTACCCAACATCGGTGTGGCCTGCCGATGTCGGTGACTATGACACTCAACAACCCTCCATGTTTACATCTAGGTGAAGCTTTTAGCTCCACAACCTAATAATCTCCCATTTGGAGATAAACAGCTGCACCTATACCTGTACTAGTACATTGTCTAATCTATATCCTGGCTTGTATTCCTCTTCAAGCTCAATCTTGAAGACCAACCACCACACATCCTATGGTGTAACCCCTGTGTCTGAATTTCTCCATTCTCAGCTTACCTTCTTCTACCATTGCTATACTCCCACCCAATCAAAAACTCCTGAGAGTGACCTGTAATCAACAAACACTAACCAGATCTGAACCACCTGTTAGTAAACCTCACTCTGAGAACCTCCAACCTCACTCTGATACCAATTGATAGGCACCTAGAACAACAAACATGCTCTGATACCAATTGATAGGACCTAGGTCCCCCAACGCTCTGACACAACTTGTCAGAATTAAGAGCACACTTGATTACCTTTGTATTAGCAACTAAATGCAGAATTTAACTAGCAGTACAAGTAACTAGAAATAAGAAATAACACAAGATATGAGAGGCAACACACAATTGTATTCAACTCATTCCAAAAGGAAATTAAATGAAGAAAATCACACTTTCTTGTCACACCTCTCAGATGTACAGATCGCTTTCCCTCAAGAGTTATCTTCTCTCAATATAGGTCACAACAAATAGCTAACACAGAGTTGTTGTTCACCTCAACCAGTCAGTACAATACTACCAGTACAATTGAGTACGAACCAGTACTCCAAGTAGATCTCACCATGATCTTGCTCCTTGATGTGTTGCTATCACCTTGGATCTTGCTACCACACAAATCTCCTTTTGATCCTTGCACACACACACCCCTGGAGATCAACCGACCTTACTTACCCATGTAGATCTCCTCCCTAATCTTGCAACACCCTGCAGATCAACCCTGATCTTACATACCTGGAAGAACCCCTGTGATTCCACCAATGGAAGAACTCTTCTGGTTCTACGCTTTACAATATAGCCCCATGGGTCTATTATATAGATCCCATGCATACTATAATTAGACAAGCGGCTCAAGACTCGAACTAGTCTTTAACATGCAAACAACCCATTCAACTAACTGACTGTTCATCAACAACCAGTTCTGGAACCACACAGGTGATCGACGTCAGTCTTTGTTTGACTGGATGATGACCAATGTCGACCGACTCCTGTCGATGTCGGTTGCTTTCTATCAAACCCTGCCTGACGTCAGTGTGGCCTGCCAACGTTGGCAACTGTGACACTCAGCAACCCTCCATGTTTGCATCTAGGTGAAGCTTTTAGCTCCACAACCTAACAAAATTCACAAAATGTGTCAATGTAAATGATGTATTAAATATGATGCCATGGCCATGTATGAATAAGATGGCCCCACTGTATATGTCAATTGTTAATCAAACACATGTCTGAGATATAATAAGAATGTGGAATAATGATTGAACATCCTCATATCATCAAATATACAATTTTCAAAGTACATAACATGCATGTGTGATAAATAAAGTACAAGAAGGAAATCATTTGAATACATAATAGTTTTATGTAAACTAGAATTGAGTATAGTATCGATAAATAGGCCATGTATTAAGGGTTTATTTTCTCTAAATTTGATTTGATTATTAAAAATGCTACAAGTTAGTATTGATAGAATTAATACATTAGTGGCAGTTACCCTTGAATATTTTTGGTTGATATTGTATTTGACAAAAAATATAGTCTACTATGTTAAGACTATGAAAATATCATGCAAAGTTATATATGATGGCAGTCTCAAATCAAATATTTGGACTATTGAAATAGGTAAAGTGAAAAATAAAATATAAGATGACAAAAACACATAAGTAGCAAATGGTTATAAGATTGGTCAAATCGATCACATGTCAAAATTTGAATAAAGGAAAACATAAGTAATTAGGGAGTTACATACATTAGATTATGTGTGGTGAACTAATTTGAGGAATTATTTCACCCATTTGGAAGTAAGAAATATGCATAATATGGATATTTATGAGATATAACTAAATATTATATTAATTCACTAGTTGAGGTGGGATGTTGATAGTTATATCTTTTGTAAAATAAGGGAATGATCACTTTTCTTGAGAGATTAAAGGTATGTCACCACTCATGTACATCATCTGTTGAATATTTTAGTATATAATTTTTTTTTTAAATCCATTAGTTTTATTTATTTATTATTATTTACTATGGTATCAATCCTTAGGATTATCATAATCAAAGGCATAATCATCCTCTTGATCTTGAATTTGTGATATTCCCCCCTGATCATCTTTTGCATATGTATATGAAAATCCAATTACACCATATATTGAAATTATCTTATTAGATTTATATTGCTCTTGATTATGTTCATCATTTTCATGATCCTATATCTTATTATAAATTGGATATGAATCACATATGACTACTTGAGTAATAGGAAGAATAATGATTTATTATTTAACTTCTTGACTTGGAGACATAATCATAGATTTGTAGTGTTTTCCTTATTCTTTTTCTTATATACATGATATAGATATAGTATTTTTATCATTGAAATAATATTTTTATTTTTACAAACATATGACTTCTTAAATTCCTTTATGAGAAACCATTTCATAACGATGCTTTCTTTCTTATCTTGAATTTATTTTTTCAAATTCTTTAAATTCTCTTTTACTGACTTATGCTTTTTGATTTTATGCCTTTTTTTATTTAACAGTTCCCTTTGTGATTTTTATTTAGTAAATATAAACTTTTTTTTGTGTTCCTTTTATAACCTTTCTTTCTCTCTCTTTTTGTTTTTGACTTGCACTTGGTCCTAAGGAAAAGCAATCATATTTTGAGTAGTATGCTTGATTGATTTAGTTGTTATAGGATCACCACTATTAATGGTACTCTTTTTTTGTTCTTTAAATCCCAAAATTTATCCACATTATTCTCATGAAGTATTTTTATCTTGTTATGGGATCCATGTAAGGTAATGTGATCAAAATATTTCAAATCTTTATTGTTAGAACCTCGCTTGAATTTTTTTTAACTTTTGTATACTTTTTGTATTAATAGTTTTAGATGTATGTTACTTTTAGATCCATACTTGATATGATATATTTTGAGGAAAAAAATACTTGGTTGGAGATGTATATATATGATTTTCACTAGCATGGTCTAGATTATTTGTATATGTGAACTCATTTTCAAATGATTTGATCCTTGAATTAAAATAATGATTTTAAATTTTTAATTCTTCTATTCAATTTCTCATAGTGGCGATTTGATCTTGAAGTGATTCACAAACACAATCATTAGGTACTTATTACTGAATATGAATATAAAAACCATAAATATATTTGTGGAATGTCGAGTGGGTTGAGGAAGGATATGTTGGTTACCTTAATTTTGTACTATATGGTAAGTCATATAGGATTCTATTAAATAGAATATATATTATTATTGATTGTAAATTTTATTTTATTATCAATTATTGTTCCCCAATTGATTAATGATTATATAATATATTAAGTATTTTTAGATGACAACATGAAATTAAAATAATCATTACTTGAATGAAAAGGAAATCATAGATAATAACCGATATAAACATGATATGATCAGAAAAAATAAAATTTGGCCAATCAAAGAGATCCATTGGGTATGTTGTAAACACAAGAGAGTTATTTTACTCAAAACAAGTACATATATGAAACTCAAAAATTATTTTGAAAATACATACATCGTCATCTCCTAGACTAAGTTTACTTAAAATAATAAATTTTGGTATCCAAAAAATATGTAAACTATTTAGAAAAAACCAAGGATTTGTATTATCTTAATATGACTATGAAAAACAATTGATACTTTTGAGATAGATTCACTTTGATCCAAAACTAGTGAATCAAATAATAATCATAAGAGGAAACCCTAATAGACCTAAAAGGAAATGCTAAAAATTAATAGGTCTAGTTAACCTATATGTTTTATCAATATTTGGATTGAATTTAGAGATTAAATCTAATTAAGATAAAATGAATTAAATTTTATCAAATGTTGTAAATTAATAGTAACTATAATAATGATATTAAAATAATGAAATGGATAAAACTTGAATGAATGAAATAAACTACCTATGAAAATTTTCAAAGAGGACATGAAAAATTGGCTAATTTCTACCCATTAAGTTGAGAGTGTGCAATTAAAAGAAAACTAGAAATGACCAAGTCAAATTGATTATTAAATGGAAAATAAAATAATAGCAACCATTATTTTGAATTGGAACTAAATAGAAATAGTTGAGGTTGATTGGCATTGTTATCCTCTATGAGTTGATCTTCACAGGTGTCTAGAAAAATTAAATTTCTAGCATAATCACCTATGCCTATTTGAAATATGATTGTATATGAAAATTTAACCTTTTAGTTATGTGTGGATGACATATAAATGACCTATTTAAGGTTGAAGCTCTACTAAGGTTTTTGATATTTGAAAATCCTCAACAAGAGAATGGGGAGTGCAATGTGTTGAGATTTCCCTAATCACCCTTGTGATGATTTAATGATTCTTGATTATCTAAATTAATCTTAAGATGGAATAAATATTATTTATTCATCCCACCTAATGTGCTTAGTGTCATAGTGTTGCTTTGATACATTTATGCATCTAGAGATGATTTAAATATTTGACAATATTTTAATTGACTAAGATAAAATAGTTTCCTAAAATTTTTAAGGGCTACTTCAAGTAAATATAATAAAATTTGGAAAGATTAATAATTCTTTACTTAGTTTAAAATATTAAAGTATGCCTAAATAATGAATTTTCCAAGTGATACAATAAGTGGCTTAGATGTGCATTTATAGTAATTAAAATGGATAAAACCTCATGGTACCTATCCTAAAAATAATAAACCAACCTATAAGAGAGGATTTTAATTTAAAAATTCAATGTTTCTAGGAGAGGGGTAGGATCGACTTGTAAAGGTCATGATCGATTGATGATTTCATCCTATTCGAGTTAATTTTGATCTATAAGGGTAATGTTGGTATAATTTTTAATGTTCTTATAAATTTTTAGACGATTTCAAAAATTAAGAATATTTTTGTTGTAAAATAACATCTTATAAGGGATGGGACCATTCAATTACTTAATATAAAGTGAAGTGTTGAATTAGGAACAATTCAAGTGATCAATTTAATTAAGGAAAAAGTTTGACAAAATTGACACTATCAAGTATTCATGAAAAAAATTGAGTATATACAATATAAAATTATGATCTATGTGGGTAGTAACAATCACATCTAGCACATGATTCTCCATGATTAAAATAATAAAATCATAACACATTAAGTGAAATTAAAAACATAACATTTAATATCTCAATGCCCTACTTGTTATCTTTTTTATGTTTTTCCTTTTTCCATGAGATCTCACCACAACTATCACTCATTTTCTTAGATCAAATCTCTTTCCACCCATCCTTTTTGTCATTACAAAGCTTGTATGTCATTATCATTATGTTAATCTTGTTCTTTCTAAGCTTGCTAGAGTCTCATTAACTCCTCCATGGCCAAGTGTTTAGTGTTTTCAAAGGCTTAATTTATCACACATCTATAATCTAAGCTCGTAGGAACTATTTGTTTCTCATTTTTTGGACACATTTGGGTCCACATGGTATTCATAGAATTTCAAGTTACTCTGACCTTGTTGTATGACAACTGGTGCAACCTGTTGGCCTCTCCTCTTGGAACTCAAAACTACATCTACTCCTTGATGAAAATATTTTCTACCTTTAGTTCCATCATCTTAATGTATGAAAACAAGCCACGTCAATCTTGGAATGACCCATGACACCTACTATAATTTGTAGGGTTGACATAAAATTATGAAATTGGTTCTCATTTAGGAACCCATTACTTTTGAGAGTATATTTGAGAGAAATACATAATCTTCTACTTAAAATTATATCAAACCTAACCAAAAAAAAATTGGAAAATAATCATAACATATGAGTAAAAAGAAGGCCAGAGGGGAAATAGGGAACAAAAATTAGTCACTCAAACAAGAAAGGAATTTTTGTGTGCTTTGTAACTTCTTCAATTATACAAGTAGTCATGGATTATGATTGAGTTACCTTTGACATGATAAGTTTTCTGGCCATTCCAAAAATTGCCTATCAATGTTATGTGTAAATCCTTGTATCATGTTGCAACAACAAAAATTACCCAACTCCAATGTCTCTACTTCTATGGACTAAAGAGTCAAATTGGTAGGAAAATTATAAAGACAAGCATTCCATGTTTCTAATTCTTTTCAATTTATGATATCTTATATTTATGTTTGTAATGCAAAGAGTAACTTTGCATCGCATCCAAGGAAAATTATTAGGATTATAATACTTTCATGGTTACCAACAATCACTTAGAATAAATTTTCACCCCATAATTTATACTACACAGTGACATAAACTCAAACCACTCTATAAAATACTAGTGATTTCCAAATTTAGTCAGTTTTATTTAAAGTGATGATACTCCATGCAGTCACTGTAACTGTCCTTGCATGTTTGCAAAGTCTATAAATATTTATGACTATAATGAACTTCTCAACCCTAATAAACTCTAAATAATCCTCTCAGTAGCATGTATTATAGATACATCATGCACCTTTTCTATATTTTACTCTAATTTTATAAACATTTTTATGAGCTTAGTTGCATTGATAACTATTTCAACTATAATTAAACTAAAGGTCAAGGGTTAGATTCAACTTCATTTTTACATAATATTTAGCTAGCTTGTCTTTAAATTGTATAAGCAAAATTTTGACTATTTATAAAATTAAAAAATGTTAGATAGATAAGGCATGAGAAACCTTATTGTTTAATAAATAAACCAACCAACCAACCTATGTTATAATATTTTAAAATTTTCTAATAGCATTACATTCCTATCAAAATCATTTCATATGCTTTTTATTGTCCTTATAATTATTCAATAAATAAAATCAAAGTACTTATTTCTAAGAATATATCCAATAATATACATCAAAATGATGAAAAATACACAAATTTCAACTTCTACGTTAGGCCAAAATGATTAGGCAATAGTGATTATGAGCTATTATAGAAGGTGAAAAATGGATTTATATATATGATGGTCCAGGTGTCATTATTTTGACACCTCTAGGTCCACATATTCTTCATGGAATTTATAACTAATTTGGGCTTACTATATGATAACTAGTGCAACATTATGGACTCTCCTCTTGGTTCTCACAACTATGACTAGCTCCGTGACAAACATATTTTCTACCTTTAGTTATATTATCTTAATGTATGTAAAATAAAGCACATCAACATTTCAATGATTCCTTGTTTGGGAGCCCATTACTTATCAGATTAAAGATGAAATAAATGCATAATATGATCCATTAAAAATGCATCACACCTAACAAGAAGAAAACATTGGTGGAGAATGATAATAAATGTCTGAGAAGGTGGCCATGGAAAAAAGGGACAACCAAAACTAGGTACAACAATAAAGGCATTTGTGTGTGGCTCAAAATTTTTGATATTATATAATTAGTCATATCTTATGTTTGAGTTTCCTTTGACATGATATTTTGTCTAGACATTATAAAAAATGGTTTCCAATGTTATGTGTAAATCCTTATAACATGTTGCAACAGCATAAACTACCCAACTCTCAAGTATCCACTTATTTAGCTAATGAAAAAGTAAAATAGTTTCGAAACATATAAAAATAAGCATTGCATGTTTTTTTTCTTGTCCATTTATGATATTATATATTTATTTGTTTAATTCACCAGATAACTCAACACTACATCTAAATCAAAAACCAAGGATTATAATACTTGTGGTTATAATCTATCAGTTGATAACTATTGGTGTTCTAGATTTGTACACTAGCTAAGGATGAGATTATTCAAATATTCTTACTCAAATATAGGCCAAAATGGGATTAGACCTCCGAAGAAGGCTAGCTTCCTTTTGGATATATCACCTATACTAAACCTAAACTAGCACTTGTTTGGAAAAGGTGTTAGGGTGTGGAGCCAAAAGCTTCACCAAGGAGCACACTATGACAGTTTCGGGTCTACAAAGACACCGGCATCGGTCAGGAGCGACCGACGTCGGTCAGGTGTAGTTGCAGAGGTGTCGGCATCGGCAGAGGGTCGGCTGGCGGTGGTCACAGGCAAGCAGCAGGAACCGGC
This sequence comes from Torreya grandis, assembly GCA_037957365.1. Classification (NCBI taxonomy): domain Eukaryota; kingdom Viridiplantae; phylum Streptophyta; class Pinopsida; order Cupressales; family Taxaceae; genus Torreya; species Torreya grandis. The sequence continues at coordinate 874,690 of JARHVA010005419.1, forward strand.
GTCGATTACCTGTGCGTCCAGAATGCTATTTCCGAGGACAGAAGCGAGTGTTTGCATGATGAGTTTAAGTTGTAGTCTTAAGCTCGCATCTCTATTATTATTAATATTATTTTTAGAGCCCTTGTTCAAGAGGCTTAACTGGTTGTTGTAAGTGCATGCTCAAGTTTCCTAATTCTATATGTAGAATTAGATCTTCTTAGCTTTGTGTGAATTATTGTAGAATTGGTATGTTGAAGAACAATATAGAATTGAATCAATCCAGGTTTGTTGGAGTTGATTGTTCTTGAGAGAGAGAGCTCTTGAGGAATAGAGATCTAGTGAGAGATATATACATCTAGGAGAGGTGTGGAAGAAAGAAGTTTCTTCAATTGTATTCATTTTGTAAAGAGTTTGTTAATACAAGTTTTCAGGGTGGTTTCTTGTATCTCTTGTTCTTGCTGTTTATCATTCTAGTTACTTGTCTATCTGATTTATTTCCGCGTTTATTGCTTTCACAAGTGTAATCTATTATTGGTTGATTCCCAACAAGTGGTATCAGAGCCTTGGTTGCAGGTTCAAGAGTTGATACCAATAAGTGGTATCAGAGCTCAGGTTCACTAATAGGTGGTTCAGATCTATGTAGTGTGTATTGATTACAGGTTCTCATAGGGATTTCTGTAGAGATTTCTATTTGAGTGGGAGAAGCAATGGCAGATGAAAGTAAATTGAGAATGGAAAAGTTCAATGGCAAAAATTACCAACATTGGAGAATGCAGATAGAGGATTATCTATATTAGAAAGATCTCTACTTACCGTTAGGTTGGGTTGCAAAGAAGCCCAAAGACATGGAGGATGAAGAATGGGAAGTTCTTTACAAAAAGGCTCTGGGGTCTATAAGACTGAGTCTAGCATCCACTGTGATATCTAATCTATCACAGGCAAAGTCTACGGTAGAGTTGATGACTACGTTAGCAAATTTGTATGAAAAACCCTCAGCTTCTAATAAGGTATATCTTATGAAGCAGTTATTTAATTTTCATATGAATGAAAGTGGATCTGTTTCTACTCATCTGAATGATTTCAATGGAATTGTGAATCAATTAAGTTCAGTCAATATAGTGTTTGATGATGAAATAAAAGCTCTTTTAATATTATGTTCTTTGCCTGAAAGCTGGCATGGCTTAGTAATGGCATTAAGTAATACTGCATCTGCATCAAATATTTTGAAAGTAGAGAATGTTGTTAGTGTTATCTTGAATGAGGAAATTTGCAGGAAAAGCACAGAAGAGACATCTGGGAATGCTTTAAGTTTTGAGAGTAGGGGGAGGCAAAAAGAGAAGAGCAAGAAAGGCAGATCAAGATCTAAATCTAAGGGGAAAGGCAGATCTAAATCCAGAAATGGCAGAAGGCCACAATGCTGGAATTGTGGAAAGATGGGGCACATAAGCAGAGATTGTTGGTCAAAGCCTAAGGAGGACAATCAGCATGAAGGAAAGGAAGAAGCCAAGGTTGCAGGTATTGCACAAGATGCTTTAATTTTCTCTTTGCATAATAATATAGAATCTTGGGTGTTAGATTCTGGTGCATCTTTTCATGCTACCCCTAACAGGGAATATTTTAGTGACTATATCCATGGAGATTTTGGAATAGTGTATCTAGGGGATGATGAGCCCTGTAAAATAATCGGCAAAAGTAAAGTGCAGCTGAAGATGCAGAATAGCAACACATGGGTGTTGAGAGATGTGATGCATGTTCCTAGCTTGAAGAGAAATTTGATTTCTACAGGAAAGTTAGGGGATGAGGGTTGTACAGTAACTCTCACAATAGAATCTTGGAAGGTGACCAAGGGTGCACTTGTTATGGCCATAGGTAAGAGAGAAGGTACTCTCTACTTGTGTAATTGTGTTACTAACAAATCTCTTTCTGTATTATCTACTTCAGATGTGGATGCTAAATTGTGGCACTCAAGGCTTGGCCACATGAGTGAGAAGGGGATGTCAATTCTTAATTTCAAAGGTATGATTTCAGATTTAAAAGGCATAGATCTAGAGTTTTGTGAGCACTGTGTATTTGGAAAACAGAAAAGGGTTAGTTTTCTCAAGACTGTGTCTACTAAGAAGAGGCATAAGTTGCAGCTTGTTCACACAGACGTGTGGGGACCGGCTCAGGTTGCTTCCATTGGAGGATCACAGTACTATGTATCTTTCATAGATGATGCTACAAGGAAGGTATGGATCTATTGTATTAGAAGAAAATCTGATGTATTTGAGACTTTTAAGATCTGGAAAGCTATGGTTGAGAATGAAACAGGTAAAAGACTGAAGTGCCTGAGATCTGACAATGGCAGTGAGTTCTACAATTATAAGTTCAGATATTATTGTTATATGCATGGAATCCGTAGGCAAAGGACGGTTCCAAGGACACCTCAGCAGAATGAAATTGTTGAAAGGATGAACAGGACAATATTGGAGCATGCAAGATGTATGAGATTGCATGCTGGTTTGCCCTTAGAGTTTTGGGCACAAGCTGTTGACACTACAGTATACCTGATTAATAGAGGACCCTCTACAGCTCTGGATGGTGGTATTCCAGAAGAGGCATGGACAGGTAAAAAGGTTGATCTCTCATATCTCAAAGTTTTTGGTTGTGAAGCCTTTGTGCACATAGATAAAGAAAATAGAAAGAAGCTTGATGCTAAGTCTATGAGGTGCACGTTTATTGGCTATGGCTCAGATGATTTTGGTTATAGATTGTGGAATCTAGAAACTAACAAGGTAATTAGGAGCCGTGATGTTGTTTTCAATGAAAGAGTGATGTATTGTGATTAGCTAAGGAAGTTGAATCAAGCTGAGCAGAGCAATGGTGAATTGGGCAAGGTGAAGGTCCAATATGAGCTCTCAGGAAAAAGAAATAATCACTTGCAGGAAAACACAGAGACTGACGTCGACAGGTTAGGAACCAATGTCGGTAGTACAGAAACCGGCGTCAGCCGTACAGAGACCGACGTCGGCAGGACAGACACCGAGGTTGGTCAGATAGAACCGACGTCGGCCAGTAACAGGTCTAGAGGTGACCGAGGTCGGTCACTGTCAGAGAATTTGGGTGGACAGCGTGTTGTGAACGAGTCTCAGACACCCATCAATAGGTCAGAAAGAGTGAGTAAGCCTCCAATTAGATATTCTCCTTCTTTATTTTATTTATTGCTAACTGATGTAGGAGAACCAGAGAGTTTTGAAGAAGCAATATAGGTGGAGTCCAAGAGTCAGTGGGAGCGTGGCATGGTTGAGGAGTTGGAGTCCTTAAGAGAGAACCAAACATTGGATTTAGTTGAATTGCCAGCTGGTAAGAGAACACTCAAGAACAGATGGACCTACAGGTTGAAAGAAGGTGAGAATGGACAGATGAGATATAAGGCCAGATTGGTGGTAAAAGGATTTGCACAAAAGCTAGGTATTGACTTTGGTGAGATTTTTTCTCCTATTGTTAAAATGACTTCTATAAGGGTTGTATTGTCTTTGGTTGCTTTTGAGGATTTGCATCTTGAGCAACTAGATTTTAAGACAACGTTTCTTCATGGAGATTTGGATGAGGAAATATATATGGAACAGCCAGAAGGATTCGAGGTCAAGGGTAAGGAGAAGTTAGTGTGCAGATTGAATAAAAGCTTGTATGGCCTCAAGCAAGCTCCTAGGCAATGGTATTTAAAATTTGACAGGTTTATGACTGAGCATTGCTATAGTAGGTGTCAATCTGACCATTGTGTGTATTTCAAGAGATTTGATAATGGTAGATATATTATTCTATTGTTGTATGTAGATGATATGCTGGTTGCAGGATCTCACATGTAGGATATCTCTGAGCTTAAGGTGATATTAGCTCAAACGTTTGCCATGAAAGATTTGGGAGCAGCAAAGAAAATCCTTGGCATGAGCATTAAGAGAGACAGGAAAAATCACAAGTTGATATTGTCTCAAGAAGATTATGTGGACAAGGTGTTGAAATGGTTCAATATGCAGGATGTTAAACTAGTAAACACACCTTTGGCTGGACATTTTAAGTTGAGTAAAGAACAATGTCCTAATTCATATGAAGAGGTAGAGTACATGAGTAAGGTTCTATATTCTTCTGCAGTAGGGAGTTTGATGTATGCAATGGTGTGTACTAGACCAGATATTGCCCAAGTAGTGGGAGTGGTAAGTAAGTATATGGCCAATCCAGGTAAAGAACATTGGAAAGCAGTTCAGTGGATCCTTAGATATCTGAGAGGAACCAGCAGTAGGCACTTGTGCTATGGAGGTTCAGATACTTCTCTACATGGTTATGTAGATTCAGATATGGCAGGTGATTTGGATGGCAGGAGGAGCACTACAGGTTATGTTTTCACTGTAGGTGGAATGGCGGTTAGCTGGATATCTAAGTTGCAGAAGGTTGTTGCCTTGTCAACTACAGAAGCAGAGTATATTATAGCCACAGAGGCTAGCAAAGAGATGATATGGATGACACGGTTCATGGATGAGCTTGGTAGGGAGCATGAGAGTTGTAGATTGTACAGTGACAGTCAGAGTGCAATCCATTTGGCTAAGAATTCAGCTTTTCATTCAAGAACAAAGCACATACAGCTAAGGTACCATTTCATACGACAGGTATTGAAAGATGGTGAGTTGAAGCTGGAGAAGATCCATACGAATAGGAATCTTGCTGATATGTTAACCAAGCCGGTTACAAAGGAGAAGTTGAATCTTCATTCAGCTTCTATTGGTCTTTATGATTGAGTTGAAGATGGAGGAGCTAGAAGATGTTGTTGTACAGGCACTGGTGCAACTATTTATCTCCAAGTGGGAGATTGTTAGGGTGTGGAGCTAAAAGCTTCACCAAGGAGCACACTATGACAGTTTCGGGTCTACACAGACACCGGCGTTGGTCAGGAGTGACCGACGTCGGTTAGGTGCAGTTGCAGAGGTGCCGACGTCGGCAGAGGGTCGGCTGGCGGTGGTCACAGGCAAGCAGCAGGAACCAGCGTCGGTTACCTGTGTGTCTAGAATGCTATTTCTGAGGACAAAAGCGAGTGTTTGCATGATGAGTTTAAGTTTTAGTCTTAAGCTCACATCTCTATTATTAGTAATATTATTTTTAGAGCCCTTGTTTAAGAGGCTTAACTGGTTGTTGTAAGTGCATGCTCAAGTTTCCTAATTCTATATGTAGAATTAAATCTTCTTAGCTTTGTGTGAATTATTATAGAATTGGTATGTTGAAGAACAGTACAGAATTGAATCAATCCAGGTTTGTTGGAGTTGATTGTTCTTGAGAGAGAGAGATCTTGAGGAATAGAGATCTAGTGAGAGATCTATACATGTAGGAGAGGTGTGGAAGAAAGAAGTTTCTTCAATTGTATTCCTTTTGTAAAGAGTTTGTTAATACAAGTTTTCAGGGTGGTTTCTTGTATCTCTTGTTTTTGTTGTTTATCATTCTAGTTACTTGTCTATCTGATTTATTTCTGCGTTTATTGCTTTCACAAGTGTAATCTATTGTTGGTTGATCCCCAACAAAAGGGAAAGAGATTTATATAATAACTTATAAAGCATGTAAAAGAGGTGATGCACTAGTGATTTGATCTCTCAAATTCACACAATACACACTATGATAAACTTTAAAGACCAAATAATATCAATCTCACATACATAATTTAGAATAAAGAATTAATTAGTTATCAAATTACCATGAGAGGGCAAATATCCATCGTTAAGATAGACAATAAATTGTAAATTGCAATTATAATGACCTATGATAACTACTCAGTACTTCCTAAAGGTGATAAATACTTATAAATAAGCAAGGAACATACATTCACTTAACCACAATATATGAAATCATGGAACACACTTTAATCCAACTTAGAAAAGGATAGAATTCAATCTCTATTGCATCAAAAACATGTCACAGTACAAATTTTGGTAGTTTATAATCATAACAAAAAGAGGGATCCATTTTAAGGCTTGTAAGCCTATATTTATGGAAGAGAGAGAGAGAGAGAGAGAGAGAGAGAGAGAGAGAGAGAGAGAGTTATGCATTGAAAAAGGCCCAACTACTTTTGATGGATTAAAATTCTTGAGGATGTTGCATCATGGTCTTATTAATAAGGAAAATTTATGTAAAAGAATTGAATGTTCATTATCCTTATCCATCTACCTAGTGTCTTCTTAGAACTCCATGATATCATCTAAAGATCTATTGATGAGGATCATACCTTAGGAATGGAAAAGTTATGCCACATTTGCTTTGGGTGGCCAAGTATATATGCTCATTGAAAATTGACCCTGATTATAGGTGAGACATGTCACCCTATAATCATGTTTACATCTACATTTGATCCAACTTGAACCTAGGTCCATCCAATAGTTGGAAAACTAATCTTAGATCATTGGTTTTCACACAGTCACAACATTCATAAAAACATACAAACTATTTGACCATACTTTTTAATCATTGGTCTCTATATTGGGTCAAAATGACCTATTTGTACTATATGGAGCTCAGATGGAAATTCTTGGTCTCATTGGTTCCATCTGGATCATATATAGGTTTTTTTTCTTTTGCATTTACATACCTGAATCAAAAACTATCACATTGACTTCCATAGAAAATGTCCAAGTTCACCTTTGTTTGATTGGACTTAAAAAACTAACTTATCGCATTTTATTATGCCCAAATGTCTTTATTCTTATTTTTTCTACAAATTCTACTGAATTATTAACTTTACTCACATTTTTAGATTTTGGTTATATGAATACACATGAGTTCTTGATTTCCTACCAGAAGATTCCTTTGACATGTTGACTTGGTCTTGCACCTTCATATCAATATGTATGATCTCACACACACCATATATCTCCTTGGTCCCACTTTCCTATCAGTTCTTACACTTTGTTGGATCATGATTTATGATTTCATGATGATCCTTGATTTATCTTGGACACATCCTTTTGTTAGTGAACATTAACCATTGGATTTTGGCATAATGATCCCATACCATTATATCTTGTCCAACTTGTAGCTATTTAAGGGATTTAACCTAGGGACCTTTTGACCAATTTCATTCTAGCATATATCATTAGATCTCATGTGTCAGTATGAGGGATCACATATACTTTTAGATCTCAACCAACCTTGAACCTTGTCAAGACATTTTAAACATCAATGGTTACTTTTTAGAGCTCAAACTTTGACATTATGTGAATGTGAATAATTTGATGTGCCTATTACTATATTTTGAATTCTGATGATCATTTCCTATACTTGAATTTAACACTCTACAAACATCCTAATATTTTTGAAATCAAATAGATATTTATTCTACTTAAATTTGACACTCATGTAGCCATCACTACCCTACTAGAACACAAATTTTATCAGGCTCTTTCCTTTAGATATTTTTCAATACATTTGTATTATACACTTTACCAAAGAATTGACCCTTTAAAAAAAGTGTTTAGGACACTTTATTGCATAAATAACCTTTGGGGACAATGTGTAGGGAACTTTTCTTGATAAAGTACCCTCTAATAGTTCTTTATTGTGCCATTTTCTTGAAAAATGTCCTTTCAAGGCTTTTGAAAATCCCCTTCAGAAAATTTTTTTGGTTTATTTTCTTGAGAAAACACCCCTTGAGAAAATTGTTTTGGCCACTTTGTCTGACAAAATCTCTTCACAATTTTTATAGCAAACCACTTTCCTATAGAATGACCCTTCGGGAAAATTATTCAAATAATTTTCTCAAAATAAATGACCCTTAGGCTTTTACTATAGACAAAATGTCTAAGAGAATTTACACTTAGTCTTTATTGATGTAGACAATCTCTTTGAAAAAAATAGGTCTTTAGGGAAATTGTTGTAGAAAAATTTCCCTGAGATAAATAAGTCTTCACCCTTTACTTTGGATACTTTATCCAAAAGAATTCACGCCTTCAAAAACTTTGTCTCAAATAATTTGTTCGGAATAATTCAACACTTAGCCAAAAAAGGGTCCTAAAAGAATTTAGCTTAGCAAAAAGAAAGTTAGAAAGAATTTGCTCAAGAGAATGAACACTTAGTCAAGTAAAAGGTTCGAAAGAATTTATCTTTGCAATGAAATCCAAAATAATTACCAAATAAATACTTAGCCCAAAAAGGTTTTGTATTTTGTTTTTCCAATGTCTGTAATCCCTTCTAAACTTTTACTTGAAATGTGAAAGACTGAACACCTTGAAAACTTGTTTAAATACCTGCTCTTTTCTCTACAAACCTATTCCTTAGAATTTGACAAAACACACTTTAAGTAATATTAAAGTGTTTTGAAATATTTTTACTCTGCATGATTTCTATCTACTTCTTATGGCAATGATTCACTCTTCAATTAGGATCCTACTTCTTCCACTGGACTCTCAGACTAGGCATTTTTTGGTATGTAGACCAAATTTGGTGAACATCTTTGGTGACTTGGATGGGTAGCATGCCTGCTATGCTTAAGAACTCAAACCATATACATAACTCTTCAATCATTTGCATGATACATGGACCATTTACATTGACTACAAGATAACCTTTTAACCTGCAAAGATAAATAATTCTAAAAAATAGGAAAAGAAACAAACTGAGATGGAAACTAACCTAATAAAGTAAATTTGACTAAAGTATCTAACAACTATGCAACAAAATTACTTATTTGGGATAAAACAAAAATCAAACTAACTAATGTGTTATAAAACACTTAGAGAAAAATAAAAAACAACTAACTATATATAGGGGACTTAGCTTCCCTAATAGCAGTGGGTAAGATGTATCCCATTGGTTAGGATATGAAGCTCTTCACCATTCATCTTTGTGAGCTAGAAAGCATTGTGATATTTGAAACTAAATATTGTATATAGACCACTCTAGAGAGAATAAAATTTTGTGTGCTTTTCTAGCTTAGAGTTATCCTCATCCCACTTGGGGAACAAATCTCCTTAAAAAATTATTTAAGAAGTTCCTTTGTCAAATGATTTCTTTGTCATTTCTTGATGGGCTTCCATAGTCAACATTGACTAATGTCTTATCTCTTCTATCTCCATCAGCTCATCATATCCTTTTTCCATTGACTCATTATCCAAAATTTAAAGCTGATGCATCAATTTAAAATTAGATAATTTAATAGAAATAGGCATTCTTGTTTCCTTATCGTATACTAGGTTGTATGGAGAATTGACAATTGAACTATTATAGGTGATCCTGTCATCCCACTGAGATGACTTTAATTTGAGATGCCATGATCTTTGATTGTCTTCAATAGTCAATCTATTGATATTTAATAGAGTATTATTAGTGGACTCAGTAAGGCCGTTGCCTTATGAATAATAGTTTGATAAGGTACTGAGGAAAACACTATGTTGAATTGCTCACTCGTTAATCTTAGATACTATAAAATACATAGAATTATTAGAAATTATAGTTGAAGGGACTCCAAACCTAGTAAATAAACCTTCATAAAAGTCCAAAACACTAGTCTCATTTACTTTCTTAATTCCATTGATCTGTTCATCTTGTAAAATAATCTATGGTAGTTAGGCATTTCCCGATCCATGTATGACAATCACCAAATAAATTTGGCCAATATTACCAACCTATCATGATTTTGTGGTTTGTGATCTTTACTGAGTAATTTCCTCCACCATGTCCATCATGAAAATTTTCAAGCAACCTCTATGTTTGATCTGGTACTATGTATCTTAGTAGTATGACATTGATATAATTTTTGAATAATACATTATTAATAAGAAGAAAAAGAAATTAATGCAATCTAAAATATATCCTCTTTGAAGGAGTGAGATGAGAAGAATAAAAAACATCCTGTACATATACTACCATATCTTGGAACTTGGTGGAAGATGAGGTTTGGTCACTTGAAACTTCTTCACAATTTAACACCATAATGAGTTTATTAGTCTCCTACAAGTCTTGGGTTAAAAGTTCACAAAGTCCTTTGACTCTAACCAACTTTGTGACTTTGATATCAATATCATATTCTATGACCTTGGTTATCCAACTAGCTCTCTTGTCATTTATATCTTTGTTTAGAAGAAAATCTTACATTTATATTTGTATCCATCAAATGTATCTTATTATTGGACAAGTACCTGAGCATTTTTATAGACCTTATGACTGAAAGAACATGCTTCTCAACAAAATAATACCTCATTTCATATTATTATAAGCATTGACTAAAGATGGCTATTGGTTTATCTAAAGTCTTTTTATTCTTCTACATGAGAATACCCGAAATTATTTCAATGTTATCATAGCTATATTAGAATAAATCCTTTATAAAGTTAGGATTTAGGAGTCTAGGAGTGTTGGATATAGCTTTTTTAATCCCTTCAAAGCTTCTTATTCCATCTTTGTACCAACTAAAACTCTGACCCTTCATTAGCATGGTTGTGAGTGGCTTAGCTAAAGTAGTAAAATTTAAGATGTATCTCCTTATGAAGTTGATCTTGCCTAAAAATATTTGAAATAAATTCTTGTGCTTAGGCAATAAAAGTGCAAGAATTAATTCTATCCTATCAAGTGTATTATTGTACCATTTTTTTAAATTACATGTCCAAGAATCCTACCTTTCTGAATAGAGAAAACACCCATTTTGAATTTAAAGACACTCTAAATTCTGTACACCTTTCAAAAACTTATCTTAAATGAATCATATGGTCATCTGTAGTATTAGAGAATATTTCTATCTCAACTAGATAAAAAAGAATAAACGTGTTGAGGAGACCATAAAATTCCATGTCCATAGCCTTCTAAAAAATGGCTCCAGCATTGGATAAACCAAAAGGCATCTTTTTCTATGCAAATGTCCCCCACTTTGTGGTGAAGGATTTCTTGAATTAGTCTTCTTATTTGAAAAAAATATGGTTATATCCACTATATCCATCTAATAAATAATGTTATTTTTAACGTGCAACTATCTATAAAATCTATTCCATTGATGGCAATCGGTAGTGGTCTTTAAGAGAGGCCTTGTTCAATTCATATAAGCCAACACATGGTCTTATTTCACCATTATTTTTCCATATTAGAACAAGGTTTACCACCCAAGTTGAGTGATTAATTAGAAATATTATAATTGACTCAATGAGCTTATGCAACTTAGATCTCATTAAAGTTTCAAGCTTTGGGTTAGTAGTCTTTTGTCTCTATTTGACTAGCCTAGTCTCATCTTCTAATTCAATGGTATGCTAAGCTAGACTTGGATCAAATACTTTAAGGTCACTATACTAGCATGAAAATATATTTGTAAAACTTGAAAATAACTCAATAAAAGTTTCTTTCTCTAAAGATGTGTAAACTTTTCCCAACTTTAAACTCTTGCCAATGACAATCTATACATTTTTATAGTGGTTTTCCTTGATTGATAAAACAAACTTTTATTTTCTCAATTTGTCATCCCTATTGAATATGTTTTTAGGAGTGACCAACCCTTTAGGAAAATTATTTGTCTTTAATTACATAATTTAGTCATCATACTACTGCAAATACTTGTCTTGGTTCTTTGAGGAGAATTCAACTTCTTCTTGTAAGAATATGACAATCTGGCTATCATCTTCAAATACTTGTCAATTGTCATGGTTATCTGGGATAGAAGGTCTCACAACTACCTTGATATTTTATTGGACTTTTCCATTTTTTATGTCATATGGGATATTGAATTATGACCCAATAGTAGCCAACTTGTTTGGATGCTTGTTCTTATTTATTGATATGGCTTGAATATTAAAGGCTTGAAAGTCTTCAACTATTTCATATGATCTATGTTTATAGTACCTAAGTAGTGTTTTATTTCATATATTAAGTCCTCTTACTTGGTGAACTACCATCTTATTATCTCCAAAGAAATGTAAGGAATTGACCCTCATCTTTATTTCCCATTGTACACCATGCACTGGTGCTTCATATTCAGTAACATTATTGGAAAAAACCAAATTAAAACATGAGATAATATAAATACCTTTGAATTGGCTATAGAAACTAACATCATTGTATCCCTAGTGCCATGTTTGTTCTTGGATCCATCAAAATATAACTACCATAGTCCATCACTAGCCTGATCATCTTTCATCAATGTCAGAATTGGTGCATCATTATCATGAAGACAATATACACCAAGTTTTTCTTCTTCAATTAAATTTTAGGTATCATATACATGAAAATCAGAAGCCCATTCATCAAGGAAAACATTGGGGACTCCATTTAGAGTTGATTCTATTTCCACTTCATTATTTTCTAGTACCTTGTCTGAGATAACACAATTAGTGTTAACCATACTTGGCATATATGGCTCTAAATAAAATATTTCAATAGGTTCATATTATATTGTTACCTTATTAACATACCTAGTTATGAACATTAAATAGATCCAATTAGCTGACAAATATCCTCCAATCTTTGAAGTAAAGTCTCTTGACAGGCCAATAGAAAAATAAGGAGGTAATTCCATTGCAACTACATCTTATTAAATAATGACTTTTTTCAAGCATGTAATGTCAGTTTTAGATATTTGATTATGACTACTATATTTGTTGGTGATCCATCTAATTTCAATACTCCTTTAGTATTTGGCTCGTAGACAAGACCAAGCTTGTCTATAATTTTTTTGAGCATGATAATGTTACTAGCTCCACTATCTACCATACAGTTATGGAGTAAAAATTCACCAACTATCAAAGAGAGATAAAAGGGAGGGGTATTATTTGATTTGACATTGGTTCTATCAACCTTTGTCATGTTATGTACCTAGTGATTAGGTTGCTTGATTTGCTAGTCTGAATTGACTAAGATAGCTCATTTTTCCTCAGCTAGTTCTTTAGATACCTTAAGATCTAAAAGTTATTGAATAAGCATATCCTTTTGCCCTAGAATTGTAAGGGAATCCCACATGATAATGTTAACATTTTATTTCTTCATTTTCTCTATTATGCTAAAATATGCTTCACTAACCTTTAGTTAAAACTTTTGAGTCACTGGTTGTTCTCTATTTAGGGGAATTTGGGGAACTTTCACTGTATTTGTATTCTCAATATTATATACCATAGGAACAATAAATTGATCTTTGACACTCTTTAAAAAAAATAGGAACGCTAGAAGTATTACTCACATTTTGAGCTTCCTCAACTGCTCTTCATTTATCTTTAGTTAGAGTTACCACTTGACAATTTGTGTTGCTAGTTTCACCAACTTGGTTGAATGCAATGTGATCATCAAATTTCAAATTAACATTGGTATCTTTAGGCTACCCTAGAAATTATTTATTTTCTCCTTGGAATGCCATATTCGTGTCTTGATACTGACAACTTTCAAGAGAGGATTCTTCCTGTGTTATTTGTGGCATACTAGTCTCTTGTGATACCAGGGCTTGATTTTGGTTATAATTTGGATTGGAAGGCTACCAACCTAAATCTTGCATCAAGTTATTTTGAGGGAAAATAGCTTTTGAACTAGAAAGTATATCAGGGTTAAGGGATGCATATGGCTTAATTTGGGTCATGGCTCCTTGATTTTGATAAGAGTGCCTATTATCTTTGAAGCCTTGATAAGGGGGTCTTTGGTTATTAAAAGACTAATAAGTATTCTAGTTTTATAAATGATGAGGTCTACCTTGGTACTATTATCTCTTGAGTTGGAGAATCTCATTTCCCAAATCTTGTAACATGATTTTTAGATCACAAATCTCTCTAGACTGATTAGGAAGGGATACAAATTAAATTTTTGAAGATGGAATAGAAGAAATAAATGGAATCTGGGGAATTTGAGGATGAGGAATATGTTACAATTTTAGTAATATGGGCATTAGAGGCCATAGAGTAAGTTTACCAACTTATATTAGACTATTTTTTGGCCTTATAGCAATTTCATAGGTATTTAGTATGGTATAACGACTCATAGACTGTATGATGACACTTATATCAAAATTAAGGGCCTTAAGATAGTACAAAAATACATACTCTGAGGATTATTTAACCAATGTAGGGATCCTAGTCCATGTCTTTTGGAATCTGAGGTTAAAATCAAATATGAAATCATAAGGGTACCTTTGTATAGTAGTCAGTTATTCAACCAAAGATAGATGATCAGACTTGTCTTCAAATTGCCTAACTAGGGCTACACCTAACTCATCCTAAGTAGAAATGGAGGTCAAAGGAAGGTTCCTATAAAATTTCAATGCTTTTACCTTGAAGGAGGCAACAAACAATTTGATAGACATATTATCTTGTGTAATATTATGAACAAAACATTGATTGGCAACATCTTGGATATGCTCAATAGTAGTAGTTTTATTGCATTCTACAGAGAATAAAGTGATAATTTATAGAGAATACATGGGAATGTCATCATATTAGGCCAAATTTAGGGGACTACCCTTGTTAAATAGGATAAACTCTTGATTCCTGATAACCATTTGGGAAAAAGGGATTTGGCTTATAGGAATAATATATTGGACTAAGTCAATTCAATATGTTCAAAAGGATTACCTTTACTTGATGATCTTGTTGTAACTTTTGACATGAAAGCACTGTCTGAAGGCTATTATGAACTCTATAATTTAAAAGATCTTAAACTTTTGATGATGGTAGATATCTCTTGAAACCTCATTTCCTTCTTCTCAATCTTCAAAATTCAATTACACTGAAGAAATTGGTCCCACCTAACATGCCAAAATTATTGATGTTCTAAATTCTCACCCTTGCTGAGGAGGGGATTATTCATATATTTCTACTTAAATATAGTTTAACATGGGACTGATCCTATGTTGTGGGTATCCTAATAATGGACCATATCTCTAGAGAAGTTCAATTTTCTTATTGATCTATCACCTATACTAAACCTAAACTAGCACTTACTTGGAAAAGAGAAAGATATTTTGACAATAACTTATAAATCATGTAAAAGATGTGATGTACCAATGATTTGATCATTCAAACTCACATAATACACACTATGAGACACTTTCAAGACTAAATAATATCAATCTCACATAAATATTTCAAAATAAGGCATTAATCAGTTATCAAATTAGCATAAGAGGGCAAATATCCAATTTCAAGCTAGACAATAAATTGTAAATTGCACTTATAATTACATGTAATAACTACTAAGAACTTCTTGAAGGTGAGAAAAACTTAGTCATAAGTAAAGAACATACATTCACTTAACCACAGTACATGAATTAATAGAAAATACTTAAATCCATCTTAGAAAAGGATGGAATTTAGTTTCTATTACATCAAAAAGGTGTCATAGTACAAAGTTTAGTAGAGTCTGATCATACCAAAATGAGTGATTCATTTAAGGGTTAGAAGCTTGTATTTATGTGTGTGTGTGTGTGTGTGTGTGTGTGTGTGTGTGTGTGTGTGTGTGTGTGTGTGTGTGTGTGTGAGAGAGAGAGAGAGAGAGAGAGAGAGAGAGAGAGAGAGAGAGAGAGAGAGAGAGAGAGAGAGAGAGAGAGAGAGAGAGCTTTGCATTGAATAATACCAAACCACTTTCGATGGATTAACATTCTTGAGGATGTTAGAGAGAGCTCTGCATTGATAAATACCCAACCACTTTTGATGGATTAACATTCTTGAGGATGCTAAGTCATGGTATTATCAATAAAAAAATTTCTATAAAAGAATTGAATGTTCATTATACTTATCCATCTACCTGGTGTCTTCTTGGAACTCCATAATATCATCTAATGATCTATTGACATGGATCGTGTCTTGGAAATGGAAAAATTATACCACATCTACTTTGGGTGGCAAATTATATCTGCCAATTGAAAAGAGACATAAATGATAGGTGAGACACATCTCCCTATGATCACATTTAAATATGAATTTATTCCAATTTGATCCTAGGTCCATTATATAGATGGAAAACCAATCTCAGATTATTGGTTTTCAAACAACTATAACATTCAAAAAAAAATTGCAAACTATTTGACCTTGCTTCACAATCACTAGTCTCTTTGTTAGGTCCAAATGACTTAATTTACCTATAAGGATCTCTACTAGTAATGCTTGCTAATCCCTCTCTTAGTCATGACTAGACTATACCCAAATTTGATCTTTGTAGACTCTTGAGATAATTAAAGGACTCTTTTTTAGATCTTATTATTTTGGCATAGTGTGCTAATGTCAGATTAATTTTCATAAATGGAAGAAATCTCTCCCTTATCAAATATTCATCTCACATAGTTACTAGATTATATTATTTTTGAAATCATTTTTAGTGTTAAATGTCATTTGATTAAAGCTAGTAAGTGGATACATTGACTGGTTAGTACCTTGAGTCAGGCCTCTCCATCATTTTCATTAGGTTTTGATCATTTGGTAAACTTTTGCATGAAATACTAATGCATAAAAATCCATTTGAAGTTGAAGATTTGATTTCATTGATGTTTATTATAAATTTAGATAGAGTGGATGAATAATCACATTACTGGGGCATCACCTCCTTTACATGTTTTTATGCATTGATACCTATTTCTTTATCTCTTTTCCTAGTAAAAATTTAGTTTAGATTATAGATCCAGAAGGAATTCGGCCATCTCCAGAGGTCTAACCCTGTGATAGGTGGCCAACAACCTAGGGTAAGTCCCATGTGGGACTAGATCTGAGTAGGAAGATCTAAACAATCTTTTACTCAACTAGGGTACAATTTAGAACATAAACAATAACTTCTCACCATTTGATTTACACTACAATGTGACCCAAGTTCCAGCCATTTTAGAGATCAACATTGATTTCCATATTTAATCAATTTTAATTAAGAACATAACACTCCACACACTCACTTTAACTATATCCCCATAGGGTGATGAGATTTATTAATATTTATGACTATAATCAAATTATCCACCCTAATAAACTTTTATTATTATTATTATTATTATTATTATTATTATTATTATTATTATTATTATTATTATTATTATTATTAGTAGTAGTAGTAGTAGTAGTAGTAGTAGTAGTAAAACTGCATTAGAGCTCTTGTTTAGTTTTTACTATAATTTCAAAAACATTTTTTTGTGTGTTGTTGCATCGCTAAATCTTTCAACTATAGTTGTGAAGGTCAAGTGATGCAAAAAAAAGAGACTAAAGTTATGGAGGCCATAAATTTTGATTCATAGCTTTGTTTAAGCCCATCTTTATGTCAAACCAACCATCACAAAATTTTTGATAATTCCATAACCCACCCTTCTAGTTATCAAATGATTTTGATATTTTTTCAGACTATACATGACCATCTAAGAGTTCAAAATTATAATTTAATTTTATTTTCTATTTATTTCTAAATTTAAAAGTTATCTATTTTTGTAACTGGACCTGAACTTTACTTGAAATTCTTCCAATAGGATAATTTTAGTGTTTAGTTTATTTTTGGAGATTTATAAAGATACACGCACTTGCATTTAAAACTTACTAAAAATAGAAGCCATTAAAAATAACAAGTCAATTTTTTTTAATTTTTGGAGTTATGAATTTTGTATGTCCACTCCAATGTCAAGTTGAGGCTTATTTATGCATGGTTTTTAATTATTTAAATGAATCAATACTGGTTATTGTTCATAATCTTGGCTTATTTAATTTTAATTTATCTTTATAATAATCACGCTCATTATTCAGTATCATATCAAGTTTCAATATTTTCATGTAAGATATGGTGAGAGGATGAGGAGGCATCACTCAGATAAACTATAATATGTAATAATTATAGAGGCAAGTACAACAATTAAATAAGTTCATTAAAAATCAAAGACAAAGGAGAGAAGAAGGTGATGTAGAAGATGACACAAATCATAAAAAAGAAATTCTGAAAGAGGATCAATAAATATAGCCTTCATCAATGGAATAAAATATGGTTAGATATTTAGAAGGAAGGAATGAAGGAATCAAGGTTCATGTTACATATTATAGTGGAAGTTTGAAACCATAGGAGTTGATACATTGGATGAACAACATGGAGAAGTTTTTTGAATTGAGAACTATGAGAGAAGACAAGAAGATAAAGTTTGCATGCACAAAATTGAAGGATCATGCAATGATTTGGTGAGATCAATAATAGAAATAAAGAAAAATAAAATGTAAAGAGAAGATCAACACATGGAAAAATATGGAGAAGAAGCTGGGGGAGAAATTTCTTCCTGTGGATTATGCATAAACCATGTATAGAAGATTTTAAAATTTGAGATAGAAGGACCATATTATATAAGAGTATACATATGAGTTTGACAATATTTTCATATTATTGGAGCATAATGAGACAAGAGAAAATGGTTATAAATTATGTATATGGTTTGAAGTCTTTTATTCAAGATGAATTAAGCATGCACACAATACTTTTCATGGAAGAAGATTATCAGTTAAATTTTAAGGAAAAGGAAAATTAAAATAGACATAATTTCAAGATAACATATACTAAGCCAAGAAGAGGGAAATACCCTCCAATAAGGGGCTATGGTGGATTTAACACAATCATAGATGAGTTTAACACCAATAGAGGAGAATAATCACATGGTTCAAAAATACAAGAAGATAATAAACAAGGGTTTCAATACCAATAGAGAAGAAGAGGATTTTAAAGAGGACAAAGATATGGTGGTGGTAGAGGATGGTTTCTAAATCAAAGTACGTATTGTGTTTTTATAAATGTGGAAAATAATTCCATAGAGAATTTGAGTGTCCACAATAGTAATATTAAGAAATAAAGCAAGAGGATTACCCAGCAGTGAATCTAATTGAAGCTAAAATAGAAGAGAAAAATATTGAAGTTACAACTATAGATATTGGAGAAAATCTCATGATGAGAAGAATAATGACTTCTATAAGGAGATAAAATGTGCATAATAAAAAAAGGTGGTGATGAATAGCTAGAAATAAATATCTTTCAAACAAGGTGTACTTCTAGAGGTAAGATATGCAAAGTAAATATAGATGGCGGTAATTGTGAGACTATAAGTTCTAAAGATATGAATGAGAAACTAGGTTTGTAGTGTGAAAAGCATCCTAATCCTTATTAGATTTTATGGTTTAAGAAAGGGAATAAAGTTACATTAGATAAAATATCTTTAATTAAGTTTTCTATAGGTAAAACCTATAAGGACAAAATATATAGTGATGTTATACCAATAGATACATGTCATGTGTTATTAGGAAAGCTATGGTAGTTTGATAGAAAAGTAGTTCATGATGGAGAAAAGAACACATAATATTTTTAAAGGTGGTATGTAGGTAGTTTTGTTACCTATTAAATAAGAAAATTAGAGTGAAATTACATTGACCGCAAAGTAATTTATCAAATACATGAAGATGATAGGTTATTATTATGTGTTAATAACAAAGAAAGAAGATGCATAAGTGGTGGATGTGCTAGCAAAAGAAATAGTAATGTTGAAAAAATATGCAGATGTTATACCTGATGAGTTACCGAATAATTTACCACTAAAGAGAGATTTTGAGCATCGTATTGATTTGATTATAGAATCAACTCTACCCAATCAAGGAATTTATAGGATGAGTCAAATACAACATGTATAATTGAATAAACATGTTATGAAATTAGTGAGGAAGGGTGTAGTGAGGGAGAGCATGATTACTTGTGCAACACCATCATTTATAATTGCAAAAAAAGATGGAGGGTGAAAGATGTGTGTGGATAGTAAAGAAATCAATAAAATTACAATAAATTAATCATGTTAGTAAATGGAGAACCCTAATCACTACATATCTACAAGGGAAGTATCATGTTCTATGGCAGTGACTATTTCAATATCGATAATTGTAAGTGACTATGAAACCCTAAAATAAATGGTGGTGGAACCTTCTCCTCATGGTGTCTCATCAAGAGAAGCTATTGAAGGGGTTTATAACCTTGAATTTTTTACATCTAAAGGCTTTTCTAAGATGAAAAAATAGGGGATTTCATTTCCTCTTCCAATGGCCAAAGGAAGAACCAAAGCAGTAAAATTGACTAATCAAATAGACATTCTAATACTTCCCAAGAGTCCTAAAGAACATCAAAATTGTAACCCTATGATAATGACGATGGTGATAACATAGCCTTGTCCATGTCCATCATAGATAGATGTATCCTAAAAAAAGGTATGGGTCAAGTATTTATCCTCAAATAAAATAAATCCCATTATTACTTTAGAAAATAGAGTGCTTGAAGTGATTGTGAGTATGGAAGAACATCTAGATAAAAATTAAATGATCTACAAGATTGAAGGTTACTATCCTTCCCTTTAGGATCTCCATTTTTGGATAAATATCAACTAAAAACCCCTTGTTGAAGGAAATATTACCATTCACCCCTATGCAAAAGGTGTTTTCATTATTATTTTAAATTATGTAACAGGCAAAGATTTTGTATTGAACCATTCCTAGGACTGGGATAAGCATTGGTTGTTCATCAAACCTTGGCATCCCAACTTTAACACTCATACCAAAATGTTCAACAGAAAGCCTGTCTGGATTTGATTCCCAAACCTTCCCCTTTAGTTTTGGAATCTTGGTGTCTTAAAAGTTATTTGTGATGTTTTTGTAAAATTTTAGTGTTTGGATTCAAAGACTAACGAATAGAGTCATTCTACCTATGCCTAATTTTTTTCTTGTGTTGATCTCTCCAAATAATACCTAGCCTAGGTAGAGTTGGTTGTGAATAATAAAACATGGATTTAACCAATATATTATGAGAGACTCCCATTTAGATGTCATAATTTTTTCCTCACGAGATATGTTTCAAATGATTGTCCTAGCATGAAACATAAGAAAATAAATATTTGGTGGGTTAATGCAAATGTACATCATATGATAGTGGAAGGAAATCTATATTTATGGGAAGATGAGCTACAAATGATTCAATAAATGTTGTTGGAACACTTTGACATGAGTGGGGAGTCCACATCCATAGACCCTAATAAGAAGTGGCCAAAGACTTGACCCCTTCAAAACTAGAATTAAAAATGCAAAAGACTATTTCTCAAATCTTAATGGTAGTTTATGAAACCTCCAAAGAGAAAAGTGTCAATTCCTCAATAGTTCTTACCTCTTTATCAAGGTAATGCTTAATAGATCCACTAATGACTTAAATACCATTTTTTGCTTTGGAGGTATCCATCTTCGTATTGTCAAATCCATAAGATAGAGATGGGTGGAAGTTAGTGAGTAACAAAGGAAAAAATGAAGAGGTAAAAAGGAAATAGATACATTAATTATGTCTCTCAGATCTCAAATAGAAAAATAAAAAATAGAGACTCTTATTAAAATAGTTTTTATTTTTCTTTTGTTATTTTTAGATTATTTTTATTCTTTGTTACAGTAGTTCTAATGTCTAATATGGCTTTCTAGCCACTACTATTCCTTTATTTCTATTTTATGGAGCTAGTTTCCTTTACTGGTTTGACGGTATGATCCCTAAAATCTCTTGTTTGGATGTTTTCTAGCTACTCTTAGGTTGGTTTTAGTCCTTTGGCTTGAATTGTTATATTTTTATACTTAAGGTTGTATTTGGGTGTATTAAGCTTTATTTGATTATTTGTCTTCTAGGGTCTAGCATCCCTAGTTTCAAACCCCACTTTATATTTAATATAAATAAATAAAATTAAAATAAAGTTTAGGTTTCCTATACCTCATTTATATGATATGATGGATGTTCTTGCAAGATAAAAATATTTTACCAAGGTTGTTCTAAGGAGTAGATACTATCAAATTTGGATTCGTGAAGGAGATGAATGTGAAACAACATTCAAGACTAGAGATGGTTTATATGAGTGGATGTTATTGCCATTTGGGTTATCTAATGCACCAACACATTTATGAGGGTGATGAACAGATTTCTACGAGAATATAGTGGTAAGTTTGTGTTAGTTTATTTTGATAATAATTTAATATTCAATAATATTAAAGAAGACCACTTACAACATTTTATAATGGTATTAGAATTGTTAAGAAATGAGAAGATTTATGCAGCTTTTAAGAAGTACAGGGTTATGAAATATAGTTTGAGATTTTTGGGATTTGTAGTTTCAATAGATAGTGTAAGAATTGATGAAGAAGAATTAAAGACAATTGTTGAGTGGCCTATCCCAAAGGGTATTGTAGATGTAATACATTTTCATGGTTTAACAACATTTTACAGAACGTTTATTAATAATTTTAGTAGTCATGTTGCACCAATAACAAATTGTATGAGATAAAAAGAATTTAGACAGATAATAATAGTAATTGAAAGCTTTGAGTTGTTAAAAAATAAAATAACAAAAAATCTTATTTTAGTTTTATCAGATTTTAGCAAAGTATTTGAAGTTGATTGTGATGATTCATTTGTGGGAATCAGTGCCATGATGAGTCAAGAATGAAAGCCAATAGCATATTTTAGTGAGAAACTGAATGAGGTAAGAATTAAATATTCTACCTGTGATGTTAAATTTTATGCCATTGTATAAGCAATAAGACATTAGAGTTATTACTTAGTGCTGAAGGAGTTTATGCTATTTAATGATCATGAGGCTTTTAATTATGTGAACACTCAAAAGAAGTTAAATAAGAGGAATGCAAAGTGGGTATCTTTATTACAGGGTTATCCTTTTATATTGAAGCATAAATTATGAAAAAAAAATCAAATATTTGATATTTTTAGTGGGTGAGTAGTGTTGATAACTACTATGGTGAGTGAAGTAACTGTATTTTAATTTATTAAAGAAGTATATGATATTTATCTATATTTTAGAAAGATAGTTGAGTAATGCAAGAATCTATTGACAGGTGATACACATAACATTTATGAAGAGTATATTATGCATGATGGTTATCTCTTTAAAGAGAAATAATTATGTATTCAAATTCAGTCTATAAGAGACAATATTATAAGAGAATTATATAGTGGTGGTTTGACTAGACATTTTGGTAAGATAAACATAATATCATTGGTGGACGAGAAGTATTTTTGGCCAATTATGAAGAGAGATGTGACAAGATATGTTTGGAGTTGCAGGGTATGTCAAGTGGCAAAAAGACATGCACAAAATATATATCTATACATGCTATTATTGATCTCAAGAGGACCATGGACAAATTTGAGTATGGATTTTGTATTGGGATTACCAAACACACATAGAGATAATGATTCATTTTTTGTTGTAGTAGAAAGGTTTTCTAAGATCGTTCATTTTATTACATGTAAGAGAAATAGTGATGCTACTAGAGTCACAAAACTATTTTTTAATGATATTGAGAAATTGCATGGTGTTCTAAAAACCATTACATCAAATAGGGACACGCAATTTTTAAGTCATTTTTGAAGCAATTTATGGAGAAAGATGGGGACTAAGACACAATTCAGTAGTAGCTACCATCCCCAAAAGGATGGATATATAAAAGTTATAAAAAAGAGCTAGAAAAAATTGGTGAGATGCACAATTAGAAAGAAACCCAAATAATGGGACTTGACTTTACCATATGTTACGTTTGCATATATTAATTCAATGAACATATCTATAGGAAAATCAGCATTTTAGATTATTTTTGAGAGAAATCATATGAGTATTTTAAATTGGTAATGTTACCAATTGTAGAATAAGTTAGTGTTGATGCAAAAACATATACAATAGTTATAAGAAGAAGAATAAAGTTGTAGGAAAGTAATAAGAAGTATAAAATAGAAACAAATGTCAGAAGAAAGTGAAAAATAATTGAAAAATGAGATTTAGTGATGATTTACTTGAGGAAAGACAGATTTATGAAAGACACATTTAACAAGTTAAAGTAGAATAAAATTAGACCATTCAAAATTGTAAATAAAATCAACAATAATGCTTATGAGGTGAGTTTACCACATAATTTTGATATTTCTCTAGTATTAAATGTTTTAAATCTATATGATTTTCATATAGATGATGGTGAAGGTGAAGAAGATGAAGTATATTGGCAGAAATAGGGCCATAGAAGAAGAAATAAAATATAGTGCAGGTTTTAGATAAGAAGACAGTAAACACAAGTCAAGGAAGTTATGACATGTATTTAATATAGTGGAAAGGATTACAACATGAAGATAACACTTGAATTACGAAATGGTAGATGAAAAAGATTGATAAAAGTAAATGGCAACAGTACAACCAAAGCAACTCATAGAAGCTGAGTTATTTTCAACTAAAGGAGAGTGATGTAAAAAAAAAGAAACCAAACTTTCAGAGGCCATAACTTGTGATTCATAGGTGTGTTTGAATCCATCTTCATGCCAAAATAATCATCTCGAAAATTTAATGCTTCCATAACCTATTTTTTTAATTATGGGATGTTTTCAATATTTTTCAGAGGCCATACATGACTATCTGAGGGTTTAGAATTACAATTTAAATTTATTTTCAAGTTTTTTTAAATTTTAAACACTATCTATTGTTGTAACCAAACTTGAACTTTATTGAAATTCGTCTGATAGATTCATTTTAGTGTTTAGTTTATTTTTAAATTTTTTTAGAACTGCGCGTACTTACATTCGAAACTTACTAAAAATAGAAAGTAATAAAAATAAAAAGTCAAGTTTTATTTATTTTTAGAGTTGCAAATGTTATATGTCACCTTGAATTCCCAGTTAGGATTATTTAGGTATGGTTTGTAATTATTTGAATCATTCAATACAAATCAATACCAATTATTGTTTAGAATTTTGACCTATTAGATTTAAATTTATCTTGATAATAATCGGGTTCATTATCGAAAATTCAAGTCGACTTCATTTTTAAATATTATTTAACTGGAACTATTAAATTGCAAAAAATAATCTTTTGAGAGTTCATAAAATTAAATTAATATTATAAAATTTGTTAAATGGACAAAACATGAGTATACTTATTATTATTTTTTAAAAGAAAAAACACATACATACACAAAAACGAACCAATATCGAAAGAATTTTAAATTTTAGAAAAGCATTAAATTTCTATCAAATCAAATCTAAACAATATAATGTCCTTTTATTTATTCGAGAAATAAAATCGAAGCAATCTTTTCCAAAAATATCTCTAATAACAAACATCAAAATGAGTGAGTGTCCAGTAAAAGAAGTGAGCAACTGATGCCAAAACAAGATGAACCACCCGATGAGCCAAAGGAAGTCCCATTAATATTATTCTGCCCGCTCCAAATGTCAACAGTTCAAAATCCTGTCCTTTGTACTCCATCTTATTCTTTTCGCCCTCCAAGAAAATCTCAGGGATAAATTTCAAGGGCTCTTTCCATATGTCAGGATCCCTTCCAATTGCCCACACGTTCACAATGATATGGATACATTTAGGTATGGCGTATCCTGCAATCTCGCAAGAGTTTTCAGCCTTTTGTGGAACCAGCAGAGGACTTGGCGGGTGCAAACGGAACACTTCTTTTACAGCTACGTGAAGGTATGGCATTTGCTCTATGTCAGATTCCTCCACTCTTCTGTTGCCACCGACTACCTCTTGCAATTCTTGTTGGACTCTTTTCATCGTCTGCCGATTGCATATCAGTTCTGCCATCGCCCATTCTATAGTGGTCGCACTGGTGTCGCTGCCAGCCATGAACAATTCCTGACAGGTCACAAATTACACCTATTAGATAAATTGTGAATAAATTATTACAACCCATAGATCTTATAAAGTTAATGTTTTTCAAACCGCTATAACACAAAGAGCCCTTCCCACAAAGTTTAGGGTCTACTATTAATTAAAATTAAGATATCAATCAAATTGTGGGGGCTCGATTCATAAAGGCTGCAGAAAACAATTTAGTGTGGAAAAACAGAGTAAAGCAAAAATTGCAGAAAAATAAAGAATGAGACAAGATACAGATTGCTACGGCAATCAAGAAAAGAATTTCTTTAATCTGATTTTTTTTCTTATTAAAAACTGTGATCATGGGTTACATAAATAGATTTTCTAAGCTAATCAAACTGAAAAACAAACTAAAGATTAACTAGTACGGACTGAGTTAAAATTGAAGAATAAACAAAAATTTAACTGTTGTTATGCATGCAAGGGAGAAGACTGAGACTGCGTGCATGATGTGCATGAGGGAGGCGAACAACTGCTTGGAGAAATTATCTCTAGTTTCTAACACTCCCCCTTAATTTCTACCACTAACTTCTTCAACATTTACAATGCCTAAATTTTGTTTTAGATAATCAAAAGTCTCCTTTGCTAATGCCTTTGTGAATATATCTGTCAATTGATCTTTAGATCTGTAGAACTCCAAATGAATTTCTCCATTGTTCACTAACTCTCTGATAAAATAGAATTTTGTATCAATGTGTTTGCTCCTCTTGTGAAAAATGTGATTTTTTGATAGTGCAATTGCTGATTTGTTGTCACAAAAGATTGGTGTTGACTCATTTTGTGCTTGTAATAAATCTGTCAATACTCTCCTCATCCAAGTTGCTTGACATGTTGCTGATGTGGTTACTACATACTCTGCTTCAACTGATGAAAGTGTCACTATAGATTGTTTTTTGGATGCCCATGTGACCACATCTATTCTAAAAAGAAAGGCATGTCCAGAAGTACTCTACCTGTCATCAATGCTACCTGCAAAATCACTATCAGTATAACCAATCAAACCAAAATCATTAGTTGTGAAATATAAAATTCCATATTTTGTTATTCCTGCCACATATCTCAATATCCTTTTTCCAGCATACCAATGTGAGTCTTTTGGTGACTCCATGAATTTAGAGATTAAACTGACCCCATACATGATATATGGTCTTTTAGCTATAATATACATCAAACTACCAACTAGTCTTTTGAATGTTGTAGAATCAACATTAGACCCTTTGTCTTCTTTGCTAATTTTGGTCTTTGTAGCAACTGGTGTAAGTGCTAATTTGCAATTCAACATCTTAAACCTCCTTAACACATCCCTTGCATATTTAGTTTGACAAATAAAAATTTCCTTCTCTGATTGTACAACTTCTATGCCCAAAAAGTACTTCATTAATCCCAAATCTGTCATTTCAAATTCTTTCTTCATTGCTGATTTAAATGTGTCTACAGACAAATTTTTAGTGAAGATCAAATCATCAACATACAAACAAACAATCAAAATCTGACCTTATTTGTTGATTTTTGTGTATAATGTAGGCTCACTATTACTTCTGCTGAATCCATTGCTTGTCATGTATGAATCAATCATGCTATACCATGCTCTTGGTGCTTGCTTGAGACTATAGAGAGCCTTCTTCAATCTGTAGATTTTTTCTTCATGTCCATGCACTTCATAATTTGGTCGTTGTTTCACATACACTTCTTCATCTAAGAAACCATTCAAAAAAGTTGATTTGACATCTATTTGATATACATTCCAATTATTTTATGCAACTATTGTTAAAACCATTCTAATAGTATCAAGTTTAGCAACTAGAGCAAATGTTTCATTATAATCAATTCCATGTTCTTATGCAAAACCTTTTGCCACTAACCTTGCCTTGTGCTTTTCAACCTTTCTTTCTGCATCAAATTTGGTCTTATAAACCCATTTGAGTCCTATGCAATCCTTACCTTCAATTAGATTAATTAGATCCTATATTTGGTTTCTTTCAATGGCATTCATCTCTTTATCAATTGATTTTATCCAATGTTCCTCATTAACTGCTTCTTCATAATACATAGGATCATAAGAGAAAAGAGCAAAATGTGAACATAAATCTAACTTCTCTTCTTCTTGTTTATAAATCTCATTCAAGTTTCTCATTTTCTTACCATTAAATCTTAATCTTAAAGTTGCAAAATTTGGATCTGATTCATTATTTACTTGTGAATTTAGAGTAAGATGACATGCATGATCAGATGATTCACCTTGTGCTAAGCACCTGGGTGTTCTTATTGGAGTGCTTGTTCTTACTTGTGGAGAGGATTGATCACCTTGAAAATTTTGTTATTCATATTCTTCTTCATTTTGGTAAATTGGTGCTCTAATTGTGATGGTTTTATCAATGCTTCCATCACATGCTTCTTCTTCCTTAAATTCTACATCTCTATTAATAATCACTTTCTTTGAAATAGGGTTATATAACTTATAAGCCTTTGATTCTTCACTATAGCCAATAAAAATGCATTTCTCTCATCTATCATCAATTTTTTTTCTCAATTTAGATTGTATAAGAGAATATGCAATACAACCAATTTTTTTGAAATGATGTACACTATGCTTCTTACCACTCCAAGCTTCTTCTGAAATTAGATCTCTGACACTCTTTGTTGGGCTTCTATTCATAATATATACTGCACATGCTACTGCTTTTGCGCAATATTAATTTGTCAAATGTTTGGCCTTCAACATGCTTCTAGCCATCTCCATGATTGTTCTATTCTTTCTTTCTGCTACACCATTCTGCTGTGGTGTGTACCTTGTAGTTAGTTGCCTTTTAATGCCATGATATTTGCAAAAAACTTGAAATTCATTAGACATATATTCACCTCCTCTATCTGATCTAAGTACCTTGATGTAAAGGCCACTCTGTATTTCAACCATAGCTTTGAATTCTTTAAACTTTTCAAAGGCTTCAAGCTTATTTTTGAAAAAATATATCTAAGTCTTTCTGCTAAAATCATCAATGAAGGTTAGAAAATAAGAACTACCTCCAAATGATGGAATTTGCTTTGGTCCACATAAATCACTATGGACTAGCTCCAATATTACCTTTGCTCTATATGAGGCTCCTACTGGAAAGCCCTCTCTACACTATTTTGCCATAATGCAACTTTAACATGAACTTCCTAGCTATTTTATTGGTGGTAATCCCTTCGCCATATTTTTTTTTGGTAACAAATTCAAACCTCCAAAATATAAATGTCCATACGTTAAGTGCCATAGCCATGATTGGTCTAGATGCATGGTTTTGAAGTGGGCTTCTTCTTCTCCTTGGATGCACTGAATTCAAAAAGGGAACATCCGATTCTTGGTCATCTCTATTTTTTCTATCAACCTGTCATTTGGAGATTTGTCTAGTATTGTACAAACATTATCCATAAAAGATACTCTGTAACCTTTTTGTACTAACTGTTCAACACTCATAATATTATGCTTTAGTCTAGGTACAAAATAAACATCAGGTATAAACCTTCTTTCACCATTTTTTGCCAAAACATTTATTAATCCTTTACCCATTACATCCACTTTGTTATCATTTCCTAATTTCACATCAGATTTTATGAAATCATCAAGACTAGTAAAAAAAATTTATTCCCTGTCATATGGTTACTGCATCCACTATCTAAGAACCAAATATTTTTAGTATTTTCTTGAGCAACATGACAAGTGAGAAATAGGCTTCCAAAATTAGAACTAGATTCATTTGTGTAATTAGCATTCTGCTTGTCCACGTCTCTTTGTTTTGTTTTGCATTCACTTGCATAATGTCCATATTTTTTGCATTAATAACATTGAATTTTAGATTTATCAAATCTCTGTGAACTTTGCTGGAAGTGATTGTTGTCACATCCTTCACTGTTGTAGTTTTGATTATTATTTTTACCTTGATCTGGATTGTTCCTTCCATTTCTGCCTCTGCCTCTGCCTCTTCCTCTTCCTCTGTCAAATGATACCTGAGACTTGAAAGCATTCTCAAAAGAAGTATTGTTATTCCTATTAATTTTGGATTCATGTGTTAACAAATATCCCATTAATTTATCTATTGATAACTGTTTGAAATCCTTGGTTTCTTTAATAGCTACAACTATTGCATCAAATTCGATCGGTAAACTCCTGAGTATTTTTTCTATGATATTTTAATCTATTATTGTTTCTCCATTAGATCTAATTTGATTCACTATATTCAATACTTGACCCATAAATTGGAATATAGACTCTGAATCATTCATTTGCAAATTTTTAAAATTTCTTTTAAGAGATTGTAATTTAGCTATTTTCACCTTTGTATTACCTTTATAGGTGGTCTCCAAGATTTTTTATGCCGACTTGGATCTCGTTGCTACTGCAACTCTAGAAAAAATAGATTCATCCATTGCCTATTGGATTAGAAATAGAGTTTTTGCATCTTTTTTCTTGTTCTCTTTCAGCGATTCCTTTTGTGCTCGAGTTAATGTCTGATGGGCAGCCTCAGCGTGTGGTTCTACAAAACCATTTTCTATCAAATCCCAAACATCTTGTAAGCAAAACAATATTCTCATTTTAATTGCCCAAAAATCGTAATTCTTACCATTGAAAATGAGAATCTAGAGCTGAGAAATACTATTGGTTGTTGCCATAGCTCAAGCTTCCACTATTTCAAACCGCTGGTATGCTTATAGGAATTCTGCTGCTTTTTTTTTTTTTTTTTTTGGTTGGCTGCTCTTTCTCACGCCTCCACTTGGGCGCTTCCTTCCAATGGCTCACCTCTTAGTTCTTCCCCACCGGCCTTCGTCGATCAGCTTCGAATAAAATAACAGAAAATAGCAGAAAATAGCAACGGCTTTCCAACGTGGCTGGCTCAAAAAGCTGCGATTTTGAAAGAGACAAAGCAAGGAATAACATAAAATAAAGAAAATAACACAGGTCTGCCAGACCTGCGCTCAAGTCGTAGGGCATCAGACTTTCAACTGTTGCGATCTGCCTAGGCGCTTCTGCTTCTCTTCTCTCCCTTCAACGCTTTTGGTCGTTGCTTCCTCTAACCTGGATTCTTTCTGCTCTGCGCACTTCTCCTCGCCCTCTGGCTCTGAGACCAATTTGTGGAAAAACAGAGTAAAGAAAAAATTGCAGAAAAATAAAGAATGAGACAAGATACAGATTGCTACGGCAATCAAGAAAAGAATTTCTTTAATCTGATTTTTCTCTTTATTAAAAACTGCGATCATGGATTACATAAATAGATTTTCTAAGCTAATCAAACTGGAAAACAAACTAAAGATTAACTAGTGCAGACTGAGCTAAAACTGAAAAATAAACAAAAATTTAACTGCTGTTATGCATGCAAGGGAGAAGACTGAGACTGCGTGCATGATGTGCATGAGGGAGGCGAACAGTTGCTTGGAGAAATTATCTCCACTATCTAACATTTAGATCTATGAAAGTAACGGTAGCACTTACAAAAATTAGAGCTTTAAATCTGTGACGGTCAAATCAAGACCACTGAAATCCAGCAGGACGTCTAGAAAATCTTTGTCTGCCTCTTTTTCATGATCAACGCTTTTGTTTCTTCTGGCCAGCCGATCCTGGATGTATTCGTCTAGAAACTTATGAACTTTTCTAAAATTTGTGGCTATCTGACGGCAAAGCCCCTGAGGATCCAAGAACGCAAGAAATGGAAAAAGGTCGGCCACATTTGGTGTTCCTGGAAGCTTCATCGATAGGGAAAAAGTGTCCTTAAACTCTACGGAATCTGGGTTGTTGGGCTCAAACACGCTTGTGCTGAAGATCATGTTGCTCAACAGATTCAGAAGAGTGTAGAATACTGTGTGCGATATATTTACACTATTTACCTTCTCCTCAAAAATCAAGTGAATAGTTCGGATAGTTTCATCTCTTCTCAGATGTTATAGAGTTTGGAGCTATGTTGTAAGAAACGAGAAACAGAAAAATGTGATGGCAACGAAAGCACGACGAGAAACATGATTGAAAAAAGTCAAGTATAAAAAACGAATTTTATATTCATGAGCTCGGTGCTGTAGATACGCCTGAGTTTCTTCCAGTGCGGTCCAAGGTCAGCCCACCCTATTGAGGACTTGTGCTGGTCAAGGGTCTTGGGTTTTGAGAAGCTCTTTCGCCATGGCAGGCGAAGAGACGACCATCACAGTTTTCATGCCCAGGCGGAGGGTCATGAGAGGGCCATATTGCTGGGAAAGATCCCACAGAGCTTCCGTGTCCTTTCCTCTGGCCAATTGAAGAAGGTTTCCGATTATGGGTAAAGGTTGAGGTCCAGGAGGAAGTGGAGGCCCTGACTTATCCTTAATCTTTTGAACAACAGAAACACAAAAACACTGTCAATAACTGCAGAAAACCAAGACATATTTTGGACATCCATTTTTATTCTGAGACACTGCAAATGCCAACCAATTCATAATTTTAAAAATTGGACCAGCTAAAATCAGGCAATGAGGCGCATGATTCGAAACAATGACTGTAGTCGACAAATATGTAGTGAAGATTATATGTGAAATGTGGGTAATATTGATACACGTGGCCAATAGAAAGCCAAACAAACAGTTAATAATTCATGTACATCTGCTAGATATAAAAACAAAATTCTTAAATGGGTTTTTAAGGGAACCCGTTTGTATGGAACAACCAGAAGGATACGCACAAGAAAGAAATGAGTGGTTAGTGTGCAATCTACAGAAGAGATTGTATGGACTGAATCAATCCTTAAGAGCATGGTATGAGCGTGTTGATTGGTTTCAATAAAATTAAGGTTACCTGACGTGCACGCTGATTAAAATGTCTACATCAAACATATTGGTGAGTTAGTCATCATTGTATCCTTATATGTCGATGAAACTATCATCATGATTAATTAGTTTTAAGTCTCAATTGGTTACATAAACTGAGATGGGCAATTAAAGCGAGATTCATTATTGCTTGGGCATTCAAATTTTAATAAATATAGAGAAGAGATAGATCCATTTTCACTAAGAGAGGCATATTAGAAATTCAAGAAATTTGGGATGGAAAATTAAAAGCTAACAAGTACTCCAATGGAAATAGGTCAGAAACATTTATTGAAAATGTGCATTAAAACATAATAAAAATAGAATTATATTAGTATGGTTTTATATTAAAATGTTTTTGAGAGCTTAATGCAAGAAAATAGTTTTTTTTAGTAGATTGATATTTTCTATGATGTAAGCATTGTGACAATTCTTCAACAATTTTGGACAACATTCTTGGGTAGTAGTCAAAATGATTTACAAATATCTTCAAGGAACAACTAAACACATAATTAAATTTAGTGGGAGTTTAGAAAAAGATTATGAAGATTATAGTTTATTGTGATGCAGATTGGATGGAGGAAATTGATTGCAAGAGATTATCTTCAAGATTCTGTTTTATTCTTAGTGGAGGTTCAATCTCATGGGTATGTAAGAAACAACCAATAGCAATAACTGATCTTGAATATTTGTAATCGACATTATCTACGATAGAAAATATAGTTTGTTCTATTAAACTATGAAAATAATATGCAAAATTTCATATAATGGTAGTATCAAATTAACATTTTAAACTATTGGGATTTAAAAAGCGAAAAAGAAGAGTGAAGAGGCCAAAAAGACACAAGTACCCAAAGGCTAAAAGATGGATAGAATCAATCACATCTAAAAATTAAAAGAAAAGAAAGCACAAGAAATCAAGGAGCTATGGACACTAAACTATGTGTAGTATACTAATCTAATGAATTACTCCATTTATTTAGAAGTAATAAATGTCCATAATATGGATTTTTATGAATAACTAAATTATGTGTTATGCCACCAATTTAAGTGGGATAGTCATATGTAGATTTTGTATCAAATAAAGGAATGACCACTTTTATTTTGCAAGTAGAGGTATGTCCACTCTCATGTCCATCATTTATTGAATCTTTCACTATATTATTGTTTGAAATCTCATTAATTTTATTGATTTCATTTTCATTATTATAATAATATTTTTTCGATTATCAAAATCTTAATCTTAAAATTGTAATATATCATTTTGATTATCTTCTGCATCTGTATATGAAAAATTCACTGCACACCATATATAAGAATTAAATTATTAGATTTCTATTGACCTTGAATAAAGCGAATGGAGAGTTATTATGCTAAGTAGGAGTTTTAGAAGTTAAGAAATGTACTCAAGAAATCCATGTTTTTTTAGCTAGTAATTTAAGGATTTTTGTTTTCAGTTAGAGACATCATATCATATGGATACTTGGGTGACTGTTAGAGTAAATTTGTTGCAGGTTAATGAGGTTAATGAGTGAATGTAGAGTAATTTGAGTAGTAGTGTTTCAGCAGGACTCTACCCCTCATATTCTTTTTGAATGTATCTCTATTTTAAATTAATTGAGAGGCATATGATTTTTTTTTTAAATAATCTCTTGCAAAATACTCTCTTCTTATTTATTACTCAGTTAATTATACAAATCAATTTTTTTAATGTATTGGTTTTAAGTTTTTAAAACTTCTTAAGAAAACCCTTTTAAAGAATGGCAGATCATTTTTCCTTGCTTTATTCCCGAGAAATTTGTGGAACCACTTCTACCTTCCTTCTATATGAGAGCTAGGGAGGCTAATTTTACTTTGGTTGTACTAGCAGCAACTGCCGCCAAATATTTTAATGTCTCAACACATAGTCAAAGGTTTTATTTTTAGGAGGAGAATCCATTCCATTCATTGTGATTCCCATGCAAATAACTCAAATTCCATAACCTTGAATCATTTTTTGACTAAGTGTTTGCTTCCTCCGTTCAGTTCACTTGTCGACATTCTAAAATCCTAACCATCATCAAAATAATGTAAATAGAGACGCAGGTTTTTTTTGGAGATATATATAAGAGTGGTTATAAAGAGGTTATTTAATTAATATTTTTATTTTTTTAAGTAATTAAATATTATTTGAATAATTGATTAAAAATATTACAATATTTGAATATATTTATTTATAAAATATTGAGAAATATAAATTTTGAATTATTTATTTTAGATTTGTCACATAATACACTGATTAATGATTTGATTATTTTTTACATGTAAATTTCTCGTTGAATGTGATAAATGACATTATTATTGTTGCATCACTATATTAAGCTCGAAAAACAATTCTTAGGAAAAAAAGGTCTCCATACTTCAAACACTGAAGATATTATTATTTGTTTATTGATGTATCTTATCAAAAAGAAAAAAGTTCCAAACGATGCAGAAATGGACATCAATGTTAATGTTAAAATTTCCTTATGTTAGTCAAGTGAACATCAAATTGAAGATTAACCATTAATAGTTAACATCTCATAGATATTATAGTCTACCATCACCTTCAACTTCCATTGTAAGTTACACCTATTAATATAACGTAGTACATATCTTAAATACATTTATTTAAAAAGTATTAAGATATATCAATCTTGAGGCATCTATATTCGATTTATAACATATTGTATTGATTATAACTCTATTACTTTCTCCATGAAATCTCAATTAACTAATGACATATAGTTTTAATTTAGGTATACTATTGTGTTGAGATTTAAAACATATTTATAAGAAAGAAGGAGCTCCAAATTCTATCATATATCCAAGATACTATGTATTTTTGATTGAACTCTCCAAGAAATAAGCAAAGAAATTTATATGATGGTCAAATGAACATCGTACTAGAGATTGAAACAACTATATGATGGTACAATAGTCATTTAATTCAAGGTTGACAATTAATATGATAGTACATTACTCATTTAATTCAAGGTCAATAATTAATTGTTAACATCTTAGACATGATCATTAATATAAATTACGTATATGAATGTAAATAATATTTTACAAATATTTTAAACATATTAATCTAAAAAATTATAGTAGATGTCAATCTTTAGGCACTTATATTGGATTGTCACATACCTATCTATTATTTTACTTACAAATTTTCTAGTGGTTAGTGGCATATGGCCTCAATCTTTCTACACAATTTTCTTGGGCAAAAAAAATATTTTTAATTAAAAAAAAAAGGGTTTCAAACTCGTTCGTATGTCTAAGATATTACATTTTTTCAATCGATTATTTTAAGTAAGAAGTAAAAACATTTTATATAAAAATCAAATGATATCAAATTTAAAATTGAAATTGTCCTATAATAATCAAATAATGTTAAATTTAAAACCAATTACTATTAATAACATCCCACAAATATTAAAATCTCACTATCTAATTACTATTATAAACGTCTATCAACATAATTATTATTTTTGATAAATGTAAATGTAAATTTCTTATTATAGAAAATGAGAATTAAAAGCTATTAAAAAATAACCATCTTTTTATAAAACAACTGTTAATTATAATTTTTATTATAAAAATAGTTTTTATTTTATCTATAAATGAAATCTCCCCAAAATTTTTACTTTGTTGTATTACCAACTTATTTGTTTAATTTTTCTTGAAACAGATCAATTAGAGTTTTCTATGAAAGAATCCAAAATCGAATCTGCAGAAAAAAACATTGTTGTTTTATTAAAATGTTTATTTATTTTTCCTAACAAGAAAAACTAAGTAGCGCTTTCTATGAAGTAACATACATTTTTAGTTCCAGTCAAGGCACGACTATTGGATTCATCCCACTTAAATGTTTTCATGCTTTAGTCACTCACATGTTTTGACAACGGCGTCGTTGGGGAGAATAGCCTATCCTATCTATAGGGAAGGTGGGGAGGTGCCTTATAGCATTTACATTTAGTTAAGTATTTGGTTGAATTTTTATTAGTTAGAAAGCGAAAGTGTGAAATGTATCTTTCGTTGTATAAATATGATGGTGATTTGATAGTTATTTGGAATATAAATTTAAATAATAAAATGTTAAGGTAGTTTAATAGTTATTAGAATAGATATTCAAATTTAGATAAAGATAATATAAAATTATAATTGATTTATATATAAATAAAAGGATTATACATTTTAATAAAATATTTTATTTAATTTTTATTATACGAATTATTAGTAGCGTGTATGCTTTTATAGTAGGTATGTCCTCTCTCCCTCTTTTTTAAGGTGGGAAGAAAGGGAAGGAGGGCATACCTACTAAAAAAGTATATGCCTCTTTATTAGTACATGATACATCTATATACTGTGTATAGCTTATTATTATGGAGCAGTGTACCATATTACGAGAAAAATCTTCAATATAATTTTAATTTAAAATTTCATATTTCTAAATAAATTTAATTTTTAATATTTTTTCATAATTTTTATTTCAAATAAATTTGAATATATCTCTATGTATAGTTTTTATTAATGCCAAATTTAGCAAAGTATTTAGACTCTGTCGATGAGCACAAGTGTATGATTGACTTAGGAACTAGCAATTGCCCCAAAGGTGCAAGGAAAGCCGGAGGATCATGAAATAAATGTTCGATTGAAAATTTCAAAAGCAATTTACATATAACAACTTTACTTGAAAATGTGAAAATGAATAATTGAAACACTAATTCTATCACATAAAATAAATGATAATAATCTTTCATACTAAGAAAATCACCTTAGCAAGAATAACATGAGAGAATGCTTTCCATTTCCTTGGCTCTACATAGTGACTTAGGACGACAGTTCCCCAAAGTCTTACCTGGTAACTTGCAAAAAATCGAATGCTCAAATATACATAAGCTCTACTTAGTATTTTTCTCAATTGATAACCTTGACACTGTAATGGTAGAAAGCTAATAAATCAAAACACAATTTGAGAACAACTCCTTGATATTTCTTTGATACTGCTGTGTTCTCAAACGTGATATTTCACCCAAAAAGTCAGTGCTAAAATTCACATTGTCAGCTCGTGATAATGTGGACAATAATACAACATAAAAATATAAACGCACTCTTCCTACCAGCTGTCAAACAACTACCTCAAATTTCTACGTACCAGCAGTCAACTGAATAGACATTCTACGTACCTTTTTTTGAAAGAAAAGTTTTTAAAAGTCCATTCCTTTGCTAGTTGATAGCACATTGAGCTATTGGTCATGCCCGCCAAACTCAACTCTCACCAACAAAATTAAATTGCTTAATAAAAGTTTCTTTAATCATACCTCGGCGTCAATATCTGTCTGTCGTATTGGTATCCAATCCGGCCTTAAATTTTGACAAAGCCGTGGAAGATGCATCGCCACGTCGAAGGGGATCGCTCCACACAAACGCGGAAGAACTGGGCATAATATATTTAGGTATATATTATTTTTAATAATATATTATATTATTATAATATATTTTTCAATTATATATATTATAATATTATATTATATAATATTATATGAGGTGGTCAAGTATTAATTTATACTTCATTTTATAAAATTTTATTTTACAAAAATAAAAAAATATATTGATTTAATCAATTTAATTGTCACACAATTTTACATCTGATATGTAATTAAAGGTATAAAATGAAATTGTGGGTTTTTTCGTATGACATGCCAATGAACTATGAAAGGAGGAGACATTTTATTTTCGAAAATACTTGAAAAATAACAAGGTGGTGGTGAAGGAATGGACAATACAAAACATTATTGATTTATGTGATTCACAACCATACTATTATGGATTTATGTATGTGAAATGTGTGTAATATTGATAGTCTGATACACGTGGTCAATGCAAAGGCTTGCAATTCCAGTTTTTGCAGTGAAAAGAATCGTTTTGGCATCATTTTGCTCAAACAAATATATACAGATTCAACAGTATTTACTTCTAAAGAAGCTGTCTCATGAATAAATAAGCGAAACTCCAGTCCCTTTTTTTCACCCCCTCAAACTTTCTCCCTAAAAAATAACCAGTTCCTCACTTTTAAAAAAAAACTCTAAAATTTCTTTTCATCATTTCTTTAATTTTTCATGAAGCCACCCCTCATTAAAAATAAGAACAGCAGCCACCTCCATGATACCCTTGCCTAACAAATATATGTACATACCAACGTTCAACGGGGTGAAGTCAAGCCATTATGTTTGACAATAGCGTTTATGGAATATCTGGCCACGAATATTTCTAACTTAGGCTTAGAAATTTCTGAGAAATAGACGTTTTGCTACCAACTGGAATGGTAAACGATTCCTTTATTTGTTTTTTCCTCAGTTCGCTTCACTCTCCGTTCGCTTCGGTTATCTTATTTTGATTTTTTCCTGTGTTCGCTTCACTCTCCGCTGTTATGGTAGACGCATTGTTTTTCCGCAAAAAAGTTTAAAAGATTCTTTGATTTGTTTTCTTCCTCTCTTCGCTTAACTCTCCATTCGCTTCAGTCTCCGTTCGCATCTCACTTGACTTAGGGTGGCTGCATCTCTTTAGCACCATTTTATTGATCATTCTTTTGGTGATGATGTTTTCTTGCTTTGACTACAATGAAAGCAAACATATTGTCATTGCATTTGTTATATTTGAAAGGTAATTTTACATTATCAAGTTCTTAAAAATCTGACCATTCATCCAAAATTTATTGAATGGCTTCAGACAAACCTTTTTACAAATTTATTTCTATAGAGATTCAAGCACATGAAAAGCTGCGTTTTGACTCAGCATTATTAATGAAGCCACCAAGAGTGTTACCAATAAAAGCTATGGATTTAATATCCCAAAACATAGAAGTAAGGTGAGGAAATTTTACTCAAAGAAGAACAACTCTAGGTATATCTTCAGTTGGGTTTAAATTAATGGACAACCAGTGAATCAGATATAATCCCTTTGATCTTTTTTGAATATCAAATCTATATCCTCCTATAACTTAAAGAAGAAGGCATAAAATCCTTTTTTACATGATAGAATCGACAATAGGTGATCTTCTTGTAGAATGAGCACATAAGAATTCCAATGACAATGACTCTGCCTATATTCAGAAATATGCAAGAAGATGTGAAATAATTGCCTTCATTGATGAATAGCTTTCCTTGATTGATAAATAGCTTTTTACAATAGGTGTCCTATATAGGAGAAGGAACATGCAACTTCCACCTAGAGTCATGGAGTTAACTAACAGTAGACTAGTGGAGAACAAATATGTAGCAACTATTAAGCTAAGACAAGTGGCAACTAACTACTGTAGACTAAAGAATCACCTAAGCAAACTGAAGCTACATGTGTAGGTATTAAATATTAAATAAATAAATGGAATAATAAATATCCTCCACTCACACACACCCTCCCCCCCCCCCCCCCCCCCACTGCCATTAAGTGTAGCTTATGTGAGCGAAAAAAAAAAGATGGGTCTCGACAACAAGGCATGATGAGATACCCATGTGCAATGCAACTCTCAAAAAATAGAGTAAAAGGAGAAAACTCATTGGGAAAAAAACTTCCCCTTTCCCCCAAAAGAGAGACAATGAAATGGAGGTAGGACTAGAAATCCCCACTCCAACACCCCCCACCCCCGCTTTAAGCATAGCTTAGGTGGGCTATAAAATTGGGTCTTGACAAAGAGGCTTGATGAGGTACCCAAGTACATAGCGATGATCCTAGTATCTTAAAAAAATATGAAAGATGTGTACCTCCACAAAAAAAAGAGTGAAGATAAGCATAGAATGTCGCATGGTGAATGTTGTAGTAGGTCCGTCTACAACAAATGTTGTCTCTTCCTTTTAGATGAAAGAAACCATGACCTATCAAAATGTTGAATTCCCACTCAATTGGAATGTAGATAGGAATCATGATGTATTCTATGGAAAATGCTCAAATGTGTTATTGCTAATGCTCGAATGTGTCTAAGTCTAATCAGATTCATAGGACTAACTGTAGAAGATGACAATGAAGAAGTATATAATGAATGGGAGAGAATAACTAGAGAATAAGATAGACATGAAATATTCACTGAAAGAATGTCTATGGGAAGAGGAAAGCAAGGCTCAACAACCATCAAAACTAAAGACTGGTATGCAAATGATGCAATCAGATTTGCAAGATGAATATCCATAGGAACATATGAGTCATTGATATTCTTAATATATGTACTCTCACCGAAATTAGTAAAGTCCTCCAAAATGCAAATCTATGAAGCCTTTGAAAGAGAAACAATCTGCATAGGAACATATGTAAAATATGCAAAGAAATACCTAAGGTCTAGTAAAATATAATCCTGTAGAGGGGCCTTGACAGAAGGAAGAGCACTACCTACCATAGATAATAGGAAGATGAGGATGAGGTGTGACATAAAACATAGTAATATCCCTGAAAAGACTCTAAAGAGTGATCCAAATAGTGGAGTGACACATTAATTTCCTGTGATGATACATCCATGGTGGATAGTGAGAAGAGAGTACAATATTCTTAGAAGGGACCATAGGAAGAGGAGGAGGTGTGGCATAAAACACTATAAAAACCCAAAAAAGTCTCTAAAGAGTGCTCCAAATAGTGGAGGGACACTCTATGTGCTCCACATGGTGGTACAAATCCCATGAAACATGTATCAATATATGACTATAGACACAATCACAAGAGTTGACCCAGTCATCATATTGACCTAGGTCAATAGGATAAGGAATCTATCCATACAAACTTTACAATATAGGTCCATTTTAATGATATTTGAGATCATAAAGTAAGTTTTTTTTTAAGTTAAGAATTTAAAAATTTGTGAAACCATGGGTTACTAGATTAGGCAAAAATGGCAATTATTTCAAAATACCATGAATTTCTATTTGGAAGTTTTGGGCAGTGGTTTGATGAATACCATGAGAGAAGGAGATTGATTACAACAAATGAGATAATCTAGGTGGAGGCCTTGAACAATGAGCAAACAATAATGGCAAGATTAGGGTCTGATGACAACACAAAATTGTATGACCAGTAGGAACCATGTCTAAAGTTAGCATGATGGTTGTGATTTTGAGAGGTACTTTCTACATATGGAGTCAAAAATGTGGTCAAATAACATAATTAGGCAAAGGACTTGACGATATGTGATGTAGCTTTTGACAGTGATTTTAGGTTGTGGGCATAGTAGGACCAAAAACCAAATGGCTTTGTCTATATTTTCCTAGGAAGAGGTCTATATGTAATCAATGTGGAGGTTAGGAGATTTGGGCTGATTCTAAATATTTGGTATTTCCTCCCCATAAATCTTTCATTATCTTTGAGAATCATTGAAATCAGGTCATATAGACACACTATCTCCACCTTTTCACAACATAAATGAATGAAAAGGATTTTAAAGAGATGGTATACTAACTAGCCAAGAGACACATGAAGATTTGTACGGCCTGAGACAAGGATTCAAATCCTTAGATCTACAATAAAGTTATATACAAACATAAGAGATAATACATGCAAATACCCATGACACTAGGAATCACATATGGAAGTTAGAGGAGGAAATCCTATAAATGAACACATAGATATGAGCATTTACCTCTAACCAATGATGGACAATATAAAATAGAAACTACTCAATATTTCAAAATAAACAAAAATAGAAAAACCAATGATCATTACTAACACTCAAAGCTCTGATACCATGATAGAATTGGCAAATAGGTGATCTTATGGTAGAATGAGCACACAAAAATTCCAATGATAGTGACTTTTCTTGCATTAAAAAAAAATCAAGAAGATGTATGATAATTGCCTTCATTGATGAATGGTTTTCCTTGATTGATAAATAACTATACAATAGGTGTGTTATATAGGATAAGGAACATGTAACTTCCACCTAGAATCATGGAGTTAACTGATAGTAGACTAGTGGAGAGCAAATGAGTAATAACCACTAAGCTAAGACAAGTGGTAGCTAACTATCGTAGAATAAATAAACACCTAAGCAAATTAAAGCTACATGTGTAAGTATTATCCATTTAACAAATAAATGGAATAATAAATATAATACACTAACACTACATAACCAATTGCTCAATCTATCATTCAATAATGAAAATTCTAATGGATCTAAATCCATTTATCAATGACTTTAGTTTTGGCCAAATAGCCATAAACTTGTTAGAAGTGCACAAATATAGACAAATAATTTTAAACATTAAGTTTGTTGATTTATAAATTAGGTAATACAAAATTTGATATTGATTATTAAATAAATCAATTACATAATTTTTCAATTTAATATTTGTTGACATCAATATTTATACAATGGGGAATATTTGTTGACATAATTCTAATCTCTAATATCCTATAAAATATCAATGAGAGCATACAATGGATATTTGTAATGGGTAATTTGTATAATTATTACCAAATTAAATTTTATTTATACAAGATAATTTAGCTTAAATTATGTACCATTAGAATAATTACATATTTTTACTTAAATTTAGTTCTTAATATGGCATGTGTAAGCACATATATGTATGTAATTTAACAAAATTATTAAAAAAATTGTGTACAATTATCTTAATTTCTCTAATTTTCCTTACATATTTTACCATTTTATTGTATAATGTGTATATACATGATATTGAGTTTCCATACCAATTGTAGAGGGTTCCTCATTTACATCTACATTTTGATAAGATTAAAAATCAATGCTCATACATATAGCCTCTATTTTTTTTGGTCATACTATTCATGTCTTAGTTAATTTCTTTCCGCTTCAATTTTAACAATAAAATTTGTTTCCCTCTGACTCCATTTTTCTATTTCCCATCTTATGATCTTTACTTTACACCTACACAAACTTTTACCTATATGATTTACATTATATTAAAACACACATTACAAGTATATATATCATTGGATTAACATATCCTTTGTCTTGTGCCCTTTTTTTAGCCACTAAATTATATCATTAAAATATACATATTTTGATGAATTTATTTCTATAACATTAATCCACACCATCATCATCATCATCATCATCATCATAATCATTATTATTAAGACACATGCACACACGACAAACTTTCATAATTATAAAAAATCCATTTTATAAAACATGTACTTGCATAAAATCCAAAATAACATTCAAATAGTTCACATAAAAAATATGCAAAGTGGTAGAGTGGTAGAGGAAAGTAGTGTTGAAAGCAAATTTTGTAGGGTTTTGAATAATGGGGGTTTGTTTGAAACCCCTAACATGGCACCAAATTCTAAGCCATATAAATTGAAATCTTAGATTGGCTTTAAAATTCCACTTTAGATGCCATGATTTAGGGTGAAAAAAACTATTAAAAACAAAAGGATCTACATATTAATTGATCTATTTATGATATCTATAATTAAATTGCTTAGATATATCATGCTACTTTATAAAAATGGATATAAATGTAAGTATTATTATAAAATTAACAAAAATATATCACAATAATGAGAATAAAAAAACTAGACGCATAAAAATAATTGACAACTGAGCATGATACTTAATAAATAAGATTGATCCACTTCAAGTGTGAAACTTCCACAACCATGCAATATGAAGAAAATTTGTAATATAGTGCCTAAGTACTAAACATTGACTCCTCTATACACCCTACATTATATATAGTCACTCAATAGGCAAACCCTACTAAAACTATGTGAACATAGAGAAATGTGACTAGATAAGATAAAAGTTAATGTAGGCCACAAATTAGCTGGACATATCCCTTGAAATGATATATATTAAGGTTGTAGAATGCCCCTCCCATTAAAAACAACATTTTCCTCAAATTTTAATAACACTATATGTTATTTTAGGAATGATTCATCCACCCATGTTATATCCTCGCTAGTCATATTCTTCCACTTTATAAAATACTTCATGATCTCCCTTGTTTGTAGCCTTTTAGGGTGTCTAAAAGGATATCTCAAGTTATAAAATGATTTCTTCTTCCTCATCTAGTTTTGGTAGCTCAATATAGATAGATACCTACTATAAAATTACCTTATTTTTGTTGGATACATGAAATAATAGATGTATATGTGTAGACTGAGATAGTTCCATCTTGAATTCAACTCTAAATTTTCGTACAAGATTTGCTAAGGACTATAATACTTAGTAAAAAGTTTTTTATCCCTTTTCTAATTATTCAAAGATATATTATTGTATGGTTGTAGGTAAACAAATACCTAATCTACCACTTTAAAATGTCTCTTGATATGGTGTTAATCTACTTGCAAATTTATTAGGTTCTATGTAATTTCTAAATTCTCTCTTAGACTAGCTAGTCCCTTATGGTTGTGTTGAAGGTGT
Organism: Torreya grandis; assembly: GCA_037957365.1. Taxonomy (NCBI): domain Eukaryota; kingdom Viridiplantae; phylum Streptophyta; class Pinopsida; order Cupressales; family Taxaceae; genus Torreya; species Torreya grandis. The sequence continues at coordinate 919,515 of JARHVA010005419.1, forward strand.
TCCTCACAAGATAAAAACCTTAGTTTACCCTCAAGGATGAGGTGATGGATGGGGGATGATACTCACACATTGCCACAAATGGAGACATTTTGGATTAGGAAAGGAAGGAAGAGTTGTACCACCATTCTGTTAGTGGTAACCAATCAACCCATATTTTATATTTATCTAATGAAAAAAAATAGAGATAACCCTCTAGGAGTTTACTGACCATCTCTATTTATCCATCGAATAGTGCCCCCCCCCCCCCACCCACGCCCTTGTCCCCTTCCCCCCTCCCATTTTTATTAAAATCTAATAGTTTTGTCTCTTATATCGTATGTTTATTGGGCTTTATGTTAGAAATACAAGGTACTTTTAATCCATTTATTGTAGTTCATTTAGGTACTAAGTTTATCAAAATATACCTATTTCTAATAGAGATATTCAATGTAGATTCAAGATTGATTGAACAGTCATTAGATAAACCATTATTGTTTAAAGCTATAATTTTATTATGAATCTCTTTTGGTGCACAAACTATGGTTTTATCTATGCTATGCAATTTAAATAATTTTTAACCTAATTATATAATTTACTATTTTTCATGAAATTCAGTCCCATTTTTAAGGGTTTGATAAGCATATGACTAGTTGGTTTTACACTACATTCATCGGATAGTGCGCCCACCCCGACCCCCCTACCCCCAACCGCGCCCCCCCCCCCCCAGTGCATTTTTATTAAAATCTAATAGTTTTGTCTCTTATATCGTATGCTTATTGGGATTTATATTAGAAATACAAGGTACTTTTAATCCATTTATTGTAGTTCATTTAGGTACTAAGTTTATCAAAATATACCTATTTCCAATAGAGACATTCAATGTAGATTCAAGATTGATTGAAAAATCATTAGATAAACCATTATTGTTTAAAGCTATAATTTTATTATGGATCTCTTTTGGTGCATAGACTATGGTTTTATCTATGCTATGAAATTTAAATAATTTTTAACCTAATTATACAATTTACTATTTTTCATGAAATTTAGTCCCATTTTTAAGGGTTTGATAAGCATATGACTAGTTGGTTTTACACTACTTACCAACCCTAAGACAATCTTATAAACACACTTTTTTTCATTAGAGTCTTCAAAGACCACAAGTATAATAAATGCATTTAAATTAAATACTATAATAAATTAAATATAGTAAGTTCATAGGGGTCATAACACATATATCAAATAAAGGAAACAAAAGATATTAAGTGTACCTAGTCCTCAATTTATTTTGGATTCATTTATCCCCTAATAGAAGTGTGATCAAGAGTCATGAACCCTGATAGAAACACCCTTGATGCTTTTCATATTAGATCCAAATCATATCAAAATATCTAGGTGATGTGTTATATAATATTTATAGTGCACTTATAGGTTCATATTCATACAACATATTTTAGATTGTGACTTATTTGAAATATACTATAAATCTCAATTTAAGATAGGTTCATATTCATAAAACATATTTTAAATTAATACCAAATTTATGACATGGTTTTTTTAATTGTTTTATATTGATTTAAAATTTCATAGATGAGGGGTTGAAATAAAATATATGAAGTGCTTTTATTGTACTATAATATTTACAATAATGTTGGCAATTCATTCCAAAATATATAGGATGTTCTTATTGCATTATTTTTTTTCAAGATTTGTGTCAATTCATTCCAAATTATTTAGAACATATTTGCACCATTTCATACTTTAATATTCAACATTTTAAACACATAATTAAAAAAAGAAATAAGTTAATAAAATTAAAGCACCAAACATTACCATCAAGATGATATTAAATTTTGGGGTGGAGGGAAATTATCACAATCGATCAAGGTTTTCAATATAATGTGACATGATTTAAGGGATGTTAAAATAACTTGCATCTATCCTTTGAATATAACCTTTATTAATTTCATTTTCATAGAATTTGAATGGTCCACTTATAATTTTAACTATTATCTTGATTGGTTCACTTGAAATTTTAGTTATTATATTTAGTTATTAAATAACAAAAACTATTTTAAAACAAGGGTCATGTAGTAGTTAGCACCTGTCTTTATATTAAAAAAAAATTATGGGTGAATTTATATGTAAATTTGTAATCTAATATTAGTGTAGTGATTTAGTATTAAAAAATAGTGATACAATACTATCCTAAAAAACTCTTAATAATAAACATTTTATATTGAATTGCAAATAATTGATGTAATTAAATTAAATTTGTAGACATGTACTTGTTAGTGTAAATTTTTCCTGCTTGAATTTTTACCTACATAGATTTTAATTAGCTTGCTTAGGGTTCTTAAAGTCATTAGGGAAATACATTAAATATGTTATCATACTAAGTTCAGTATTTACCTTCTTGGTGACCTAATTTCTCACTATATAACGTACCTCCTTTCTACTTTTTGGCTGATGGACTAATATGAAACTCACTTTGCTTTACATTGCTCTCACCTTCAGCTAGGTTTTTGTGTAATATGTGACATTCAAAGATCTTGGAGTGATACGACATGGTATTAAAGAAATTATCTGATGGTCATTTTTCTATTTTTGAAATTATCAAAGAGATCTTTCCTACTAGCATTCTTGTTTGTTTTTTTTTTTTTTTTTTGGTGATAGTTTCACAGGTTTGGTGGGATTTAATGAAAATCCATGTAAACTATGCATTTGAAGTCTCTAGTTTTAAAATGTATAGCGACATAAGATTTAAAAGGCATAAAAAATCTAAAATAAATTATAAATAGGACTTAGATTCATGATAGTGATTTTTGATAATATTTTGAGGGTTTGGGGGATTATTTAGTGATTATATATATATATATATATATATATATATATATATATATATATATATATATATATATATATCATGATTCTCAAATCAAGAAAAAAAATAGAGTTTTCTATGTTTTTTGAGTTCTTAAATATTTCTTTTCTATTTTTGGAGGATCCGTAACAAATCTGTATATTTATGAGATTTCTAGTTTTGGTGAAATTTTCAACCCTTACAGGTAGTTTTAGTAGTTTTAAAGACATTTTCTGACTTTCGGTGGTGGGTTTACAAGCTTAAGAAAAATTTATCACCCCGATATACATTTCATATTGGAAAATATCCTTTGGCCATTTTTTGAATTTGACAGACTTTTTAGGGATGATATACAGTTACCCTTGTCAAGATAGGTATTGGGTTCCAAATCCTACTCAAGTAGTCCTTAGGTTTTAATTCATACTCAAGTAGTCCTTAGGTTCTAATTCCCACTTAGATAAATTATAGACTTTGTCCCATGTTTGAATATCCATCAAAATCTTCTCGATGCTTAATCATAACTCAAGGTATACCCTCAATCCAAACAATTGGTAGGTTATGAATGTACTCCAAACAACACTCAATTTTAATGCTTGGTAGAATACTTAGTGAGATCAATCACACTTATGTGTAAGCCAGGTGAAATCTACCATCCACATGAATAAACTCCAATTTATACTACCTCTTTTCATGCAATGACATCCAAGAAGCTATCAAAGTTAACCAAGTGAATAATGCTACTATTAATTTAATATTTTGAGGTATTTTAGGAGTGACATCAATCATGCATCAATCACATCAATAAAAATTGGGAGGGGGGACACTCAAAAAAGGTCTTAGACCCTTGGTCATATGGTATGGTCACATAGAGGGGGATTAAATATCAATTTCAACTAGTAAGGGCTTAACCTTACTCTCAACCAAATCTCCATTTAACCTAAACATTTTAAATTTTTTTGGGTGTCTCCAATCAACTCAAAAAAAATTCAAATTATGTTGGGTGAAGATTTTTTATGCAATCTAAATTATTAAAATGGCTATAACTTTTAATCATCAACTCATTTTTGAGATCCATCTTCTTTAAAATTACCTTTTTTCATGATCTATGCATTCGTTACCCTTTAAGTCTTCTACATTTAGCTATTACTCACAAATTTTACCTCTTAGACACATTATCTATAGAGCCCTATTAGCATGAAAAATTTTCAGGTGGACAAATAGACATTTCTCATCAACAGTCATGGGATGAAGTCCCTCTCCTATTAGTGGGCAAAGCTACCTTTATTGAAAATTAAAAAGGAGTATGGTAAAGGAATGTATTAATATAAAAATGGGTTTTATTAGTGTATTAATTTTAATTGGAAAGTGTGAAAATGATACATAAAGAAAAATGTGAAAGAAAGAAAGAAAGAGAAGAGAGGAGTATATTTATAAAAGTAAAAATATTAAATATTAACATATGTAATGAGCAAAAGTCATAAACTTATCGTAAATGTCAAAGAATTGATATTTTTTCTTAGTATGAAACATCTATCATTTAATGGACAAGAAAAACATTATGTGTTCATAGAAACACATAACTTACACAAAAATAATTATATATAACTGATAGCAAAAGAAATAATCATTTTTTATTTCATTTTAAAATGTAAAGAATAACTTTCTAACTCCACTGATGTTTCACCAAAATGAAAATAATAAATGTAGATTAAAAAAGAAATATTACATTGAAATTTCCTAGTTTTGACTAGTTTGTAATAATGGTGATAACATTATGAAAGTAAAGAAGTGAACACATGCAGATAGTAAACACATACATAATTTGTGATGAAATATTGAATGAAAAGTTTACAAAATCTCCTTGTATTGATATTTTTCAGGTTGCAAATACAATCTCCTCTTTCAAAAATTATATGAGAAGTTTCATTATCAGGACCCCTACGAATGAGCCCCTGACTCATATTTATACATTGAAATTAGTGTTTATAAAGCATAAGCACCTTTTATATTTTTTAAAAACATGTAAAAGCACATTAGCTAATTTTCACAACTTTAAATTTATAAAAATGTGATAAGTAATTTACATAGCTTATAAAAAAATGTTAGTATTTTCATATTATTTACAAAATTATAATGGCAAATTTGCAAAACTTTAAATTTTATGTTGGTAAATTTATACGATTAAAAAATGCAAAAAGGACCTAGTATAATTACATAATTTTACAATGTGAGAAATAACTAACAAGTTACAAGTTATAATTATTCAGGAAAAACTAGAGTATGAAAACATCAAAATTTAATAAAGAATCATTCCTTACCATCTTCACTAATGACAATTTGGATTTCTTCATATGTCTTAGGTTGTGGCTTCTTTTTCCAGATCAAAATATAGGTCTAACATTTTTTGAGTTTTTCCTTTTAACTTATTTAACATTGTATCTAGTTTCTCTAAATTGTTTTGATACTTGATTAATGTTTGAATTGAATCGCAATTGAATGAATAATTTGTATTTGTAATTTTTTCAAAAAAATTATTCAATTGATCAACAATGACTTCTTGAGATAACAATTTCCTATTATCATCCAAGAACTTGCATTATAATTTTCTTACCCCTCCTAATATTTCAATGATAACATCTCCTCCTATTGATTTAAAATCTCCAAACTTATTAACACTATATTTTACAATGCAAATTCTAAATTTTGTATCTCCTAAAAAGTTGATGAGATATACAATTTCTTATTTTTAGATGACCTTTTATTGAATTAGGTCATCCGGGTAGGCAAAAGAGAATTCTTCCAATACAGGGATTAACTTGTTTCATTTCTTCACCTCTTTCTCACATTTTCTTTGAGATTTATTTGATTTATCATCTCCATATTAAATTTCATAACATATAGATAATTATATTTGAATAATAATGATAACCTTTTGTAAAAAAATTCAACACATTCTTTTGTTCCTTTGCCCATGTGGCCAATTTCTTTTGCAACATGAAGTACTTTTATAGCATAAGTTTAATCAACAACTGAATGTGAAGATTGAATTGGTTTCACAATTTTTTTAAAAATAGATTTTAGTTTCTAAAGTTATTCTTTGATTTGATATTTGGTGATTTTATCATGGTACATCTTCTCAAATAATGTGCCAATTATAGATTAGACATTTCTTTTTATGCCTTATCTTGTAGCCTTTCCCATATGGACTTTGGTGATTTCATAGTCAGATGAACTGACATTGTCTTTGTATTTTTATATTAGAGGAACAAATACTACATATCATTCAACTTTTTTATCACTGGTTATTCTTGAAACTATTTTAGGCTTATTTGTTGCAAAAGATGAATAATAACTAAGATGATGAAATGAATCTATTGAGGCTATTTAATCTTATTCCCTTTCTTCACAAATAATTTATCCAATCATAAACTTATATGTTATGGGATTAATACACAAGGGTCGTATCGGGTTCTTTTTGAGCTTTAGAACAAGGGAGAGAGTTTGACAAAACCTATTATTTTTCAAGTATAGTTTCACTTTCTTCTTTTTCTACTATATCAACTAGAGTCTTGGGAAAAGGTTTGGTAGATAATTAAACATTTAATGTAAGAGATAATGGAATTAAAATATCAATGTGGGGAGGAACAAAATAATCCAACAACAAAGAAGAATTAAATGCCAAAAATTATTATGTGGTATTAACTACTAGGGGTTGAGGTTGGGAAAAATTATAAAAAGGAGTTTCATCTAAAATGGAAAGATTTAGAGTACCTAAAATATTTTCACCTAATTTATTTATCTTCAACTTGAGTGGGTTATTCACTAGAATAGTCTCTATGATAGTGTCAACTTCTATATCAACCTGATGAGAAATCCCTAATTCAGCTTCCTTTATAAATGGGGGAAAGCATGATTTATCAATATTAATGCCCTTACTTTTCAACCACTTAATATTTTTGTTTAATACGTCTTGAGTTATGTCAATGAGATATGTAGATCATTTCTTAAGCCAATCAACTATTTGAAAAGGTTTTGACTCAATTTCATACTTTTCATAGATGGGATATAATGGATCTTCATTATCTGATATATTATTTTTGATCTCAACTATATTGAATACAATTACTTGTCCTAGGGTGAATCATGAATAATCATGAATTATTGCCTCCTTTTCATTATCATAGTCAATCTAAAAGCCCTCAAAGTGATACACATTTTAATGTGAAGAATTAAAAATATTCTGAGTCATGCATCTAACATCAAACTAAGGTTGATTTTAAAATAATCAAATAGTAACTTGAGTCATTTACTCATCGATCAATTTTTCTTTTTCCAAATAAGCATAAGTTTATTGAACAATAGAAGTAGGAAAATTTATCCTAGACTTGTGTTTGTAAGATAGTATATTTTATGTTTCAGTCAACTATCTCACTAGTTCCATCAAATCCAATTTCTCATCCACATATCTTGGAAGCATATATGGTGAAAATTCAAAACCAAAAATTCTCAAGTGAAAGTTTTTAATTGTGTGAACCATGTTCCCCACCTAGAAATATTTATAGAGGATTGAATTCATAACCTCAAATCATATGGTTATGGTTTCAACACATGAATTACATATTGAAAACATTCATCATTTACCCCATAAAAATGATGCAAAATTTATTTCAAAGATAGCTAGGTATAGGAAACATATATTTTGGAAGTCTACATGTCACCTATTATGTTCAAAGTATCATAGAATCTCCATCTAGAGACAAAATAACCAAGATAAAAGCTAATATATAATTTATAGGTTGTATTTACTTCTACAATCTACTTGTGAATTGACTCACTATTTAGATGTTCCCAATTGATATTTTACTTGTTTTGATGAATGATCCATATATACTTATACATCCATGTTTATAAATTTCTATTAGTTAGTATTATTACTACCCTATGTAGAAGAGTAATCATGTCATTGACATCATTAATGAATTAAAATCTAGAAAGATTCTCAGGTATCCTTGTTGTTTTATGTTTAGGTTTTGTTGGCCATTAATAATTGACCCAATTTGAACAATATATAGTGTTAGATTATAGAACTATTGAACTATTACAAGATTTAAGTTAATGAGTACTTCCATGTTAGATAATTACATTAATCGATAAATATGTTAATACCTAAACATAAGACCAACTCCCCATTATGATTTTTGACTTCCCTCCTTTTGGCATCATATTTTTGACCCATTATCAACACTAATTCTAGATACTGAACGGAGTTTATAAATTCTCCTCCTTGTGCTAATTCATTGTCATGAATAATTTGTGTATAATATGTTTTGTATAAATCATCTATTTTATTCCATAAATCTTCCATATTGGCATGTCCTAAGTGAGTTTCAGTTATTTATTCAACATTAGAGTTTAAGTTTAAAGGTGGAACTAGTCTTTGAAATTGATATCTCATATATATGTCCTCTTCTAATTTTAATTTATTCTTGGTATGGGTATTTTTGAATTAATTTTCTTGGGATTTTATTTGATTAGAGTTTTGAATGTTAAAATTTGATGAGCTTACCTACCTGTTAGATCAAAATAAACACTTGAATTTCCTTATAGAAAGAAATAACTCTGAATGTTTTATGACAAGAGGTGAAAATCATGTTAGGGTGTGGAGCTAAAAGCTTCACCAAGGAGCACACTTTAACAGGTTCGGGTCTACACAGTCGATGGCATCGGTCAGGAGCAACCGACGTCAGTCAGGTGTAGTTACAAAGACGCTGGCGTCGGCAGTGGGTCGACTGATGGCGGTCACAGGCAAGCAGCAGGAACCAACGTTGGTTACCTGTGCATCTAGAATGCTATTTCTGAGGATAGAAGCGAGTGTTTGCATGATGAGTTTAAGTCTTAGTCTTAAGTTCACGTTTCTATTATTAGCAATATTGTTTTTAGAGCCCTTGTTCAAGAGGCTTAACTGTTGGTTGTAAGTGCATGCTCAAGTTTCCTAATTCTATATGTAGAATTAGATCTTCTTAGCTTTGTGTGAATTATTGTAGTAGTTCATTGTATGTGAATGTTGAAGAATAGTACAAAGTTGTATCAATCCAAGTTGTTGGAATTGATTGTACTTGAGAGAAAGAGCTCTTAAGGGATAGACATCTAGAGAGAGATCTTGTGCATCTGAGAGAGGTGTGGAAGAAAGAAGTTTCTTCAATTGTATTCCTTTTGTAAAGAGTTTTAATACAAGTTTTCAGGGTGGTTTCTTGTATCTCTTGTTCATTTCTATTATTTGATTCTACTTACTTATCTATCTAATTTAATTTCATGGTTTATTGCTTGCATAAGTGTAATCATATTGTTGGTTGATCCCCAACAAGTGGTATCAGAGCCTTGGTTGAAGGTTTAGAGTTTGATATCCAATAATTGGTATCAAAGCTCAGGCTCACTAACAGGCAGTTCAGATCTGTGTAGTGTGTATTGATTACAGGTTGCTCATAGGAGTTTCTGCAGGGATTTCTGTTTGAGTGGGAGAAGCAATGGCAGATGAAAGTAAACTGAGGATGGAGAAGTTCAATGGCAAAAACTATCAACATTGGAAAATGCAGATAGAGGACTATCTGTATCAGAATGATCTATACTTACCATTAGGTGGGATTGCAAAGAAGCCCACAGACATGGAGGATGAAGAATGGTAAGTTCTTGACAGAAAGGCTCTGGGGTCTATAAGACTGAGTCTAGCATCTACTGTGATATCTAATTTATCACAGGCAAAAACAATGGTAGAGTTGATGACTACTCTAGCAAATTTGTACGAAAAACCCTTAGCTTCCAATAAGGTATATCTTATGAAGTAGCTATTCAATTTGCATATGCAGGAAGGTGGATCTGTATCTAATCACCTGAATGATTTCCATGGTATTGTAAATCAATTAAGTTCAGTCAAAATTGTATTTGATGATGAAATAAAAGCTCTTTTAATATTATGTTCTTTGCCTGAAAGCTGGCATAGCTTAGAAATGGCAGTTAGCAATACTGCATCTGCATCAAATATTTTAAAAGTAGAGGATGTTTTTAGTGTTATCTTGAATGAGAAAATTCGCAGGAAAAGCACAGAAGAGACATCTGGGAATGCTTTAAGTTTTGAGAGTAGGGGAAGGCAAAAAGAGAAGAGCAAGAAAGGGAGATCAAGATCCAAGTCTAAGGGGAAAGGCAGATCCAAATCCAGAAATGGCAGAAGGCCACAATGCTGGAATTATGGAAAGATGGGGCACATAAGCAGAGATTGCTGGTCAAAGCCTAAGGAGGACAATCAGCACGAAGGAAAGGAAGAAGCCAAGGTTGCAGGTATTGCACAAGATGCTTTAATATTCTCTCTACATAATAATATAGAATCTTGGGTGTTAGATTCTGGTGCATCTTTTCATGCTACCCCTAATAGGAAATATTTCTGTGACTATATCCATGGAGATTTTGGAATAGTATATCTAGGGGATGATGAGCCCTATAAAATAATTGGCAAAGGTAAAGTGCAGCTGAAGATGCAGAATAGCAACACATGGGTGTTGAGAGATGTGATGCATGTTCCTAGCTTGAAGAGAAATTTGATTTCTGTAGGAAAGTTAGGGGATGAGGGTTGTATAGTAACTCTCACAGGAGAATCTTGGAAGGTGACCAAGGGTGCACTTGTTATGGCCAGAGGTAAGAGAGTAGGTACTCTCTATTTGTGTAATTGTGTTACTAACAATTCTCCTTCTGTATTATCTACTTCAGATGTGGATGCAAAATTGTGGCACTCAAGGCTTGGCCACATGAGTGAGAAGGGGATGTCAATTCTTAAGTCTAAAGTTAAGCTTTCAGATTTGAAAAGCATGGATCTAGAATTTTGTGAGCACTGTGTATTTGGAAAAGAGAAAAGGGTTAGTTTTCTCAAGACTGAGTCTACAAATAAGAAGCATAAGTTGCATCTTGTTCACACAGATGTGTGGGGACCGGCTCAGGTAGCTTCTATTAGAGGATCACAGTACTATGTTTCATTCATAGATGATGCTACAAGAAAGGTATGGATCTACTGTATTAAGAAGAAATCTGATGTATTTGAGACTTTTAAGATTTGGAAAGCTATGGTTGAGAATGAAACAAGGAAAAGATTAAAGTGCCTGAGATCTGACAATGGTGGAGAGTTCTGCAGTTATAAGTTCAATTGGTATTGTTACATGCATGGAATCTGTAGGCAAAGAATGGTTCCAAGGACACCTCAGCAGAATGGAATTGCTAAAAGGATGAACAGAACAATCATGGAGCGTGCAAGATGTATGAGATTGCATGCTAGTTTGCCTTTAGAGTTTTGGGCAGAAGCTATTGACACTGCAGTGTACCTGATTAATAGAGGACCCTCTACAGCTCTGGATGGTGGAATTCCAAAAGAGGCTTAGACAAGTAAAAAGGTAGATCTCTCTTTTTTCAAAGTTTTTGGTTGTGAAGCCTTTGTGCACGTAGATAAGGAAAATAGAAAGAAGCTCGACGCTAAGTCTATGAGGTGCACATTTATTGGCTATGGCTCAGATGATTTTGGTTTCAGATTTTGGAATCTAGGAACTAACAAGGTAATTAGGAGTCGTGACATTGTTTTCAATGAAAAAGTGATGTACAGTGATTAGCTGAAGAAGCTGAATCAATCTGGGCAGAGCAATAGTGAATTGGACAAGGTGATGGTCCAAAATGAGCTCGCGAGAAAAAGAAATAATCACTTGCAGGAAAACACAAAGACCAATGTCGGCAGGTTAAAAATTGGCGTCGATAGAACAAAAACCGAGGTCGGTCATACAGAGAACGATGGCGGCAGGATGGGAACCGATGTCGATCAGGCAGAACCAGCATCGGCCAGTAACAGGTCTGGAGGTGACTGAGGTCGGTCGCTGTCAGAGAATTTGGGTGGACAGCGTGTTGTAAACGAGTCTCAGACACCCATCAGGAGGTCTAAAAGGGTAAGTAAGCCTCCAATTAGATATTCTCCTTCATTATTTTATTTATTGCTAACTGATGGTGGAGAACCAGAGAATTTTGAAGAAGCAATACAGGTGGAGTCCAAGAGTCAGTGGGAGCATGGCATGGTTGAGATGGAGTCCTTAAGAGAGAACCAAACATGGGATTTGGTTGAATTGCCAGCTGGTAAGAGAACACTGAAGAACAGATGGACCTACAGGTTGAAAGAAGGTGAGAATGGATAGATGAGATATAAGGCCAAATTGGTAGTGAAAGGATTTGCACAAAAGCTAGGTATTGATTTTGGTGAGATTTTTTCTCCTGTCGTTAAAATGACTTATATACGGATTGTATTGTCTTTGGTTGCTGTTGAGGATTTGCATCTTGAGTAGCTAGATGTTAAGACAATGTTTCTTCATGGAGATTTGGATGAGGAAATTTATATGGAATAACCAGAAGGATTTGAGGTCAAAGGTAAGGAGAAGTTAGTGTGCAGATTAAAGAAAAGCTTGTATGGCCTCAAGCAAGCTCCTAGGCAATGGTATTTAAAATTTGACAGGTTTATGACTGAGCATGGCTACAGTAGGTGTCAATTTGACCATTGTGTGTATTTCAAGAGATTTGATAACGGTAGATATATTATTCTATTATTGTATGTAGATGACATGCTGGTTGCAGGATCACACATGCAGGATATCTCTGAGCTTAAGGTGAAATTACCTCAAACATTTGCTATGAAGGATTTGGGAGCAGCAAAGAAAATCCTTGGCATGAGCATTAAGAGAGACAGAAAAAATCACAGGTTGATATTGTCTCAAGAAGATTATGTGGACAAGGTGTTGAAATGGTTCAATATGCAGGATGCTAAACCGGTAAGCACACCTTTGGCTGGACATTTTAAGTTGAGTAAAGAACAATGTCCTAATTCACATGATGAGGTAGAGTACATGAGTAAGGTTCCATATTCTTTCGTAGTAGGGAGTTTGATGTATGCAATGGTGTGTACTAGACCAGATATTGCCCAAGCAGTGGGAGTTGTAAGTAAGTATATGGCCAATCCAGGTAAGGAACATTGGAAAGCAGTTTAGTGGATCCTTAGATATCTGAGAGGAACCAGCAGTAGGCACTTGTGCTATAGAGGTTCAGATACTTCTCTACATGGTTATGTAGATTCAGATATGACAGGTGACTTGGATGGCAGGAGGAGCACTATAGGTTATGTTTTCACTGTAGGTGGAATGGCAGTTAGCTAGATATCTAAGTTGTAGAAGGTTGTTGCCTTGTCAACTACAGAAGCAGAGTATATTGCAGCCATAGAAGCTAGCAAAGAGATGATATGGATGACACGGTTCATGGATGAGCTTGGTAGGGAGCATGAGAGTTGTAAATTATACAGTGACAGTCAGAGTGCAATCCATTTGGCTAAGAATTTAGCCTTTCATTCAAGAACAAAGCACATACAGCTAAGGTACCACTTCATACGACAGGTATTGGAAGATGGTGATTTGAAGCTGGAGAAGATCCATACAGATAGGAATCTGGCTAATATGTTAACCAAGTCGATTACAAAGGAGAAGTTGAATCTTCATTCAACTTCTGTTGGTCTTCATGATTGAGTTGAAGATGGAGGAGCTAGAAGATATTGCTATACAGGGACTGGTGCAGCTGTTTATCTCCAAGTGGGAGATTGTTAGGGTGTGGAGCTAAAAGCTTCACCAAGGAGCACACTTTAACAGGTTCGGGTCTACACAGTCGATGGCGTTGGTCAGAAGCGACTGACGTTGGTTAGGTGCAGTTGCAGAGACGCCGGCATTGGCAGTGGGTTGGCTGATGGCAGTCATAGGCAAGCAGCAGGAAACGGCATCGGTTACCTGTGCGTCCAGAATGCTATTTTTGAGGACAGAAGCGAGTGTTTGCATGATGAGTTTAAGTCTTAATCTTAAGTTCGCATTTCTATTATTAGCAAGATTGTTTTTAGAGCCCTTGTTCAAGAGGCTTAACTGTTGGTTGTAAGTGCACGCTCAAGTTTCTTAATTCTATATGTAGAATTAGATCTTCTTAGCTTTGTGTGAATTATTGTAGTAGTTCATTGTATGTGAATGTTGAAGAACAGTACAGAGCTGTATCAATCCAGGTTGTTGGAATTGATTGTACTTGAGAGAGAGAGCTCTTAAGGGATAGAGATCTAGAGAGAGATCTTGTGCATTTGAGAGAGGTGTGGACGAAAGAAGTTTCTTCAATTGTATTCCTTTTGTAAAGAGTTTTAATACAAGTTTTCAGGGTGGTTTCTTGTATCTCTTATTCGTTGCTATTATTTGATTCTAGTTACTTATCTATCTGATTTAATTCCGTGGTTTATTGCTTGCATAAGTGTAATCATATTGTTGGTTGATCCCCCAACAAATCATGATGTTCAAATATAGCTTTCAAAATCTAACAAAATGTTTCAAAGAGTATCAAGATCCAATAAAGTGTTTTTAAGATGTCAGAGTTTGATGGAATTATAAATAGGCAATCGGATCCTAATAGAGATTTAGGAAAGTAACTAGAACTTGATAGAAAATTTATTAATATGTAAGAGTCTGATATATGTAAAAATGGTTATCAGGGTCTAATAATTGTTTGGCAGATGATTGAACTTTGATGATGGATAGAACATATCCAAACATCAATGATGACTTTATCGAATGAAATAGGTGGTATCTATAGGATGTTTTGGAAAATTCTTGAGAAGATAAATAAGTATTTGAAGTAAATTCTAAGGAAAAACAATATTAGACCCAAAACTATTAAACCCTAGTGTTTCTATGTCTATGTTTTGAAAATGATCTAAACACATGAAATACTTACAAATTTAGATATTAGAAAGATAATCAGCCTACAAAATATGGAAATAATGGATGTGAAATATAAAGAGTAATGAGAAAATGATAGGACAAATGACAAAGGTTTGATAAAATATACTATGTTTCATGAGGATTTCATGCATGTGAGGATTAATGATAGAGGTTAACGTGTGCATGGGAAGTCATCAAATTCTCTAAGGAACCCAAATAAGTGTTAGGTTTTAAAGAGTTTTTTTACAATGATTGAGCTCGAATAGGTGTATTTACAATAATAAGGATTGCATAGGTGTACTTATAATAATTAGGTTCTACTAGGTACATTTATAACAATTGGGATCATATAGGTGATCAGACACCTATCAAATTTTGATGTGTGTTTAGATAAATTTTGGGTCATGAATTATTTTCAAACAAATATAATATTATGATATCTTGTTAAATATTTATTATAAATATGATGCAAGTTTTGTAGGATTTAAAACCCCAACACATTTAAAGGCTTAGGCAATTTTCAAGTTTTCTTAATTTTGGCTTCCTTTTTTTACCAAGTATTTACCTAATTTGACCATTTTTGGTTAAAATGATTTGACATTATCAAATTTTTGACTTAATGTCCAAAAAATAGGATAACTCCCAGCTCTGACTAGGGACCTTGAACTGCAAAGGATGAGAGAAATCTAGACTCTAGTTTTGTAGACTAGTATATTTCCATTGGGTCAAGGAGTCATTTGAATTTATATGTCATAAATTCTTGAGAATTTCAATGTCACTTCATAATTTCATGTCCTAATCTAACCAATTGATATCTAGTTTGCATATCTCAATTATATGAGAAATTAAAACGTGTTGTCAAGTTAGATTCCCTACTATGAAATTTTTAGATATTGATATGACAAACTGACAAGCCTTTTGCCTCTCTTAATCATATGAGAAATGAACAAGCATTATTATATCATATCTCCTGTTCGTGAATATTTTGATTCTTAATCATTTATTCACTTGAATAGGTTCATGAAACCTTGTTAATTTTAAAAAATAAAAAAGCTTTGGATTTTTAAATGAACATAAGACTGAAGATGTGTAGATCATTTGGAATAAAAGTAGGTGTCTGAGGAACACATCAACAAGACCAAAACATGAAAAATAAAAAATAACAAATAGGTTGTTATATTATTGAAAATAACACAAAACCAAGATAGGAAAAGGATACAAGCCAAAAAAATTATGTGTAGTAGGATACCTATTTTCACTTGAGTTAATGCTAAAGATATTACCCACTTTAGGTCAATGGTAGATGTGCACCATTACAATATGTGAAATAAAAAGTGTTACTTCAATAAAAGTGTTTGATTTTAAAGGGACCCATCCACAGTGAGTTAAATTTTCCATGGCTTCCTATTATCTGCATATATCCCATAGAAGAACAAGATCTGCTACCTAAACAATCTCCTCTTTGATTTCTTTCCAAAAATCACTTTAACTTGAGACTGATGCTTATCAATTCTATCGATAAATTTATCTTTCTTCTTCAATTTTAAATAAGAAGAGAATTATTTTATCAAGGGGAATTTCAAAATTTTATTATTGATCTATTTGGCTAGCTAAAGTGTAGGAAATTTAAATTTTATTGGATTTAATGCATCTATCCCAATAATAAACTAGAATGGGGACATACCTACATATTTATTCAACATTATGCAAACTATCCACAATGCATAATACAACTTCTTGAGTCAATTCCTCTAATTTTCATCGACTAAAAAGTGAATGATGGTGACAAGGTTCTTATTTCTTAACTCAAATTGACCATTTCTTTATGGGTAATAATATGAAAAATGGGACAATGAAATACCCTAGACATAACAGAATCTAATAAGCTCTAAAAAATAAATTTTTAAAGCATTTTTTATTACTATATTTTATGTAATACCAAATCTTACCAAAATATTTTCTTTGATGAAATTAAAAACAACTTTTGAAGTTGTTTATTTGACTGGAATAACTTCTACCCATTTGGTGAAGTAGTATATAGTAGTAGGAACATATTTGTGTCATATGATTTAAATAGGATTCATAGTTTCGATGAAATATAAACCCCAATGTTGAAAGGGTTCTATCACTATTGATTTGAGTGGTAATGTTACAAGTTTTGGTCATTTGAAAAATTGTTGATAGACATCTCATTTCCTTACCCACCCATAAGAATGATTGAGGAGTGTAGGCCAATATTAATGAGATATTAAGATATTGTAATCATCATTGAATCTAAAAAGTGTCTACCACAAGCTTTATGATGAAAAATTTGTAAAAAATTATTTTGTTGTTCACTATCAATTCATCTTAAGAAAAATCCATCAATCCTATTTTTGAACAATGTACCATCCTAAATTAACATACTTTCTAGCCTTTAACTTGAGCATCCTAAATTGTTTAGCATATTGATGAGATGTAAATTCTCCATATGTCTCTAAGAAATCAATATCTGTAAACCACTCATTGGTAGAATTTACAAAAAACAAAGGGAAAATCTACTTTGTTTTGATCATCATAATCTATTTGTTTTGTTACGAGTTGACATAGTCCTTTTCCTTGAATCAATTTTTGGGATAGATTTATAAATCATATTGTTAAACCTTGATTATCTAGTTACCTCTCTTATATATTGGCTCCTGTTAAGTCAAAATATATTTGACTACTATACTTGACACCATTATAATAGAATGTTAATGGTAAATATAATATCTAAACTATTTAACAAATTTCATAATCATGTATGCATGTTTATCTTCTAGATAATATTTTAAATCATATTATTTCATATTGCAACTCATGAAATCAATTGGAGATTCATACCTTCATAATCCTTCTAGACCAATATGGTTGGGAGAGTATGTTTTGATGCTTAGCAATAGATGATGAATTCTTTTTTGAAATTTAGATAAACCAAGGTTTGTGCATGCATAATAGCAGCTTTTACCTTATTGAATGTCTCTTTAAAATATTTATTATAATTAAAGGATGGATTTCCTTTAATCATTTCATAAATATGTTTGGTGACATCTGAAAAATATAAAACAAATCTTCTCAAAGAATTCACTTTCCCAAAGAATGAATGCACACCTAGTTTACTAGTCAGCAGTGACAACTTTTGAATTGCTTCAAATATTTTTACATTAATCTTGATTCTTTATTTGGATACAACATATTTGAGGAGTTTTCTTTTAATCACTCCATAAATAGATTTTTTAGGGTTTATAGAGAGACCATGTAGTCAACATTTATTAAATACATTTTCAATGTGTTCATAATGATATTATTTTTTTAGAACATTATTAGGTCATCAAGGTACACCATAATTATATAATTATTTAGATATTTGAAGGCAAGATACATGGATATCTTAAATATAACCCCTACATTGATCAATTCAAATGTCATTCAGCGATACGTAAAATTTCTCTATGGGGTTGTGAATTTTATCTCATGATGATCTTCCTTATCAACCTCAATATAATTATAATGAGAAAAAACATCCAACATTAAGAGCATTTATGAACCTATAACTACCTTAAGGACTTGATCCATGATGGGTAATGGATAATTATATCTGAGGGAGGTTTGATTTAGATACATGAAGTCTACACATCTTGATTTCATGACTTTTTTTATGAAATGGCATTATGTTTGATGAATAGGGAAAATGATTTTTCCATTTAACATTTTCTAAATTTATAAAAAAATTGTACCTAAAATCTTTGTGTTATGATGTATTTATTTCTATTTGAATGATTTACATATGGTTTTAGAGGAACCATGTGGTGTAAATATTTTGGATTAAAAGACTTCAAGTGTTCATACAAATATGCAAGAATGTCAATGTATTTTTAAAGAAAATTGATTAATTTTCTCTTTGCTTCTAGTGAACAACATTTTATAATATTAATTAGCCTAGGTTGCTCTTTAGAGTCAATATTTATTTTTTCATAATCTATTGAACTCAAATAATGTTTATGCATTTTATTTTTGATGAACCTGTCATGTTTGTTGAAAATTTAATATAATGAGACCAAGCCTTTTGTAATTTTATTTCATTTCAGTTAGATTACTCCATCTTTTCCTTTGGTAATAAATTCTTTCTGCATTTGAAAAGGTGAAGAATCCCTATATGATTAATCATTACCTTCAAAGTATAAATTCTTTAAAATATCAACTTTTTTAAGAAATGAAATATTCTATTAGTAATTATTGAAAACCTATAAATTCTTTGAATTATCTGGTATGCTAGGTCAATATATAAGTTCAACCATGTATTTATCTTTTTAAATTTCTAAATGTGGAGTCAACAACAAATTTGATACTAAAATTCTGTCTTATTTGGATTTATATTATCTTGGATTAGATTGAATGGACAATGCCTTTAAATCTTATATATTATCCCAAAATTTATTCTTTTAATACATTAAATGGTCATTTTTTGCCTAATATTGGCATTTGATCTATTTTACAATCAATTTTGCATCACTTGAAGTTTTCAAGATTTTAATTCCCATTTACTTTGTAACTTATAGTCCTAGCAAGAGTGATTCATATTATGTAGTATTTTTAGTACATATAATATACAATTTTTAAGAGAATAGAAATATTTATTTACTTGAAGATCTAAAGATAACTGCTACATCAAATCTTATTTAAGAGTAACTATCATCAAATTCCAATGTCTAGACTTTGTTAGGGCTAGTTTCTATGATTCATGGCATATTCACATCTTTTTCTAACATTAAAAAAATAGTTTCCTATGATTACATATTCATATAATATATCTTCCCATAATGTATTTCATTTTAAATTTTGGTTCAATGTATTATTTCACTCCTTTGACTAGAATCATTGCATGTGATAGATATAACTAAGTTTTTACACCAAGTTCATTATATAAGTTTCTTCCCAAGATAATGCCATAACTTGATGGAATATCGGCTACTAGGATATTGATCTTGATCCTTTTCTGAGGAAAAGATGTAATAGAAACTTGGGCATCTTTGATTTGATCAAAAAGTGGAACATGTTTTTCTTCTATAGAGTAACAGTGACCAAAAGTTTTTATATAGGTCAAACTAAGGGCATGAGAAATGTTTGTAGGTGTTATATTATCTAAGGCTCATATGTCATTATGAAAATACTAACTTTACATTCCTTCAGGAATAAGGATATGTATAAAGGGTCAACATTATTAGATTTGGAAGTTAATACAACCATTCAATTAACTAGGTTTGAAGAAGGTAGAGATGTTAATATCCCTTTGGTATTGACCTTCTTTTGAGTGGGATTTTTACTTTTGATAAATTCTACTAGTCTATCTAATTGATCTGGGTATGCTCTAAAATACTCATCTTGTGACATCTAAATTTTAGTCTTGTTGACATGTTCAATTATATCAAAAGTAGGTAAACTAGTATAAAAATAACATTCTAAAGGCTAAAATACATTTTAATTACTATTGACAAGAGGAATATTCTTTGTATAACCAATAATAGAATTTAGAGAAGACTCAGCTGATCTAATGAAAGGTCATTTTCCTTTCATCTAAACAAGAGGTGGTATTCCTATCAAAAGAATAACATTCATTTTTTCTTCTTGGATATCATTTTGTTTATTTTTATGATTCTGAGTTCTTGTGAAGACTGTGAATGACTGAATATTCATACCTCCAACATTGTCCCTATAATCATCTTCTTCTAAATTATACGTCATGAAGGTATTCATAGAGTCGCTACTAGGTTATTCAATATCACATTCTTGAAGATATTTATTTTTTAATTCATATTATTCTTCAACCTCTTCATACCCAAATATCTCTTCTATTTATAAAATGACATTCACATGTGGAGTTGCATTTTACAAAGGGGGAGGTTCTAGTGTGTGCATATTTTTCTAAGGATCTTACAACTAAGGATGGTCCCTTTAAAAAGGTACATCATTTCATCTTGGAATATCTTGATAAGGAGAAATGATAACTTTTTGAGGTAATTACTTCTTCAAAATCATTATATCATTGACCATTTTATGTAAGAGTTATTTGGTATAAGAATGACCCTATTCTATATTTTACCTTTTGATGGTTCCTTTTTTAGCTTACTAGCCATTATCTTATCATCCTTAATGTTAATATCTAGAGTCTAAGCTATAATAAAATTAACTACTCTAAATATTCTTAATTTTTAACTTATTTTTGGTAATTGAGAATTGATAAAGAATAACTTTTAATTTTTATCTATATGTTTAGAAGTTACTAGTATTTTATGTAGTATCTTTTTAAATTTGGATATGACATCCCTCATAGTTTTTGAACTTATTTATTCATCTGGATGAGTTGAGCTAGTAATGCATGCACATCTTCTGTTGATTTGAATCTAATTTTAAACATGATTTTTATATCTTTCCAATTTGTTATCGCTCCTAGAGGAAGATGATAAAATTAATATTTAGCTCTATTCTATAGAGTTTCAACAAATAATATCACTAAAATATCTTCATGTTATAGTCCTATAATTCCACCTATAAAAAAATTAGCAATATATTCATCTAGATGTTATTTGTTTTTACCTAAAAAATTCAAAAAAAAAACTTTTGTTAGCCTTTTATGAGATCATATAACTATCCTAGAGCCAAATGACTAATTATATTTCCCCAAGGTTGATCCATGACTAGAAATGTATCTTATATTGGTATAATAATGCCTAGTAGAATAATATATTGAATGATAATTTTACCTCCATGAAACTGTTTAATTTTATTAGTAGTTATGGGAAGACCAATTGTTTTTTTGAGTATACCTTTTTTTCTAGATTTAATTCGAAAGTAGAAGTTTCTTGTAGTTGATAGAAAGGATCAATTTCAACTTTCTATTTACTATCTCTAGTGAATCATTTTTCCAACAATTTTTATTGTAGACGAGGAGGTGGTGTAAATTGAAGAATTCTATGGGTTGGTCTTCTTTGTTTAAATATAAATGCAATTAATTATTCATCACTTTGTGCCAAAACAACATGGTCTTCATCATCTTCTAAAAACTTAATAACTCTTTGAAAATGTGATGAATTGGTTCTATTATCCCAATAAAATGTTCTCAAATTAGATAAAATATCTTCTTACATCTGGCTCAACTAGTCAAGATTCAATAGAAGAACTAGTGTTTAGATTGTTTAAATGGTCATTTAGATGAAATTATTACTGATGGCAATCTTTGATAAGATATATGACCTATTTTCCTTGTTTATCTTCTTTCTTATGTCACTAAAATGATTTCAATATTTATTTGGGCAATGGTATCATGATCTTATTATATGTTTATCACCATAGTGACAATATTGAATTGAGAAATACTTGTTTTATTATCTGAGATTAATTTTTGAATACTTGAGGCAAGGCCTTATTCAATAATTTATATCCAATTTAAACCAAGTTGAGGATTAATATTTTGGATAACTGAGATGGTCATGAATAAAAGCTGCTAATTTTGAGCTACTGGTTAAGCTTTGTGTGTTTCTCTACATGTCTGAATTCTTCTCACTCTTTTTTCATAGTCTAAATCTTGGTTTAAAATTATCAAAATGATTTGGAATTTGGTTACTGAAACTTCATTAGAATCCCAAGCAATTTGGATAATGTGGTAAATAATATATAATTATGTATATTACTATAAATCTAGTTTAGGTTCACAAGGTGGTCTTTTGGTGGATAGAAAATATGGAATGATATCTTAAAATGTGGGTTACACGAGTGTTGTATAAATGTACCCCATGATGGGAGCCCTAAATTATTGGCATGAAAAACTTTTGGATGGAAAAATAGACATTTCTCATCAATAGTCATAGGATGAAGTCCCTCTCCTATTAGTAGATGGAGCTGACTTTATTGAAAACCAAAAATGAATATGGTAAAGGAAAGTATTTACATTAAAAATAGGTTTTATCAGGGTATCACTTTTAACCAAAAAGTATGAAAAGGTTTCAAAAAGGAGAAGATGAAAGAAAGATAGAGAAGAGTGGAGTATATTTATAAAAGTGAAAAAATTGACATAACCAATAAGCAAAAATTGGAACCTTATCAAAAATGTCAAAGAAATTGATATTTTTTCTTAGTAGGTAACCTATATCATTCAATATATAATAATCACATATAATCATTCATAGAAATACACATCATACACCTAAGTAATTAGATATAAATGATAGAAAAAAGTAATAATCACTTTGTATTTCCTTAAAAAAATTAAAGAATCACTTTCTACCTCCATCGAGGTTTTATAAAAATTAAAATAATAAATGTGGGTTCAAAAGGAAATACTACAATGAAACTTCCAAATTTTGACTAGTTTGTGACAATTTTGGTAACTTTTTGAAAGAAAATAATTGAACATATTTAGATAGTAAACACACATAATTTGTGAATAAATATTGAATTCAAAGTTTTCATAATATACTTGCATTGATCTTTATTAGAATGCAAATACAATCTCCTCTTTCAAAAGTGTTTTGAGAAGTTTCAATCAAGACCCCTATAAAAAAACCTCTAACTCATATTTATAGGTTGAAATGGGTGGCTACAAAGCATGACCTATATTTTTTAATTCTTTAGAACATGTAAAATCACCTTAGTTAATTTTCACAACTTGGAATTTTTAAAAATGCATTAAAATGCACAACTTGCAAAAAATGCATAAGTGTTTTGCACAATTTTCAAAAGTACAATGATAAATTTGAACAACTTGAAATTTTGTGTCAAAAAATTTATAGTATTCAAAAGAATAAGAAGGACCTAGTACAATTGTATTATTTTAAAATGTGTGAATTAACTAAAAAGGTATAAGTGAGAATGACTCAAGAAAAATGAGACTATGAAAAATCAAAATTTGGTGAAGAATCATTTTTTATCATCTTCAGTGATGACTATTTGGACTTGTTTAGATTTCTCAAGCTGTGGTTTATTTTTTTGATATTATTCAATATTTTCATGACTTCTAACATTTTATCTCCATCTAACCCATTTGAATATATATAAACTATTTTATTCATCACAATATAGATCTACCCTTTTTTGAGATATTCCTTGTAACTTATTTATCATTGTATCTAGTTTGTCCAAATTATTATGATACTTGATTAATGTCTGAATTGAATCATAATTGAATGAAGAATTTGGATCTGTAATTTTTTCAAAACTTTTCTTGAACTCATCAATAATGACTTCTTCAGATAGTAGTTTCCCCTTATCATCCTTGAGATTACATTTTAATTTTCTTACCTCTCCTAGTATTTAAAGGATAAAATCTCCTCCTATTGATTTATAATCTTCAAATTTAGTAATAATCTATTTGACAATACGAACTATGAATTTTAAAGCTCCCAAAAACTCAATGAGATATAAAATTACTTATTTTTGTATGACTTTTCTTGAGTTAGGTCATCTGGGTAGGTAAAAGAGAATTATTCCAATGTAGGGATCCACTTGTTCCATTTTTCACCTCTTTCTCATATTTTATTTGATATTTATTTACTTGATCATGTTTAGATTGAATTTAAAAATAGATATCTATGTTGTCTAAAGAATAAGGATACCCTATTGTAAAAAATTCAATCCATTCTTTTGTTGCTTCACCCATGTGGTTAATTTATTCCATAACATGCACTATCTCTATATCATAAATTTGATCAACAACTGAAAGTGAAGATTGAATTGGTTTTAAAAAATTTAAAAACTACAAATTTTAGCCACTCAAATTTTTCTTTGAGTTTACCTTTTGTGACTTTATCATTATCCATGTTCTCAAATATTGTGCCAATTATAGATTAGACATTTTATTTCATTCCTTATCTTGTAGCCTTTCCTAGATTGACCTTGATGATTTTATGGCTATATGTACTAATATTATCTTTGTCTTTTTCTATTTGAGGAATAACTACTTCTACATACCTATCTCATTTTTTATCTATGGTTATTCTTGAAACTATTTTGATCTTATTTGTTGCATGAGGATGAACAATAGCCAAGATGCTATAATCAATCTCTCAAGGTTGTTTAATCTTCTTCCTTTTATTCACAACTTTAATTAGCTCATAAGGATATTCTATGTTAGGGTATTTTTTCATAAGGGTAGTATCAAGTTATTGTTGAGCTCCAAAAGAAGGGAAATGGTCTAATAAAAACTAAGATTTTTCAAGTGTAATTTCACATTATTATTTTTATATTGTATCAACTAGAGTCTTAGGAGATGGTTCGATAGACAATTAAAAATTGGGAGTAAGAGATACTAGAATTGAAATATCAGGTTGAGTAAGAATGGATGAATCCAACAATGAAGATGAATTAGAAGCCAAAAATTATTGTGTAATATTAACTACTAGGGTTTGAGGTTGGGTAAAATTATCAAAATGATTTTATTATAAAATAGAAAAATTTAGAGTGCCTTAAATCTTATCACCTAATATCCTTATCTTAAAATTGAGTAGATTCTTTACTAGAATAGTCTCTATGACATCTTTAACTTCTATCTCAGCCTTTGTTTCTTTTAGATCCTTACTAGTTCTTGCTATTGAATATGTTTCTTCTTTGATTTGATATTTTTGATGAATAATGCCTAATTAATATTCCTTTATAGTAGGGTAAACTTTATTTATCCACATTTATGCCCTTGCTTTTCAACCACTTAAGGATTATGTTCAATATGCCCTAAGTGTTATCAATGAGAGATTTAGATTCTCCCCTGTGTTAATCAACTCTTCAAAGAGGTTTTGATTCAATGTATTCTTTTTCATAGATGGGATCTAATGGGTCTTCATTATCTATAATATTTTTTTTGATCTCCACTATATCAAATACAATCACATGTTCTTGGGTGAATTATGAATAATCACTAATTCTTACCTCCTTTTCATCATTACAATCATCCATTAGTCCTCAAAGTGATGTACATGTTGGTGTGAATAACCAATAATATTTTGAATCATGCTTATAACATCAAATGAAGTTTGAAATCAAATTATTAGAGAGTAACTCAAGTCATTTCCTCATTCATCAATTTTGCTTTGCCCAAAGAAGCACAAGTATATCGACCAGTATAAATAAAAAAAATCAACCCAAACTTGTGTTTAGAAGATAGTATATTTTTATTTTAGTGAAGTGTCTCACTAGTTCCATCAAAGCCCATTTGTCAACCACATATCTCAGATGCATATATGGAGCAACATCATAGCTAAAAAATTTCAAGTAGGTGAATGTTTTGAATTGTACGAACCATGTTCCCCATCTAGAAATATTTGTAGAGGCTTGAATTCATAGCCTCAAATTATATGGTTCTAGTTCAAACATCTCAATTACATATTGCAATAATGCATCATTCACCCTATGGAAATGTCATGCAATTTATTTTAAATAGGGTTGGGGATAGAAATCATAGATTTTTAAAGTTTGCATGTTACCTACTATGTTCAAACCATCATAAAATATATTTATGGTGACAACATAAACAAGATAAGAAGTCATTTAGAGGTTGTATTGACTTCTACAACCTCCTTTTGACTTGAATATGATATTAACTATCCCTAGTTGATATATTTCTTATTTTGTTGAATAGTCCATATATTCCTATAAATCTATGTCTATAAATTTATAGCAATTAGGATTAATACTACTCTATTAATACATATTAATTACTTTGGTAATTGGTTTCTTTACTTAGATTTGATCTCTCTCAGGTTTTTTTTATTTGAATTTTTATTTGTTCATTCATTTTATATTTAGATTAAATTTTTAAGCATTCAAAAAGGTGACTGGATGATTTTTTTCACATTCATTGAATGGTTTATTGTATCTCTAGGGAATAGGTGGCAAGTAACTATAAGCTATTATCAAATGATAATAACTAGATGTTGGATGTAAGTAACAAGGTGTTGGAAAACAATAATTTGGTGTTAGATGATAATAATTAGGTGTCAAATGATAACATATAAGTGTTAGATGATAGTAAGTAGGCATCAGGCATGTCAAGATACTATAATGATTAGTCATATGATTGTAACTAGCTATCAGGCAAATAAAAGTAGTCATTTTTTTATAATGTTGATTTCATGGATTATGTTGAGTGTGTTAAGGCATCAGGGAAGTTTAAAAAATAGAATAACCTATTATCTTATTTTAGCTAGAGTGCAAGCATAGGTATAAATATAAAATTATGTATTTTTATTATTTATTCATTCTTATTAGGGTTCAATAATAATTAACATCTACAACCATTTTAATTGCAGAATGTATTGATAATAGTATCAAAGATATGCCTTCACTTGAAGATGTACCTAGGTATAAAATTCCAAACAAAGGTACCAAATATTAAATGATTATATTTTTACTTATTTAAACTTTCTTAATAAATCTCAATAATAATGATAAGTCTACAACAATTTTTCATGAATAATCCAATGATAACACAATCAAAGATTTGCCCCTATTGGAAGACATACCTAGGTATGAAATGATAGACATAGGTAATAAATAGTATTTGATTTACTATTTTTTATTTATTTTCACTTGTATTACATTGTTTATTAATAATTAGTCTACTATACTTTTTGTATACAAAATAGAGTGATAATAGTATCGAAGATATGCCTCCAATGGAAGACGTCCGTAGGTATTAAATTCCAAATAGAGGTAATAAATATTATATGATTTAATTTATTGTTAATTATTTACACTTTCATAGTAAGAACCAATTTTTAATAATAATTACAAGGTTTATATCCATTTTAAAATAATGACCCACTGATAACCCTTTTGAAGATATGCCTTCACTAGAAAACATCCCTGGGTATGAAATGCCCTCACTGAATTCAAAGAAAAGGAGACTGAAGGACATCATCTGGATGTTGATTATGAGTACCTAATACTAGATGAGATTTCTACTCATATATCACAATATTTGGGTGGGTATACAAAGTTGGGGGATAATTTTGTAGACATCTACCCAATTATTCAATAATGCATACACATTATCTAAATAATGCATACACATTATTATATAAAATGTACATGTTATAGCTTGGTAATTACGGATCCATAATGAATATGTATTAAATAATAACATGTTCTTGTTATAAAATAATGCGTACATGTTATATAATAATGTGTATGTGTTATAAATAATGTGTATGCATTATATAATGTGTACACATTATTGATTGTGTTTGTTTGTGTTAGAAAGGTCCCATGACCCCCAATTTTGAAATTTCATTCATGCCTCTCACAATACTCATTTAGTGATTGCACTTCTACCTATCAAGGGAAAATTTCTTCCCAAAAATCCATTAGAAAGTATTCAATGCATCTTGAACTTCATGATGTTGCCACATAAACAAGGTAAGTCATCAAAAATTACACATATTAACCTTGTATTTTACATTATTTAGTTTGTAAATTATTTATTTTAAATAGTCCATTCCACTATATGATACCATAACCATCTTCATATCCCTCTAGTTGACTTTGTTATTCTTGTGGATGACCCTCCACCAAACCCTCCATCTGTTCATCCACCTAACCCTCCATTTGACCGTGTTATTCCTCTAGATAACCCTCCACTAAACCTCCTAATCATCTATCTAACCCTCTACCTAGCCCTCCTATAATTCCAAAATATCCTTGAGACAGCCTATAGTATCTAGTTTCACACATTATGGATGACAAAATTGAAATTAATAAAATAATTAGGAGAATGAGGAATCTTGCATCCACCAAAAACCACTACACTTATCTAGCCAATAACCTAGAGTCATTATTGCGTCAAATTACCTCTATAATAAGTCAAATTGATAGATGGTTATCTTATTAGGATAGTTGTATGGATTATTATGTTGATGAATTATCATAACATGAGATCAAAAAAAATCAAAATCCAACATTTATTCATTATTCATTGACTTAGCCACCAATACACCATTTCTAGTAATTGCTAAATGCTTCCCAATCCATAAGGGACCATACAATTTGATCAAATATAATTTTTAGGAATGATGGTGGATGATGTTTGATTATCCACCATGTAACAACCATGAGGTCTCATTGTATTTTTTGAGGAAACATTACTGTGATTTTATCCTCAATGAGATTTTAAATTATTTTATTTATATTGAGTTGTAGGGCTGAGGGAAAATCTTTGTGTAAGATTGACCAAGTGCACGCCATGTGCCAAATCAACTTGTAAGGATCCCTACCCAAAATTTACTTTATCCTAAGATCCCCTTTGTGGTGAAGGAGGTCATAGAGATCAACACTATGCATGCACTTAGTGAGCTTACCTATATACTCATTCAGTATACAAGTAGGATTTTAGTGAAATATGTTGGAGATATGCCACCTAATGTGCATAATTGACCCCATCCTTGTAGATCTTGTAGATATATATTTATTGGACCTTCTGATGATGATGGTGTTATTGGTTCAGAGGGTTTGGATGATATAGTCTTGAGTGAATATTTTTTGGCACGTATATTTGGTGTGTAGTTACCAACCACTACATGGATGTAGGTACATTTTATATATTTATGTCATGTCAAATTTAAGCTTTATTTGAAAATTTAAAATCTAAAAATTAATTTACACATAAAATGAATAATATATATAGGTATTTATGTTCTAGGAGGATACAGTGCCTTCATCGTCACATACCACATTTCTAAGATTTGATCTTATGTAGCCATTGTTTACATATATGGATCCTAGTGCTAGCCCATCAACTACTACAACTACCTCTATTAGCATGATATATTTTAATTATATAGAGGATAAATTTTTGTTACATCTTACACTCTTGGTTTAATAAAAGATAAATAATTTCCATGTATCTTTGATACTTTATAGAAAACTAAGTGAGAACTTATTTGTTCAGTTGATATCTTCAATAGACACTCCTCCATCACTACGAGTAGAGATAGACATAGGCATTATTACAATGATGTCATCTACACATGCGTTCATAGAGGTACATATTAACTTATAATTTTTAATTGTAAAATAGAATTTTTTAATAATTTTACTACATACTTGATAAATATAACTGTTGTGAATGTATTGTCTATGCAGGGTTGTCCTATGACATTTAATAGTCTAATTCAGATGGTTAGTAGGGAAACATCTTATATTTCATCCTCATTTTAGATGCATATTCATGTAGCTCAACCTACCATTGACCAAATTGAGCATCAAATTCATATTTACCAAGACCACAAGATGGTAGTAAGTGCATGTTTAAATGTTTTTTTATTCTATTTTAAAATTAATTTCTTAACTTGGTTGCATACATATTTTATGTTAATTTTCTAATAATACTTGTAATTTAATAGGTTCATCTGCAAGAGAGCTAAGATCATAGGACCTACACTCGTACCTTTGAGCAATCTAAGGCATTCGAAGGATCTCCATCTACTAGCAAGACATCCCATGGAGGGTCTTCTTC
This sequence comes from Torreya grandis, assembly GCA_037957365.1. Lineage (NCBI taxonomy): Eukaryota > Viridiplantae > Streptophyta > Pinopsida > Cupressales > Taxaceae > Torreya > Torreya grandis. The sequence goes on from JARHVA010005419.1 coordinate 949,675, forward strand.
GAGGATGGAAAATAGAGGGAGGTTATTTGATTATTAGCTCATGTCTTACATGTGATGTAATTTTTTGTATGAATTTATAGCAATGTGCACATTTTTTTATGCACATTTTTGGTAATCTATGTATTATTAACATTGTGCGTGTGTTTATCTGGCATTCACCTGACATTCTATTATGTTTTTATTTTTTAAGCCTTTATGGATTTTATTATTATATTGTAATTTATGTTGATATAATATTATTTTGGTAAATGGATGAATAATTAGTTGAAATTTATATGAATGTACTTAAGGTTGTATGATTAACTTCTTAGTAGTTCCTAAGATGGTGATAACTTGATTATAATGGCTTTTAATTTTAAACACTAGTGTAGTATGGATATGATATATATCATTTAATTAAGATAGGATCATTTTAGGAATATGTCAAATTTGTCATTATATAGTAATACATGAAACTAAATTGGTAATGACTTAGGACCAATGATTATAGCTATGTTAATTATCCCTGTTGAACATTGTCATTGATTAAGGGAGATATTATTGAACATTGTCATTGAGTGTTGGGATTTGATATTTAATGTTGTCATTGATGTCAATGGTAATTTTTATGATGCCTGGTTCTTTCATTGATGTATATATAATATCATTGATGTCAAAGGTTTTTGTGCAAATGCTTCTTCAAGTAAGCCTTGAGGTATGTATATTAATGAGTTTTGTTGCTAGCATAATAAGTGTTGTTGTTGTGATGAGAGAATACTATTTGAAGAATGTAATAATGTCATCTTTATTAAAATCATTAAGAATTAGAATGAGTGAGTAAATTTTAGTAAAAAAAGTTTAAATCAATTTTTAATTATTTGTCTATACCTTGTGAGATGGTATTTGTAGGTGGCATGGTGAAATGAGCAAGCTCCGAAGAAGAAGTAGTATGCTTCAAAGATCTATGAAAGAAATTCTAAAGATGCTCCAAAGAGAATGATATAAATAATACCTAATAATATTTGAGGATGAGATAGATTATTTGAGCTTGTATCTTTTAGGACTCTTCAATTGATTAAAAGATCAGCTTCAAAGATCTATCTATATAGCTTTGAAGATGCTATGAAGATCCCAGTTGAGCTCCAAAGATCTATAAGTAGCTCTGAAGATGTTCTATTGAAGCTATGAAGAAGTGTGAGTTTATGATATTGACTAAGAATACATAAGATACGTTGAAACATATGAGAGTTTCAAGGTGAAAACTAAAAAATGGCTAGAAGTTCATATTTAAGGACTAATAAGACTTACAGGTCAAGGCTTAAAAAACAAGAAGAGAGATGGTGGCCAGATGAGATAATTGGATTCGTTTCCATGACATGAGTGAGAATTTGAACATTGATATAGGTGATTAAAATTGTGTTAATTATGTACATGAATTTCTAGATCAAGGTTTGCAATAAAAGGCTTGTAAAGTATTTCAAGGTTTCTCGAATACACAGAATGAAGAATGGTCTACTCGAGAAGGTTTTCTTAGTTCTCATTGGAATGTATATCTTATGAATGAGAACATATGTTTTTCATGGTAGATGAGGAAGGTTTTTATCTAAAATTTCTAATCATTAGCTTTTGGAAAGAGAAGATAGGTTTTATGAATAATCATTAAGATCTAAAGATAGTCTGAACCCTCATAAAACTTTGACAAGGACCTGATGTTGAAGATATTGTTTTAAATACCTTAGAATGGTTTTATATGGACACAAAATTTATTTTATGTTTAATTCAACTCTCCTAGGAATCTCCACATGTGATTGGTTTTTGAGGTAAGTGAGAAGACCCTACAAGAAAGTGTTTGTCTTTAGGAGATTTGTTGTAGTAAACATAGTTGACCAAGTCAAAGTTGCCAAGTGAATGAAGATCAAAGTGTGAGATTTGTAGTTTATTTTCATGATGATTTATTTAAAATTTATATATATCAATTTTTTTAATGTGGTGATAAAATTTGGCAAATCAATAACAAACCTAGTGGTGCAGATAGTAAGGAAATCAGATAGATGTGAGAAGATGTTTCTTATTGATGTTTCATGTAAGAAGTAATGAATTGAAATAAATGATCATGTTGTTTGGGTCTCTAATTATCTATATATTATTTTTATAATTTTTTAATTTAGTGAAATAGGTTAAAACATTAAAGCTAAAATGGCTTATGTGACTGAGTAGAGTCTATGAGAGAGAAGGTTAAAAGATTGGACTATAAGACCAATAGTTTTCATTATATCTCATGATCTTATTTATTAAGGTTGATATAAGTATGGTTTAAGATAATTTTAATTCATTTAAATCCTTTGAATGTATTCAATCATGTGTCATATGTTCATGTTTTTTTGACTATGTTTTGGAGTCAGTTGACAGTTCTGAGTGAACATCTTGCAGAGAAGTGTTTGAATATGTTTACCCAGATTTGAAGAATTAGATGGAGTTTTTGATGACCTATATGTCATGAGGTTTCTAAATAGATAATTTTTTTCCATGGTTATTTGTAAAAATTGATTACATGTCCTAGTTATTCAAGACTCTATATATGTGAAGGCATTTTATAAGAAATGATTTGAGTAAGGGTTCAAGTCATAGTTGGACCTAAAAGGTCTTGTAGACATAAATTAAAGTTTTATTAGGTCTATTGGAGTGTCATATGACTTATTCCTTATATGTGAGGTTTTTGGATATGCTTCAACAAAGATCGAAGGGTAACATGTTGCTAAAAAGGCCTATTAGAGCTCCATAGTATTAAAAGAATAAAGGCTAATTGATGTATGTCTGACCTCTTATATTTATTGATTCATGATTAAGGCATGTTATTTTAATATGATAATGCATATTCATGGCTGACCTAGGTTATTTTTATATGTATATGACCTACAACGATATGATCAAGTAATTTGTATAAATGAAAGGTAGTTACGCCTATATATGGGTGTGCTTAAAGAGAGAGAAGAATAAGATAAGAAAATGATATAGATCATTTTAAATAATAAGAAGGTCATGCAGACCATCAAAAAGAATATCTAACATAGGTTCTTCATAATAGGATAAAGGTTATAAGACCTAATCAAGCCATGAATAGGGTTAGTTGAGCAAATAAGGTTGATGATCAGTTTGAGAGGGACTGAAAAGAGTGAACAATTGAAAGATAAGATCATCATCTATTATAGAAATAACAAATGTTTCTAAAGGTGATTAAGCAATCAAGTGGTTGAGTTGGTGTTGAGTCATCTAGGGGGTTAGTGCCTCTTTACAAGTTGGTGTTTTCTATATCTAAGTGAGTCCTTGGTGAATTAGGGGTTGGTTCTCCTTGTTGAGTTGGTTCTTAGTTAAAGACACTATCCAGTTGGTGCTTGACAGATTAGGGTTGCTTCTCTAATTTTATTGGGTGATCAATTGAAAATTGATGTTTGTCTTATAATACTATAGTCTATTTACTTCATCAATGGGGTTTTTTCCCCTAAGGGTTTTCCCATGTATATGTTGTGTTCATTTGTTTCATGCTCTTATGATTTGATGTTTATGATTGTTAAGATGTACATCTATGTTATAATGATTCATACATAGTGGAATTGAAAGTAAAATTTTGAAGATGTATTCACCCCCCACCTCTTAGTCATCTTGTTCCCAACAATCCCAAGTGTTGTCTTATTTATAATATAATCATATCCTATATTTTCTATGGTTGTGCCCATTCGATATTTATGTGTATATATCAAATATTTGTAACAAAGTTAATTGTGCACACATTAAAACTTCAACCATTATGAATATATATATATATATATATATATATATATATATAAGCTATATTGAATAATTGACCATGGTTAGAATCATCCCTCATTTTTTTGGTCATAAAAAGTAGTTGGAGAAGGTTACTTACATGTGCCATTAACTACATCAATGAATCCATCAACTGGATGCACATTATAAAACTTTGGAGATGTTATTTTAACTACCACATGGACATAATCTTAGTTTTTGGATTGATTATCATGGTTTAGAAAATATTTTTAGATTTTGATTTGGTTGAGAAACATATTAAATCCAAGTACAATTATAACCTTGTATTTATATGACAACAATGAAGTTTAATGTTTGACCATTTATCCACATTTGATAGTTTTAGGTGATTTTTATAATGAAGTTTAATGACAAAATTGTAGGACTCTACTTATATTTCTCCCTTAACTTCTCTTGCACTCCTAAGGCCTCCTCTAGGCTTCACTAGGCTTAATGGATTTACACTTAAATCATGAATTTTATGAATATACATATGCCTTCAAACATCTTATTATAAATTATACCATACCTCTAAACTTATCTTAGATTCACCTTCACTTATCTTGACTCAATTCTCTTTGGCCTTTCAAGGGCTATTAGGCGTAAAAGGCCTAATTCATGCTTCCAAGGGGTATTTTGGCCCTGAGGCCTTCATGATAGTTACAAACCTTATATCCATGTTTATTATATCTAATATAAATTTAATTAACCATTATTATGCTTATGGACCATCTTTTCCTTGGCTTTCCTCTCTCTTGGCTTGATTATTAGCCTTATCCTTGTAGCCCTCCAAACCTGTAAACCTCCTTGTATGGAACAAAATATGACACTTCTGAGAAAATTAAAACCTTTTTTGGATACCCTTTATGTTATTCCTACTTAACACAAAATTTAATCTTATAATTCATAGTGTAAGTATTCTTTATCTTCTATGGTCTTCATCAATTAGGTCTCCTTAGGCTTCTTTAGGCCTATGGGTAGTCTTGCAAATAAGAAACCATACTTTAGAGTTATACCCACTCACCAAAATACTAAAATATTTCATAGGGTCACCAATAGGATCTAATGACCAAGTTTAACGTAAATATTATTTAGGACACTCTCTCTATCTCAAAATCTAACTTCTCTTAAATTCTCATTAAACCTCTTTGCATGGTTCTTAAACACCATTTCTTAATTTAAAAACTTCCTAATTAATTAACAAGATACCATTAATTTTAAAATATTTAAAATCACTTGTATTAATTGGTTTCATCCCTTCCTAATCTTTCCTTTATATCTAAACAGAACCTATGGGACATTTGCATGCAAGAACATGGTTCCAAATAGGGGTACAGACCCTACAACTCAATTTTCTTCCTCCTCACAAATCCTATCACCCTCCAATATTTTCTAACACTTATTCCACATGATAAAATAACTCCCTTACAAGTTTAAATCCTTTTGACCAACTAAAGGAAAAGATATAATGTTTTCTCTCATGTCTAAGTCTATAGGATTGAGCCTAGGCCAAGAGTTCAGTTAATTTATTTTAATGAGTTTTATAATATTTCAAAGATTAATTCCTTCACTAATATGTATTCCATATCACATTTTTTCCTTGTATGTAATCTAAGGTATTGATCATTAGTATTCATCATCAAACTCAACAATTTCCTCCTGACTATACTAGTCATCTATAGAATGCTAGGACTAAGATAACTTTTCCTTGAGTCTATTAACTCTTAACCCCATCAATTCCAATAAAAATATTTTTGATAATTAAATAACCTATCTATTCCATTCCTTTAATGTCTCTTAATACTAAATACAATTCTTTGATGACGTTAGCATTTACTTTTCATGGATTATTAGAGGTTACCTATAGGGTTGGCAAATATGAGCCCACAACACAAATGTATAAATACTTCTAGGATATTCCTTCACTGACACTAATGATTAAGACCTATTTTATCACTCTATAATATTTATCCATAAACCATATAACCTTGACCACTCACTTCATTCTCTAAAATCTCTATTTTTAAAACTATCACAGTTCATCTATATGGTTTTGAAGACTATGAATGGCCTCTCTTCTCCATTTGGATCTTCTCATATACTTTGGTAAGGTATTATAAAACATAGGAGGAATACTTTATTATATTTTCCATATCTACTTAGTTTCCTTAAACTTGTAGGTAGGCATATAGGTCTTGTTTTAGAAGTGCAACTAGGCTTCAAGCTACCTATAAGGTGCTCTTTTGATGAGCTCAAATGTTATGATTCATTTGAAACCATTCCCTCACTAGTATAGATATATATGGGTTTTCATTATCATCAATTTTTTTTCATTCTTGTATTTGGAAATCACATTTTCATGTACACTTCACCACTTGACCTCTTAGATTGACTCTAATAGACCTCATATGCATTACCAAAGCATGAAAGTGATTTAAAGAGCTAAAACATTTGAATGATGTTATAAAAAACCTATAATATGGATCATGAATTAATATTCATAACTATACCTCTTGGATTAACCCCACTTTATGACTTAAATATGCTTATAAATTGGCAAAAAGACATGACATAAGGAGAGACTTTAAAAAACCTACTATGTCACTCATAAACCTTAACATCTCTAAAAACCTTAAAGGATGATAAGAAACCTTAATATATACTAATTTATACCTCCATAGACCATTTTAAGGCATTACAAGACATAATATGGATATTAATAATGTTAGGAGACATGACAAGTGAAATTTTTGAACTATAAGGGTGATAATTTGACCTGTGAGGTCAAAGGTATTGCTCAAAAACTCCATTTCTAGTGGATATTCACTATAAAATTAAAATTATAACATGTTTTAATGAAAAATCATGTCTAGTATCATGTTATTTTCATCACCTCATGCCTAGTTGACAAACCCACCACCCATTCCATCCTCAAGAATGACCTTTCCAATATAAGAAAAATGTATAATTTTAGCATAACTTCACATATGCATAGAATGGAAAACATAAGTCATTTAGACAAATATTAAGATCCTTCCTCTAGGTGTCTAAAAAAAATTATTTCACTATAGATCATGTTGGCTGAATATTATAGAGCAATTCATGGTATAAGTTGCAGTGATGGGTCCTGAGATATAACTTTTTGGCAGTGAAGAAATAACTTATCGAGCTCCAATAGGAATTTTTTACTTTTGATACCCCCAATTTAAAATATATCCATTGTATCACATTTAAATAGGTAAATTACACATGTTTTTATGACCCTAATGTCCAAGTCCACCTGGAAATACATTTTCACTATTGTTCAGGAGGACAAAAACACTAACAACAAATATTGTTAAAGTTGGAGTTATTTTTCAAGAACTCCATTTCCATTTAAATTAATGAAAAATTGGAACATATAACATGTCCATATGGGATAATAACATCTAGGAAAATATTATTATCCTCTCATCATTCTCAGTCAACAAACCCACCACTCATTCTGGCCTCAATAATGACCTTCCCAATACAAGAAAAATGTAGAATTTTAGTGTAACTTCACATGTGAATAGAAAATAAACCATAAGTCATTTATATGAACCATAAAATAAATAATTTTGGTGTTTTAAAACTATTATTTTAACTTATAACACTTTTTTTGAACCTTTGATAGTAATTCATGATATAATTTATAGTGATGGGTCCTAAAATGTAACTTTTTGGCAATGAAGAAACAACTTCTCAAGATCCAACTGGCATTTTTACCTTCAAGACACCCAGGTGAAAATATATTCATTTTATCATATATTAATAGGTTAATTACATGTATTTCCATGACCTTGATGTCTAAGTCCACCCATAAATACATTTTCACTATTGTTTAGGAGGATGAAAACACTAACAAATATTATCAAAATTAGAGTTATTGTTCAAGAACTCCATTTACTATGGCCCTTCACTGAAATTGGCCTCCCATCATGCCTAGCCAACAAACACGTCACCCATTCTGGCCTCAAGAATGACCTTGCCAATACAAGAAAAATATAGAATGTTAGTGTAACTTCACATGTGCATAGAATGTAAACCATAAGTCATTTAAATGATCCATTAGATCCCTACTCTAGGTGTCTAAAAATTATTATTACATTGAGTATTAAATTTTTTGAATCTTGGAGAGAAGTTCATGGCATAAGTTGTAGTGAAAGGTCCTTAAATTCAACTTTTTGGCAGTGAAGAAAGAACTTCTCGAGATCCAATAGAAATTTTTACCTCTGGGACACCTAGGTGTAAATTTATTCATTGGATCAAATCTAAATAGGTGAATTACATGTGTTTCCATGACCCTAATGTCCAAGTCCACTTAAAAATACATTTTCACTACTACTTAGGAGGATGAAAACACTATCAACAAATGTTGTTAAAGTTGAAGTTGTTTTTTGAGAACTCTATTTTTTGTGCTTATTAAATTTAAAATGGAACTTCCAATATGTTTTTATGATCATATAACATCTATTACCTCATTATTGTCCTCCCATCATGTCTATTTGACAAACCCACCACCCATTCTGGCCTCAAGAATAACCTTCCCAATATACAAAGGGCCTCCAAATGACTTGAAATTTGGATTGAAGATATTCCTTGAAATTTTATAAATTTTTTGACTGGTCTAATGTTTTTGGTGTACTTGAGGAGAGATAAAAACACAAAAACTCTATCTTAAAATCTCTATGTGCTAGTCTTTATATGTTTGACACATTCTTGATGTTTGATCATTTCATGCATATTGGTAAGGTTCATAACAAAATGAAAAGGTGATTTGGGACGTTTTTATCCCTTGTGATATCGAGGACTCATATTTGATAATATTTCCTTTGGTTGAATCTTGCTAAAACATGGTTCTATACGTTATATGTCATGTAAAGCTTATAGATGGGACCAAACCATACATTATCAAGCCTTAGTTTTAAAATAAAAAGGTTTATGGATGTTCATATAGAGTCATTGAAGTAATATTTAGTTCTTAAAGTGAATATATATTCAAGTTATAAAATTATCCGTAAATAGCCTACTTTCTATTCTGAGTAATTAAGATAACCCATTTTGAGCAAATATTGTAATCTGAGCAAATTCGTACATGATCAACCTTATTAGTCTAAAAAGAAAAGTTATATAATCTAAAAATAGAATTTTTTGGGTTATAATTATGATTTTAAATGATATTTTTCTCAATATATCTAAATTTCTCTTTCTAGGCCTATCATACATTGTCCTTGAGGCTTGACAATAAATGAAAACTTGAATATTTCCTAAATTACATGGTGAAACTTCATAAAATATTTGAATAATATGTGTTTTATCATGATTAATATGATACAATATTTTTTAGGGTGATTGGTTTTGTTTTCACACATGTGAGGTCTTAGAGCAAACATACAAGGCCTAATTAGGCCTAATCCTAAATTATAAAATTATAAAATAAAGTGGAACAGAGATTGAGTTAGTTCTTAAAAACTTGGGATTCTTCTTATGCCTTTAAATTATAAATCAAGGACTAATATTCATTTATATGATGCTCTTTTACATCAAAATCAAAATAGAATAAAGGATACCACCATCCCTAAATATAGGTCGACTCAGATAGGCATTTGACCACATAAAACACTTCAAACAACCATGATGCTCTTTATAAGTCTTCCATCATTAAAGGAAACCTCATTTAAATGACAAATTTTAAGTACTTTTAGCTTCATCTTCTCTTATCTTCAATAATATGAATTTATTTACCAACAGTTGCAGCTGCATGAAGGTTGAAGCTTATATGGCACCACCAACCTTCAAAAAATTGTTAGTAAGTAATTGAAAATGAAATTTATATGTAAACTACCTAAAAAATCATAAAAATGTGGTAAAATTGACTATATATACATTTTAGAAGTCAACATATCTGCACATATCAATCCATCGAACCACTAGGATCTACTATAATCTTGATAGTAGCAAGAATAACTTAATGGTCTAACTTACAAAATTTTCATAGATTCTTGTTTAATGGCCTCCCATGATATTTTATCAATTTAATATTCATTATAAGATCTAAATTTTAATAGTGAAACATCTTCTTATGTGTTTCAAATTCTTCAAACAACCATATATCTAAATTTTTTATTGGATATCATCGAAGCCAAGTTTCAGTGACTACAACAAACCCAATATGATACTCAATGTTTTCCCCATCTATGACTGTGGAAGTCAATTTTTTATTTTCCTCTACACACTGACATAAGTACTAACCTATCCCCTCTTCATTGTCCTCATCTACAATAACTGTAAAAACATGCCTTGTATCACAGAAAAACAATTTTTAATGATAATATATGAAGATAGATAATGGGATTAAATAGTACATGAAGAATAATATTCTACCTGGTTGTACTAGATCAAATACAATGTAAAAGTCATGTGATGAAGCCATATCTATAAATTGCAATGCTCATGGAACTTGATATGTGTTGATTAGAACTATAGAACTTTAGTCATCCACCTAACTTATGACTGACACTCATTCTAAATAGAGTCCATACATGTAGAACACAAACATGTCAAGTGTCTCGTATGAATAGTCCAAGATCCTGCATTTGAGATATGAAATGAGCGTACCTCACTTAAACTCTTTATAGTCATACAATCCTCATAATTTCCAAGATTTTCTTCTTCCATTAACCAAAAATGTATATGAATAGTAGAAATTGGTTGAATACCATTACACATGTTCTCATTACACAATTAAACCAAGATTTGTGCATCAGTAAAATGAACACCCTCATCAAATTTCAACTCCTCCATTGTAATGGCTCTTTTTACATGTGATCTCATAACATCATGTTACCCTTTTCTATGGCCAGCGTTAGTGAAACTCCAAATATGTTCTACACCAGTAGTAACGTGCATCTTGATCAGCCAATAAAACATTCATGCATTCTTGAATTATAATGTGTAATTATCCAACCAAATATAATAATTATTAAAATGAATGTTCCTTTCAGTCAACTATCCATTAAACTTCTCAAAATAATTATGCATGTACTTTATATAATGTGAACAATTATCACTAATATAGAACTGGTACTCCCTTAATATTTTTTGATATTTCTTAGTACTATTAGGTTCATACATGAATGTTATATGCACGAATATGGAAACTTGTGATGAGTTGTAATATTGTGACTGAACTTTCATTTATGGCTTGAATGTGTAATTTTTAGAAAATTTGATTACTAAAAAAATTAAACCAAATGTGAATGTTTTCTTTCTTATCTTTAATTGTTCATCCAATTATCTATCCTTGTGTGTGTGCCTTACATACTCATAAACAATTTTCTCCCTAAATTTGACCATAAATTCTAAAACATGTATCTATTTTGTAACAAGCTCATACCTTTTAGATTATTTTCCATATTTTACTTGATAAGTCATAGATTTGTATTTTCTCAAACCAACTAATTCTTGTCTAATTGCACTTGTTTCGTCTTTATGGATACAATTTTTTAGTTTTGGCAATCCACCATAAATGTTACAATTTCCATCCAAACATGTTTTTTTATAAAATAACTATCCATCTGGTCTTTCAAAAAAAATGGTTGAAATAAATTACCTAGCTAGTTTTGGTGGAACTTATAGTCCACACTCCTATAAAATATTGTTAGTATTCAAAGTACAATTATTATGGTGAAAAGCATCATATTACATTGCAAATTCAACATGTTGCCTATAACAAGAAGTGGTGCATGTGTGATTTATATTTACATAAAAAGGTTTGTCCATCTCAAAATATATTTGACTAATAGAAATTTATGGATATTTTTACAAAAACATGGAGTAAAATTATGTTTGATTCATATCCAAGAAATGTTTTATAGGTGGTTCATGATTATGATAACTAACTCTTATTTTGACTACATCTCTTGCATTGAGTGAAACTCTTATCTTATCCTTCCAAAATTATGCAAGTAACTCTTTTAAATCATTAATTATAGCCTTGTCCTTTCATGTAATTTGAATATAAAATGCCCAAATATCATTGGTATTATGTTTATTAAGTATTTTACATCTTTAAATTGTTTTCACTAATGTTTTTCGGTTAATATCAAGTGTTTCACTTGTTTTTGAAATCAATCATTTTTTCCCTATTTGACTACTTATTGCACAAGTTGTGATTATACGTTAGGTAGCATTACAATCTTTGTTGCATGAATTAGGGCCTATAGTATGATATGTATCATGTAAGATGTCAACATTTTTTGTGTTTTCATCACCCATGTTAGATATTATTAACCCTAATGTGTACCTGGCAGGTCTCATTTTAATCAATTTCATCAACTAAATAAATAATTGACATCTTTTAGTATCATGAGTCAAATTATTAAATAAATTATCTCAAATTTCTTAATCTAGTCTCCATGAATGGTGGTCAGACATTTTTTTAGGCATTGGTTTCAAAATATTTTCATCAACTTCAATTAAGTACTTACCTTTTTCTATGCACAATTCTTGGAGGTGTTGTTACTGGTGGAACTTGTTGGGAGGGTGTTTCAAAAATTTCATTACTTTCATTGATTAGTGGTGGGATGACATCTTCTTCATTATTTATTTATTTATTTATTTATTTATTATATACTTTCATGAAATTTTTTTCATCGTTAATTTCATCATTATCTCTTTTCATGAAAATTTCCTCATTGATAGGGGGTAAGGCATCATGCATACAATCATCATGAAAAAAATAAAAAACACTATACTTTGAATGTGAGCTTCCAACATTACCTAATTCATTATTATAAATGTCATCATTATGTAATTAGTATTATCAATTCCATCATTATGGAATTGATTATTTTCAATTTCATTCCATTATTGTCAATTGCATAATTGTCTACAACATTTGGCCCATTAGAGCTCATTTTTGTAGCTTGTTTTAAATGATGTTCTTGCATGCATACCTTATTTTTATTTCTCACCTCAAGTATTTTATCAAGTGTTTTGTTCTTCAACTTATTCCTCTTTCTCAAACATGATTCATCACCCATTGGACAATTTATATCCTTTCAATGGTGGGGTCCAAAAAGCACTTGATGACTTTTGTTCTCAACTTCTAAGGACTATAAAAGAACATAGAGAATGTATGTCAGTACGAGTTTCTCTAATAGGGTAAATAAAGTAGCTAAAAATTATATATATATACGTAGTGCATAATATTATAGTATAACATGTACGCATTATATACTATGTACACATTATATAATACCATGTACGGATTATATAAAACATACAAATTGTATAACATATACACTTTATAAATTTTAATTCAAATTCTGAGCCTTTTTGCTCTAAAATGGCATGGATTATCGATATAATGACTTGGAATTATCAGTCTATAGTTGAGTCTGACAACATAGATAGAAAATAAGAAATTTCAACTTCCATCACCAAATACACTATGAATTTCAATGATCCAATTAATAAAATTATTACCATAATGATGATCACACTTTTTTCTTTCCAAATATATGATTTTTATAAATTTTGGACCATTTTAAGGTTACAAACTATGTTTATTTCTAACTATAGATTTTTTAGGCCACCACATTCCTATACATGTTAATATAATTTTTTTTCATTCATCCACTTGCAAAAAAATATATATGGTCACAAACTAGGCCTACTTCTACACACATTCAAAAAAATCCATTTTCTCTTTTTTTTGAGGTAGTTAGGGGGCCAAATGGTTAGGTATCAATTTTTTATTAGTTTTCAATATCTATTTACTTAAAAAATTATTAATAATAAAAATATTCATTGATAAAATATAAAAAATGTAGGTAAAAAACTAGGTCTTATATAAGTATTCACCAAAGGGTTTACAACAATAATAAATGATGCTCAAAAAATGGTGGGCCACACGACCATCTATCCACTTTATTTTCATGACAAAAAATGTGTTCCTATTCAAGTTTTAGATGTTTGACCTAGTTATACTTAATCATTTTTATAAAAATATTAGTTTTTTGGAAACTAGACATGAATTGATACAATTCATGTTCTTAAAGCATCTTTAAATTTTGAGTGTAGTTATTTTAAATTATCTATATAAGTTTAATTTTATGAAATTTTAGGAAAATGATGTCCATTGGTAGCTCATTTTTTCCTCCAACTTTGTGTACTTACCCCTTTAGTTTAAAAAAACATTAAAAATTTTATGTAAAATAAGTACATGGACAATTGGAAGGTCATTTAAGTTTGACTAGGTAGCTAAATACTCATTGATTGACCCTGTATAACAAGAAAGTAGTACTGAAACACCAATAGAATGTAAATATATAATATACAATTAGAAACTTGGAAAGGACCAAAAAATGTAACTTAGGTTAGACACAATTGAGAAACATTATGGAAAAATATATGAATTGGTAAAATACAAAGATGGACAAATCAAAATAATAGTGCGATGGAAAAATGAAAAAGATTGCATGTATAAATGTTATGAAACTAAGTATAAAAATCATTCGAAACATCAACAACACCTCATTTAGAAAGGAGGAACAATGGTATCTCAGTTTTAAAAAGTGTCTTAGGCAAATCTACTCACCAAAAATATACACTTTTCCACTTTATATCACATTCTAAAAAAAAGAAAACCAATCTCTTAGTTTTTAGATATACTAGATTTTATTTCAACATATTGGATTGCATAAGATTCCTCAATAACATTGGTTAGATAGTAGTTCTTGAGAGATAAAAAAATTCCTCACAATGATTGAAAAGGAGGATTTGAAAGATAAAGTAAAATCAACATAGTTTATCTCACCATCAATTGATAAGGTAACAATAATTGACAACACATCATGGGTTTAAATGCATTTTTATATATTTGAGATCCACTAAAGATAACCTCACCTATTATCTTTAAACAAAATGATGGAAAATTACAATGTTGATAACCTTATAAATTAGTTCATTTTAACTTAATGGATATTACTGGGATGGATTATTATGATATAGATACCAAGTTAGTGTGTGTTGGTGTAGATGGTGCATTAGTAATATAGGGAAACATGTCTAGTCTCTTTATTTGACTATAAACAAAAATTACCCCATATATGACTCCAATCCATCACATGGCACATATAATTAATATTGATTACAAAATTTGAGGTACCTTTAAAAATGTAGCAAAAGTGGAGGAGCTTATCCATGACTTGTAGGTATACATGTCAAGTAATCCAAAAAGGTTTTTAGAGTTTCAATAATTTTTCATTGGAGTGACTAATGGGGAATTTTTTTAAAAAGATTTTAATACTAGCTGAATTTCTTTGTATGAACCTACATGAAGAATACTTGAATAATATACATCTTTAGTATGTTTTATATTCAAATACATGGTAGAATTTGACAAGGTAATAGATTTGTTGTACCATTTGATAAACTTAAAAACCCTACTAACATTGTGTTGTATTTTTCCCATGTTTAAATAAATGTATTTCTTGATTAAAAATGTGCAAGAGAGATCCATATATATTGTTGAATTCATATACTTGATGAAATGAGTTTTTCAATCTCTTGATATATTATGCTACTCAAAAGATAGTTTTAAGGGACCAACATTTGACATTTTGGAAACACTAAAAGATATAAA
Organism: Torreya grandis; assembly: GCA_037957365.1. NCBI lineage: Eukaryota > Viridiplantae > Streptophyta > Pinopsida > Cupressales > Taxaceae > Torreya > Torreya grandis. Next base: position 965,150 of record JARHVA010005419.1, read on the forward strand.
AAACCCTAAAAACTATTTAAAATTTAATATTAATGATCATATTTGTATTCTTATTAATGAAAAAGAGATACCACTTCACACTTTGTGAAGATGAACTAATGTGGTTGGATTAAATATTGAAGAAGTATATGTAACATGGGTTCTATACGATAATGTAATATATGGGACATGATTGAAATTTTGAGAATTTTCAAAAAGTTTATATTTTCAAATTTAAGACCATTATCAAAGTGATGAGTTTCTTGAAGATATGGGAGTGGTGATCTGAGTGAAAAATCTACGACAATGTTTTTCAATGTGATCAGTATATTATACAATATACTATCTATTATGTAAAAATCAATCTAGTTCTATTAAAAACTAAAAGAATATATATCCTACATGTTGTTATCATTCTTAACCCCTAAATCCATATTTATAACATATATGTGCTAACCCATATTTGGTTTCCTTATAATGCCATCAATACCCAAATAAATTACCATGAAACAACACAAAACAACTATACAATAGAAGGGGGAGATGGTTGCGAGCAGAGGTGGAACAAGCGGCCCGTCGACAGGCCCCAGGCAAGAGGTAGAAACCCCTGGGGCAAACTTTCATGGCCAGGAGAACTTTTATACCAGTGAGCGCTCACGGCTCAACAAAGTAAATGGATGTCTCTTGAGGAGCCAGGACCGTCTTGTATTGGTCATTCTACAAGAAGCAGTCCAAGAAGATGTGGAATACTTGTCAGCACACACCCTAATCTGCAAATTTCTAGGTATTAGAATCCCTCTGGCAGCATTAGAATCCTGGATTCACCGCTTCTGGGCCATTGAAGGAGATTTTGGCCTCATGTTGGCAGGAAATGGCTATTTTTTGGTAAGTTTTTCCTCTATTTCTGATAGAAATCACATTTTTGAAGGAGGTCCTTACTTCTATGAAAGAGTGGGCCTGTTTCTTAAACCATGGCACATGGGTTTCAACTCAGCTGATGAACTCCCAACCTGTGTCCCAATCTGGGTCCATCTTCTGCAGCTTCCGCTGGAATTTTGGCGGGAAGATATCCTTAGACAGATTGGGGCAATGTTGGGTAAGCCAACAGCTATTGCACACCAGTCACTTGACAAGAAGATTATTTCATATGCACGTATTTGTGTAGACATGGACTTAAACAATATGTTACCAGATTCTTTAGAAATCTATATGGGATCTTTGTCATGGATACAATAGCTTGATTATGAGTCCATCCCCTTCAGGTGCAAATTATGCCATGTATATGGGCACCTTCACCGGTAGTGCCCCTTGGCGGCCAAAACCAAAGACACTGGTCCAGATTTTGTTATGACTTATACAGTTGAATCTGGGAAAGGAAATGGGTGCAGAATTTTGGCTGAAAACACCAAATCTCTACCTGATAAATTAGGTAAAGGGAAAAATGCAATTTCTCCAAGTTCGGCGCAAGGGTCTGGAGAACAATTTCAAGCAGGAACAGATGGATTCACGATAGTCAAAAGCCAAGCAAGAGGTCAGGGACCAAGGTGTGGCAATACTAAGAGACAGGCAGACCTGGGGTTTAATAGATTCGAGGCTCTAGATTGTATGGCCATTGAAGATGGCATCCCGATGGAGGAATAGGGGGAAGAGATGTTACAACCTAGACAGTTCTCTGACTTCAATGAAGCCCTTAATGTGCAGGTTCAAGTGCCTCTTGTTTGCCCTCTGCAGTAGGAGGGAGGTCTATCTAAGGCCCAATATGAGCTGCCTGAGAAGGAAGTGAGATGGGCGGATTTGGTCAAAGAAGAGGAGGCCGGGAAAAAAGAAAAAGGAGCCAGCAGTGTTCTTGGACTTATGCAAAAACAATTCAAGAAAGCCAATTCGGCTGCTCCTTCCAAAGTTGGAAGAAGAAAGGACCAAGATAGACTGAAACTTACTGGTGAATTGCTGGTGGAAGCCGGGGATGTCAAAACCATGGATGAACACTTCCCTCATCCCACCTAATGATAGTTTTGTCATGGAATGTAAGGGGATTGCATAGCTCCCCTAGACAAAAGGCTTTGCGTAACTTGGCCTAGGACAATTCTCCAAATATCCTCTGTATTCAGGAGACTAAATTGTCAGTTGAAGCATTTTCTGCTTGTATGTTAAATGTTTGGCCTAGAGGTCAGTGGCAATGTATTGGTGCTTGCGGTAGTGCTGGAGGTTTAGCTATGGGTTGGAATCCAAGGAAAATTCTACCTATTCATTGGATCTCCAACTTGTCTGCCTTAATAGTGTTGGCTTCCTCTCTTGACACTGGGGAAAGATTCCTTATCACCAATGTTTATGCCCTTGTTGATATTGCTGGCCAAATGTAGCTATGGGAGCACATTCGTTACATCCGTATGCTTCACCCATTCCTACCTTGGATAGTTGCCAGAGACTTCAATGCGGTGCTAAGTCTTGAGGAGAAAAGAGGTGGCTTGAATCGGCTGGGTCCCTCTGCTGATTGTCTTCACCACAATGTGGAAGCGTTGTGCTTATCTGATGTTAGACCCTCAAATGGGCTGTTCACTTGGAGCAACAGAAGAACAGGTAATGCTGCCATCTCTAAACGCCTTGATAGATTTTTAGTTTCCTATTTTTGGTAATCTAGTGCTATTTCTATCAACTCTAAAATTTTGGACTGGAGGGGTTTCGATCACTGGCCTATCAAGCTAGCCATTGGCTACATTGAAAGGCCCAAAAAGCCTCCTTTCAAGTTTCAGATGATGTGGCTTAGAGATACATCCCTTCATGACCTCATGGCGCAGTGGTGGAGATAGGGAGGGCCTGCGTATGGAATAGCTATGTATTCATTTCTTAAAAAGCTTCAGTATGTTAAAAGGAAACTGTAGGGATGGAATAGAAATTGTTTCGAGAATCTACAATGCAAGAAAAAGATGGCACAAGAGCAGCTTGATGAGATAACCAGACAAATAAGAGAATGCGGATTCTCGAAGGAGCTTCATCTAGAAGAAGCTAGTGCTGCCAATGTCTTAGTGGAGTGGGAACTTCGGGAGGAGATCTACTGGAAGCAGAAGGCTCGCAATGATTGGTTACAAGAGGGAGACAAGAACACGGCCTTCTTCCATAAGTCTGTGTAGGCCCGGTGCAAGGGTAATTTTATTACTTCTCTTGTTTCTCAGGATGGAACTTGCCTAACCTCTTCCCAAGCTATTAGCAGAGAAGTTGTCTGGTACTTTTCGGAACTGTTTGCTAGTGATCCTATACCAGATGAAGGGGCTGAAAATATTGTTTTGTCATGCATTCCTTCTCTAGTTAATGAGGAAATGAATGAATGCCTTATGCAGCCAATTGCTTTGCCTAAAGTGGAAGAGGTTGTTTTCAGCATGAAGAGAGGTAAAGCCCCCAGTCCTGACGGATTCTCGGCTGAATTCTTTCAAGACTTTTGGGGCATTATAAAATAGGACTTAATGCAAGTGATACAGGAATCGTATTCCAGCAGAGAAATGCTCAGAGCTTTGAATGCCACATTCTTGGCTCTTATTCCAAAGAAGGAATAGGCTGATAAGTTGGAGATGTATAGGTCAATTGCGCTTTGTAATGTTATTTACAAAATCATATCCAAAATTATAGCTCAAAGATCGAAAGGATTCCTCCCTGGCCTTATTTCAGAGGAGCAAGGAGGATTTGTTGCTGGCAAGCAAATCTTGGATGGAGTGGTGATTGCAGCTGAAGCAATCCACTCTATGAGTACTTCTCAAGAGAAAGCTATGTTTATTAAGCTTGACCTTACCAAAGCCTACGATAGAGTCAGTTGGAGATTCTTGAGCAAAGTTCTCTTAGCATTTGGTTTCAATCAGGATTGGATCAGCTAGGTGTTCAGTTGTATCACGATGCCCTCCTTTTCGGTTCTTATTAACGGAGCCTCTACGAAACTTTTTGGGGCCTCGTGAGGTCTTCACCAAGGAGATCCGCTCTCACCATACTTGTTCATCATTATGGCTGAGGGGCTTGGATGGCTTCTCAAATTTTGGGTAGCACAAAATACCCTTCAGGGCTGGAAATGGGGAAATGGCATTACTACCTTGACTCATCTCCAATTTGTCGATGATACCATTTTAGCTGGTAAAGCTCGGATCCGTGAAGCAGAAGCTTTCCGTCACACCCTTGACAACTATTTGGAGGCTTCGGGACAAATGATCAATGAGCACAAGTCCTCCATTTTCTTCTTCAACACGCCTGAGTCTATCCAGAGAAGAATAGCTGCCATTCTTAGATTCCAAATTCAAGCACTCCCTGTTATTTATTTAGGCATTCCCATTGTGGTGGGGCGGCAGCCCAGGCTTTTTTGGCAGAATGTTTTGGACAAGCTAAGATGGAAAATCAGCCATTGGACCCATAGATGGCTTTCCATTGTTGGTCGCGTGATTCTTTTGCAATCTATTATTCAGGCGTTGCCCATTTACCAGTGCATGATTCAAACTGCCCCTGTCTACTTCCTTAAAGAATATGATGCCCTCTCTTAGAGATTTCTTTAGAGTGGGAATCTACAGAACACTAAATGGAGCCTCATCAATTGGGACATGGTGTGTAGACCAAAGCAGGGAGGGGGCATGGGGCTACATTCAGCTATCTTAGGCAGCCAAGCCTTGGCCAGTAAGTTATACTGGAGGTGGTGCTCTAACCATTCTACCCTTTGGGCCAAAATTCTGACTGCTAAGTACCTCTTGGGCACTGTGCCTCATGACATGGCCAGATTTCCCCTTGCTGGTAGAGGATCGATGGTGTGGAGCACCCTTAAGGTTGAAGCGTAGCTGGTGAAGTAGAGCCTGTTCTGGGTGTGCAATAGTGGGACTGAAGCTCTATTCTGGGAAGACTCTTGGAATGGTGAGCCTCCCCTGTTAGTTTCTCATCCTCATTTACAGCCTCTAGCTGAAATCTTTATCTCAGCTGGTTGGAATACTGTGATGCATTATAAGGAGGCTGTCAGCTTGGGCATGGCTATTAGATATAGATGGGAAAACTCATCTGACTAGCCACCGAGAGGATCTGCTGAGGTTAGAAGTGAGTTATGCCATATCCTTCAGTCCATAGGATGCAATTATCTTCAGGGTAGAGATGTTCTTTCCTGGGGGGGAGATACTACTGGCTAGTATTCTGTCTCGTCTGGATATGCGCTTTTGATTAAGCAAACTTTCAATGGCAATCAGTTTTTATGGGGGAAAAAAGTTTGGAACCAGATTTCTTGGCCCAAATGTAACTTTTTTATGTGGACTCTTACACACAACAAATGCCTTACCTGGGATAACTTATGTAAACGTGGCTTTCAGGGGCCTTCTGTCTATGTATTCTACCACAGTAGTGAGGAGACAGGGGAGCATTTATTCTTCCAATGCCCCTTTGCTATATAGATCTGGCATTTGTGGTGGACTGCTTGGGGCGCCCCCTGCCATCATGTTCATTCGCTGAGTGATTTTTGGAATCAATTCAGCCCTGCTCCTGCAAGGAATTCCCTATTGTAGAATGCTTGGACTGTAGGCCCATCCTTTATTTTATGGAATTTGTGGTTAGAGCAAAATAGGAGAATCTTCAGGGGAGAGTGGCTTGAATGGCGACAATTGTGGTCTAAAGTTCTTAACTCTCTGCAGGAGACTTTGCACGCTAAGTGTTTGGAGGACGCAGACTTGAACACTAAGGTGGATGGCCAACTCAAGTGGTTGGGGTTGGTTCTAAGGCCTGGCAATGATTTGGTGCCAGACTGTGGTGTGTAGAATGGGCATAAATCAAAAATGCAACTAGTTAATAGAGAAAGACGTTAGACCCGCCCTGAACTTGGTGTTATCAAAGTGAATACTAATGGCTCCTCACGGGGGAACCCAGGGGAGGCTAGAATAGGGGGTATTGCTCGAGATAGCCTCGGTTGCATCCAATTTCTCTTCTCGATCTACAAAGGCCGTCACACAAACAATCTTATGGAAGCTATGGTGATTCTAGAGGCTTTTAAATTCTGCTGTCAATAGGGTTGCTACAATATCATCTGCGAATCGGATTCACAAGTGGTGATTAATTTGCTGAATAACAGTAATGCTGGTAAAATGGATTGGCATCTTAATCTTATTATTCTATAGATCAGACATTTAAGTACCTCTTTGAATTCTATTATTTTCAAACACATTCCACGTGAATGGAATGGTGTTGCTGACTGCCTTGCCAAATGGGCTTCGGAGAATGGATCCATGTGGAGTATTACTGACCCGGGAATGCTCTCTGCTAGTATGTATCAGGAGCTGGTTCAGTTGGTGAACCAGGAGAATGATTTGTAATTATGGACTTTTCGGTATCTTAATATATTTTTACCCCTGTTAAGTTCAACTATACAATAGAAGGAAACTATAATTATGTCCACGTGGTAATCATATTTTACATAATTCTATCCATGTGGTAATTATATTTGATGAAATAGTTTGGTTCTTTCATTCACCTATTAACAACAATGTTAATGAGGCATTTGACAAAGGAAGAAATCCATATAGTGTTGTGGAGCATAAAAAAGGATATCCTTAATGTTACTAATGAATCCAAATTAGCGAAAAATGTTTTATAGGGTTTTGGTTGTAATTTAATTACTTTTATCACTGAAAAATCACTTCACACAAATATCACTTTATATAAAATTTTAAAAAATAATATGAAAGTGTCTTGAAACCTATGTTTAATGTGACAAGGTGAGACTACAAGCCATGGCTACGAATAATATACACTACTAGTTTGGGCATTCTAGTTACAAAAATGTTTTTAGTTCCAGTAACATTTAAAATTTTGTATTACCCAACATTTTACCCACTGATGATAGCCTAGAAGTGAGTAAACTGAGTGTTATAAGTGGGAGGTCTTAGGGTCCATTCCTAGGATGACCATTCTCTAGCATCATTCTCACACTAAGATACAATAGGTTTTTAGCGAAAAGTATCTAATGCAATAGACTACAGGTTCAATGTTCAATGAAACAAGGGTCAACATGTGGATTGAAATTTGTGTTTAATACGTCGAGGCAAGATGACAACCCATGGCTATGAATACTATTCACTGGTTGTTTAGACATTATAGTTATAAAAATGTCTATAGTTCTAGATCCATTTTAAAAACTTATTACCCAATATTTTTAACCTCACAATGATATCCTAGTAGTTATTGAGCTAAATGTTGTAAGTGGGAGGTCTCAATATCCATTGTTTGGATGACCATTATCTTGCATCATTCCCATACTATGCTATGATGGGTTATTATTGAAAAATATCTCATGTAATGGACTATCAACTTGGTTTTCAGTGTGATGGGGGTCATCATGTGGCTTGAAACCTGTGTTCAATGTGATAAGGATGGTCCACAACCCATGTCTAGGAATATTACTCATCACGGTATTGAACATTCCATTTATAAAAATGTTTAAAATTTTAGATCAATTAAAAAATGTATGTTACCCAACATTTCACTAATGAAATGTGGTTAAGTTGGTAAAGTGGCTTGGTTGGTTCAAGCCCCACCTAAGTTAATATGTCACTAAGGTATATGAGGTTAGATGTGGCCGTTGTGGGTATTTTATTGCTAGTTATGGCCATTATTGGTATTCTCAGGCTGGTTGTGATCATTATTGCTATATTTGGTATACATGTGGTAGATGATCACTTGGGGATTTTGGGCCCCCAATTGTGTCCCAGACAAGTTCATAGCTCTAGTCAAAAGTGAATATCAATAAAAAAAAATTTTAAAAATGAAAGACCATGGCTAATTATATTTAAATCTTCCTTCCTCTTAGTATTTGAGAACAACATGGAAGTTTTGTCCAAAATAGAAAAATCTAAGATGGTGTTGTAATCATACATGAAATAATCCACTCAACAAAGTTGGAAAAATAAATGTTTAAGATCATACAACTTGATATAACTAAAGTATATGACAATGTAAATTCAAACTCTCTCTTTAAAATACTAAATATGTTTTTAGTACTTGTAAATGGATTTTTAGATGTTTTTTCAAGTCTTTAGAAGAAATTTATCTAGGAGACCCTATAAGACCTCAAATTCTATCATCATGGCCAAGGTCTTAGGAAGATATTTTATGAAGGATAAATATATGAACATCATTAGCAGAATCAACATTTATTAATTTTCTAATGGATAGTTTGTGGATGATACAATAATGGGAACCCTATTTGTATATGAGAAGCTAGAAATTTGAATAAATACTTTTTTTCATATCAATGAACATCGATTCAGTTGGTTATTGATGTAAATATATTTAATGAATTTGCATTAGATTTATTAGGGATCAAATTAATTAAATTAAAACTAAAATCCTTTAGAACTTCCATACATCTTTATCCATAAAAAATTTAATAAAATCCTCAATTTTTACATAGGTTCTCTTCACAAAAATCACTTGGTGGTCCCTTTCTTTGATGGTTGATAAATAAAATGAATTCTAGGAGAATGTGATCACCACCTTTCTTAATGAATTAGATTCTTGGAGAGGCAAATGAATCTCTTGGGTAGGTAAAATATATTTAATACAATTATTCCCCCCAAGTAATAATGGTCTACATGATGTCTGTCCTGCAATCTCCATTCAGTGAAAATATTAGATTAACTATGATCAAGAAAAACTTTATGTATAAGGATCTATTGAATCTAAGAAAATTTCCTTAATGAAATTGGAAGAGTATTTTTTTATAAAGCAAAAGTGGGAGCTGGAATAAATAATATTTTTAAGATGAATCAAGCTCTATGAGCCAAAATTATCTAAAAACATTATTAGGAAAAGCCAACACTTTTGTATCTTGTTGAAAAGAAAAAGCTGACCCATATTTTTAACACATAACAATGGATTAATGGGTCACATATATGTAATTTCATTGGAAAATGAAAATACTTGATTTATAACTTTATTTTATAGATAATAAAAATGGTACATGACTTTGTCAACATTAGAAATGATGTTTGTTATAGTGCATGTCCTATCTGTAATCATCATTCTTTTAACATTTTAGAAGATTAATTATCAAACGTATGAGAACCCATACTCAAAATTAATGAGATGAAAATTAGTGTGTTTTACGCCTTCAAAGAATGTACAAAAAACCATATTCTTTAAATTTTAACCTTTCTTTATATTTTCTAACTTCCATCAACAACTTGTTAGACTCTCGCCATATCATAAATTTGGAAGATAAATATTCCATTAAATGGGTCAAATACCCTTTGTGGAATTATTAAGTGAAACAAGGTTATAGTACGTTATCCTCTTATATACATTTTCCAATATGGATAATATAAATAGTATAAATCCCTTTGGAGATTCATTAAGCTAAGGTAAATTGATGGATCACCATGAATAATAAATATATATTCTAGCGTAGACTCCAAAGGATTGGATTTTAGAGGGCCCTCTTGTGTTTTTTTAAGGATAATACTAAATCTTTGAACCATTCCCTTCTTCATTTATCTTTTCTTTAAAAAATTGATCCTAGATATATTAAAAAATGAACAGATTTTTTGTGGCTACATCTTCTATTATAGAATTATTGATAGATTAGACATATGAGGGTGGGTATCAAATCAAATGCATTTGGTAAATGGATCCATATTTTATTATTTTTATATTATGGAGAGAGGATCCATATTTTATATTATGGGGGGGGGGGGGGGGGGGGAGAGAGAGAGAGAGAGAGAGAGAGAGAGAGAGAGAGAGAGAGAGAGAGAGAGAGAGAGAGAGAGAGAGAGGAGAGAGAGAGAGAGAGAGAGAGAGAGAGAGAGAGAGAGAGAGAGAGAGAGAGAGAGAGGTCTTTAGAAAATTTTCTCTCTTAAAAGAATTTCTAACTCTTAAAATATAAATACTTATTCAATAGAATTTTAAGGAAAAGATATTTCTTACCAAAAATAAGATTGTTGGTGAAGATAACCATACTCTCTTAAAATATAAATTTTGAAAAACAACTTTAACAATCCTCATTAATGGAGCACAAGGTTGAAGGCTTGTTGGAATCCCTTAATCAAAAACCTTGCTAAGATCAAATTTGGTGAGGAATCCATTGAAAACCCATGTGTCTCAAGAGGACATATATTTATTAATATTCTTGGAAAATTCCAATCATGTTATGATTTTAGCATCCCATAGGCATATAATAACATAGTCTAAGCTCCAGTTCTCCTCAAAGGTTTAAGATATCTTTTGAATCATTTTTTTATAAAATTAAATGTAGAATTTGATTATATTATGATTATTAAAGATGTTAAAGTAGATAAAATGAATTGGTTTCAAATAAATTAATTTTTTTAGGATATGATCCAAGTCATTCCTTTCTTTGAGATTATTTATTTTTCTCATAATTATTGTAAAATAAACTCTCCAAAAGAGTTCATAAATAACTATACAGCTCTTTGTATTCACCCTAATGAAAAAATTTACTGTGAAGGCCATCCTCCTTGGTAAAAATATAGAAACATTATTAATAAATATTTGGCCCATACCAATTTTCAAACAATAACTAGACTAGTTTTTAGAGGTTGAAAATGAAGGAGTTTTTAGTTTTTGGTAGTTTCTCTACCAAATTTAAATTTGTGCTTGCTAGAAAAAAATCTTATATATTAATTTAATCAAGTGGGATCCCCATTAGATAGGATAGATATGTTTTTTACTACAATCCATGCCTTCTATATGTTTTTATCTTAGTTCATTAGGTTCAGTTCATTATTAACTCAAAATACTGACCCAATATGACAATAGTGACATGGACACGAGAAATAAATTGAGAATCTTAGCATGTTGTTTTTGATATCATGTAGGTATAAAATATACTATGATTTTATTTTAGGTGTAAAACATCATAACAAAAGGTTTAGACCCACAAAATGCACTAAGCTAGGGTAATACACCACTTTTTATGACCATATTTATGCACACAAGTCATGTGTGGTAAATGTATGTCAATATTATCATTTTCAAGTAATTAATAAAATATTTTAGTTTATTCAATTGACCCCTTATTATTATAGTTATGAAATTTCTAGAGTAAAAGGATAAGGTATACATGATAGTGTACATCACACTTTTTCTTTGGTTGGAAGCTCCAATTGTGCATGTCACTCAAAATTAAAACTTGTAGTAAACATATGGTAGTTAGTGTCCATAGATTGATACTTTAAATCTAAACTTTAAATTTTAAATTTAAATATAAATGAGGGAGTACACCTATATGTTATGGCAAACCATCTTTCACTAGTAAATTGTTGGAGATGATGCTTCCATGTTAAACAATTAGAGAAAAGTTCTTTTGGTTGAAACACGTGAATATATATTCCCTTTGTTTAAACATGGAAAAATTATTAGAGATTAAACCCAAAATTTTTGAAAACATGTAATCCCTTGGGTTGGTTATAAAACATTACCCAACCCTCATAAATATGGGAAGAACTATATAATATACTAAGCCAAATAACTAATCAGTTCTCATAAACATGGGAACCACATGATGGGTTTTCCATAAGTAATTACATGGCCATTGAGGATTATTCAACCTCAATGTACATTAAACATAAAGAAAATGAATTGGATATTGAAAATATATTTATATATTAAGATTTGTTTACTACTTGATATAGAGTTAAAATTATTTTGTGAATAATTTTTTTTAATAGTCTTCACTAAAAAATGTGTAGATGTGCATGAATCATTATCATACTACTTTCAAATTATGCTAATTTTAAATTGTCATTGTACGTGTTAGTTCATAGTTGTACACCTCTTGATCTAATCCTTGCACACTTGGGTAGCATCGAAAACATGGATGGTAAACCCAAAATTATGTTTTTATATCTTGGGAAGGGTGTAGCATCAAGATGGATAGAGTGTAGACAATGACTGGAAGACACCAATAGAGGGTATGGTTAACTCCCTGCTACTTTTGGGTCTTCTTGGACCAAGGGGAGAGGACCTAAAGGGTAGATTTATCACATAGAGGGATATTATAGTTCAATCTCCATGGGGATTATTGGCACACGAATAAATATGAAAAGTGCATAACCAAACCTGCTCACTCCACTCGAGAAGAGTTGTCACATGGAATGAATAAATGCTCTAAGTCAGACACAAGCTAATAAAGACAGATGGGGATATGATTAAACCCTTAATTTATAAATAAATTTTCAACAACTCAAGGCCAAATGGGAGATTTTAATCCTAGGATTCAAATAAAAATGCATATACATTTTATATATGCACCACTTATGCATCTGCACATAAACAATACTCAAAATATTTAATAGGGTGTATTATTTGTAGGGTAGGACAGGTAGGATAAGTTAGGTATATCAAAAGAGTGGTGTGGTGGTTTTCAAATGATAGGAATTCCTTCAATAAGCATGACATCATTCATTTATAATAACTGTAGAAGAGTGAAAGATAAGCTAAGGAAACTATCAGGAATGAGTTGCATCCATTGTTGCCAATATAATGTAAATATTTAGATGATTTTTAAAACCTTAAAGTATACACTAAACTTAGAGATTCAAACACTTTATTATATCAAATCTATAGACCTAAGATGTCCTTAAAAGGTTATCAACAATAAATTTCCAAATCATACTGTAGAAAGTAATTTATAACCTAATTCTATGCCCAAAATGACCACTAGTGAGTGACATAACACTAGATAACTAATCAATAAAGCATGTAAAATATATTATTTCATTATAATGATAATATATATTAGAAATCACAAATATTATCCATTGAATTTCTATTAAGCATGAAATATATTGAGAGGGGGGTGAATCAGTATAATATATATCTTTTTACTTAATTTGCTTAATCATACATTCAAAATATGCAATAAAACTCAAATAATAATTTGCACCACACAAGAGAGAGAGAGAGAGAGAGAGAGAGAGAGAGAGAGAGAGAGAGAGAGAGAGAGAGAGAGAGAGAGAGAGAGAGAGAGAGAGAGAGAGAGAGAGAGAGAGAGACCAGATTTTTAAGTTGAAACCCAAAGTGGTAAAAACCATAGAGAACAATCTCAAGTATATGAATGAGCACCAACTCAAAATACAAATTTTGCAAGCACCAACTTGTAGGAACACCAACCCCTTTACCAAGCACCAACACAGCAACTATTTGTGAGAACCAACCCTTTACAGATATTTGTGAGCACCAACCTCTCTTGTGTATAAAACACAACTATTTCTCAATGTTGTTTACTCAATAAATGATATAACTCTACAATATCTCCTAGTTTTCTCTCTTTGAAAACAAATACAAACCATGCACTCTCTTGTATATCACAAATGGCTTCTCAACCCTTTATTTATAGCTTTCCAAATGACCTTTACCATTCAACCTTTGTGACCCTTCAATCCTCATGGAAAATAGTGCCAAACTTTGCATGAACCTTTGTATCCTTGCATTTGAAAAGTCATATAGTGACCCTTGATAAGCAAAAGCATCCTTTCCTCTTTTGTCTTTATCTTGGTGACTTTTCATATTCCTTAAAGTGTCCCTTCATGGAAAAATGCACCATAACTCTTTTATATTCACATGGTGACTCTTGGAATTCCTCAAGATGACTCTTCATGAGAAAATGCATCCCATTTCTCTTTCATCTTTTACCCTGTAACTCTTTGACTTCTCCATGGGCCCTCTTTTGACTTATATGCAACCAAAAATATTTTCATTAATATTAAATAAATATTAACACATATTACCCAATATATGAATATTAAAAACACCATTAAATGCAATGGGACCTTTATCACCAATAATGTTAGACCTTTGACATCAATAACAATCTTTGTGAGAGAAAAAATGTTTAAAAGGCTGGATGTGAACCCTATTCCCTTGCATCAGGGCCTCATTTTCTATTTTTACAACTTTCACCAAGCCCTTGAGCCATCTAAGACTATCAGAATTGATAGTGGAGACATTCCTTTCAATCTGGTGTCTAGTGATGCTATCGATGAGTCCTATTTTTCCACTACTCCTACCAAAACTAAAGATGTTTCTTTCTCCACCCCAGAAGAGAACCTTGTTGACACCCCTAGATCCTTTGCAAGCAAGAAGGGAAAGAAGAGGAAGGTTGATGTGGAGGATGAGAATATTGGGGGGACCACTGAGGGGACCCACAAAAATATGGGTAGGACCACGGGGGGTCAAGGTGGTAAATCTTATAAGTCTTTTGAAGGTAATAAGGAGGGCTTCTCCTCTAGAGTTCGAAGGTCAGGGTGGATTACTGGTAAACCTACCCCAAAGGCCAAACTTATTGATTATTCGAAGAGCACTTTGGAGGAAGTAACCCAAGAGGAAGAGTCTAAGGAATTGGAAATCCAGGAAATTTTTTAGGACACTGGAGGGAAACAGGAGACTAGGGAATTTGAGGTTATTGAGGAGGATGGTGCTGACACTATGGAAACTGCTGACAAAAAGGGGAAAATGTATTTTTAGGAAGTTAGTGAGGAAAGAGAGAATGATATTGATTAGAAATATGAAATTGATGCCCTGAAGGATCGTATTTAGAAGCTAGAGTAGAACTTCACCAAGGGGCTCCAAAATACAATTCTCCTAAACTTGTCTATGCTAAAAGAAGTGGGTAATATTGGGGCTACTGTCAATGTAGATAATATTGAGAAACTGAATGATATTCTCAAATCAATGGCTATGTAAGGAGAGACTTCTCTGACTCTCATCTTTTTGTTTCTTGTTTTATGTTTATGTGTATGTTGGTTCTTGGCTAGTGTCGTCGTCTCTCAGAAGGCATATTTTGTTTGACTGCCCTCCTGTCTTTTTTTGCTCTATAAAGGGTTTGGCCCCTAGTTTTGCCACCTTATCTTATCAAAAACAATATTTATAACAATCTCCCCCTTTGTCATTGATGGTAACCTCAACCCAAAACTACCACATCTTAAAACCTACACATACTACCATTTGAAAAACATACAGTAACTCCCCCTTAATATAGCAACATATACCTATTCCCTATACTTGTTTCTACACCTGTACTTGTACTTATTATTCTCCCCCTTTGACATCAATGAAAAAGAGCCTACCTGGAGCTAACACTTAGCTCCCCCTCAATTGATGCTGAACCTTAATGGCAAGAAGTAAAAGAAATTACTCCCAACTTCTCTCACAAATACTCAAATGTGTGTTTTGGTAGTGCTTTTGTGAAAATATCTATAATCTACTCTGTAATACTAGTATACTCCATCTTAACCTATTGATGTACAACTTGATCTCTCAATAAGTGATATCTAATAGGAATATGTTTTGTTCTTGAATGTATCACTGGATTCTTTGAAATATTATTAGCACTTGTGTTATCACAAAAATAATAAATAGGTTCATCATACTTTACCTTGATATCTTCTAAATTTTTCTTCATCCAAAGCACTTAAGTACAACATAATACCACTATAATATATTCTACTTCAACTGTAGAAAGTGATATTGAATTCTACTTCTTGCTTAGCCATGATACTAAGCTATCACCAAGAAAGAAAGCTCCTCCACTTGTAATATTTTTATCATCTAAGCATCCTACCCAATCTGAATCTGTATCAGAAACCAAAGTGAAATCTCTACTTGTGGGATACCATAATCCATAATCTAATGTCCCCTTGATATATCCAAACATTCTCTTCACCAATTGAACATGACTATCTTTTGGATATGACTGATATCTTCCAACCATACCTACTTCATGCATGATGTCTGGCCTTGATATTGTCAAACATAAAAGACTACCAATCATAGATCTATACAAATATTGATTTTTAATAGGCAAATATTCATCCTTGATCACCTTATTTCCTATACACATTGGTGTGCCAACTGGTGCACAATCCTCAAAACCAAATTTCTTCAACATTTCCTTGGCATATTTACTTTGAGATATGAAAATTCCTTTATCTAAATGAGATATCTGTAACCCTAAGAAAAATGACAATTCTCCAAGCATAGACATCTCAAATTCTTTTTGCATATTATCAAAAAATTCTTTTGTCATCTTTTCAATATTTCCTCCAAAAATGATATCATCAACATATGCCACAACAATCAATTGATGATCACCTTCTATTTTGATGTAGAGATTATTATCAACAAATCCTCTCTTGAAACCTTGATCTTATAGGTACTTATCAAGTCCTCCATACCAAGCTCTAGGAGCTTGTTTCAATCCATACAATGCTTTCTTCAATTTGCATACATGGCCACTAATATTTGAGAGAATAAATCCCTCAGGTTACTCAATATAGAATTCTTCTTCTATATTCCCATTCAATAAGGTAGATTTAACTCCATATGAAATACTTTGAATTTTTTTAAACACTGCATATACAAGAAACATTCTAATAGCCTCTAACCTTGCCACTGGTGTAAAAGTTTCTTCAAAATCTATTCCCTCAATCTAAGTATATCCTTTACATACTAATCTTTCTTTATTTTTGGTCACTTCTCCATTTTCATTCAACTTATTTCTATAAGCCCATTTTGTTTCTATCATATTGTGATCTTTTGGTCTAGGCACTAATTCCCAAGTATCATTATTTTCTATCTTTTGCTCTAATACCAATTGTTAAGCATGAAAGATACTAAGAGGGGGGGGGGGGGGGGGGCGGGTGAATCAGTGTATTATATATCTTTTTATTTAATCTAATTTCTTTTCTTTAACCACAGCCTTAACCCAATTCTTATCATGTCTAGATTTTGAAAAAGTTCTAGGCTGAATTTTGGATAACAGAGAGAAATTAACTTGCTTAGATTCACTTACCATCATTCTTCTGGTGTGAATTCCATCATTTATGTCCCCAATTATGTCACTTTCATTATGATTTCTATAAACATATTTAGATGGAGTTTTTGTTCCCTTTTTCTCTTTCTTCTCATCTTCATCTAATTCTTTAAAACCTTCCTCTTCAATGATTTCAAGAATGTCTACTAGATCATTGATTCTTTATGTTCCATCTTCTTCTATCCTGACACTTGCACTTTCAACAATTTTCTTGGTTCTTTTGTTATAACATTTATAAGCTTTAATTTTTCAAGAATAACCAATAAATATACCTTCATCTTCTCTAAATTCAAACTTACCAAGTTTTTCATTGATTCTCTTTATGAACCATCTACTATCAAAAACTCTAAAATAATCAATTGTTGTTGGTTTGTCTTTACATAGCTCATAAGGAGTCTTGTCACTATTGAATCTCAATAATTCTATATTTAAATATGCACTATTGTAGCAACTACCTCTCTCTGATATTTATTTATTATCTTAGATTCATTTAGCATTGTCCTCACCATCTCCTGAACTATTCTATTTTTTTGTTCAACTACTCCATTTTGTTGTGGAGTTCTAGCTGCTGAATAATGTCTCTTTATTCCATGGTCTTCTCAAAACTAAATAAATTAATCTGATATGAATTATCCTCCTCAATTTGGTTTTAGATACTTAATTTTCAAACTAGTTTCATTCTCAACTAATGATTTGAATGCTTTGAAATGTCTTCAAGCATATGATTTTTTCTTTAAAACATTACCCAAGTCATACATGAAAAATCATCAATAAGCAACATGAAATATTTTTCACCTTGAGTACTTTGAGTTCTCATAGTCCACATAGATCAGTGTGAACAAGCTCTAATATTTGAGTGGTTGAGTACTCTTTTATTTTGAACTACCTTCTAGCCTGATTCCCATGCTAAAAAGGTTCACAAAGCATGTCAGATGGCTTTTTAATCTTTGAAAGATTTTTGACTTCTTGATTTTTGCTGATGTTGACAAGATTGTCAAAATTTATGTGTCCCATTCTCCTATTCCATATCCAACTTTCTTAAATATGACTCAAACAACATCTTTGACCTTTGATGTCTAATAGCATATACAAGTTATTCCCTATTCTCTGAGCATTTGCAACCAACATATATGAATCTTTTCTTCTAATTTCACAACCTTCTACATAAAACTTTAGTGTGTACCCATGATCACACATTTGACTTACACTCAAAATATTATGCTTAAGACCTTCTACATACAAAATAGTTTAAGTTTTAGTTCTACCATTATCCAAACTTAGTGTACCTTTTCTAGTAATTCTAACAATAGTATTGACTCCAAATTTCACTATGCCACCATTGATATTCTTTAAGGTTATGAACTTGATATTATCTCCTATCATGTGCCTCAAAAATTCACTATAAATTAACCATGGATTTCCTTCATTTCTTGCATGTAAACATGTCTGCACCAACATAGATTTTTCACATTGTTTATTTTTCCATGAACCTATCTAAATTTTCTTCTTAATGAATGGAGCCTTGAAGCTCTAGTCTTTGACTGACTCAAACACACTTCTATAGTACTGGGCTATGTGTCTAAATTTGTTGCACTTGTAACATATTATGGCCTATTTATTAAACCCTGATAGAGGAGCAAAAGAGTTGTGGCTTCTGCATGACTTTCCTTCTCTTTATTTTTAAAACTGTTAGCTCTTTTTTGACATTCTAAATTCTTATGACCATATCCATTATAATAAAAATAGCAATCATAAAAATCTAATCTATTTGTGTATCTCTGACCTAATTACCTTTTATAGCTATGTTTTATCTAGCCTTCTTTGTCCTCTATATTCTTAACTTCTTCCCTTTTTATTTCTTCTTTTGTAAGAACTTCAGCATAGCTCTTTCCTTTTTCCTTGTCTATTAAAGTAGTGACATCCTCTTTCTCTTTTTCAAATCCAATACCTATCTTATCTGACATTGATCTTTGATTTTCTAATATCTTATTCAACATATTAGTGTTATTCTTAAATTTTGAATCATTAGCTCCTCTATCATTGATTGCTTTATTTGTTTTCTCAAGATCTGCTTTTAAAGAAGCAATTTCAATAACATACCTTTCAGATTCTTTACTTACTATTTTCAACTATGTCATTAGAAATTATTCATTCTTCTTGGCTTCTTCAAAGTGTGCTTATATATCTTCAATTATTTCTTGGCTCCTTTTCATTTTTCTCAATCTAGAGCTTTAATCTTTGATTCTTCTTTTCAAGAGCTTTTAACTCTTCTAAGGCACAAATGAGTTCTCCTTCCAAATTCACTTCAGCATCATCCTATTATTTTTATTGATCATCTTTACTTTTACTTACATAGGTATATTAATGTTTGGCCATTAATATAATCTCTTCTTCTTCTGAGTCACTGACTCCACTATCTTCAACTGAGCTAGGATCTTTAGAATACAAACTCTTCTTCTTGAATCCCTTCTTAAATTTGCCTTTGAAATTCTTCTTGTATGTAGAATTTCCTTATTCATTATCATCATTACCTTATTTGGGAATTTAGCTACAAAATTTCCAATCTTTTCATAATTAAATAATTTAAAATTTAATTTTCCTTGATATTTACCTATGCCCTTTTTCGGCTTGCGAATGAATAGAGCTTTGTTGTCATCTTCATCATCACTATAACTATCACTTGATTCTTGAATCTTAGCCTTCTCTTTCTTTGTTGTCTTGAAATAAGCTTCTCTCTTTGATGGTTTATCTTATTTAGTGCATATCCCATATGTCGTAAGAATACCATGAAGCTCATCCATCTTTAGCTTGGCTAAATTCTTCATCTCTTCAATTGCTAAAACTTTTGCATTATATCTCAATGGTAGAGATATCAAAACTTTTTGAACCATAGTTTATTCTTCTAAATTTTATCTAAGGCCTTGAATTTGATTAAATATTTGATCAACCTATAAAATATAGCTTGTTATATTGTCTTCCTCTTCCATCTTTAAACTCTCAAACTATCTTCTGAAAGTCTGAAGCTTAGCTTGTTGAACCTTGCCATCATCTTTGTAAAAATTCTCAAGTTTTACCCAAGTTTCATGTGTAGATTTACATTGTATAAATTTATCAAATTCTAATTCACATAAACCACATAAAATAACATTTAAATCTTTAGCATTATTTTCACTTTCCTTCTTTTTTGTTGGAGTAGTTACAAGTGTTTATGGCTCTTCATATTCCTCCACCACTGCTTGCCATATGGCGAATCTAAGGGCCATCAAATAAGTCTTCATCCTTATGCTCCAAAAAACATAATTTGTCCCATAAAACAAAGGTTCCTTATTTATATAAAATCCTTCATGTGATCCAGCCATCATGCTTTCTCGATCTACCTTCAAGATGTAAAACTTTTTCAAAAAAGAACCTACTCTGATACCAATTATTAAGCATGAAATAGACTGAGAGGGGGGTAAATCAGTATATTATATATATTTTTACTTAATATTATTTCTTTTATTTAACCACTTAATCATACATTCAAGATATGCAATAAAACTAAAATAATAATTTGCACCACACAAGAGAGAGAGAGAAACACTAGATTTTTACGTGGAAACCCAAAGTGGGAAAAACCATGAAGAATAATCTCAAGTATATGAATGAGAACCAACTCAAAATACAAAGTTTTCAATCACCAACTTTCAGGAGCACTAACCCATTTTTGAGCATAAACCCATAGGATCACCAACACCTTACAAATATTTATGAGCACCAACCCCTCTTTTGTATAAAATACAACTATCTCTCAATGTTTCTTACTCAACAAATAATAATACTCTATAATATCTCCTACTTATCTCTCTTCAAAAATAAATACAAACCATGCACTCTCTTCCATATCATAAATGGATTCTCAACCCTTTATTTATAGCTTTCCAAATGGCCTTTGGCATTCACCCTTTGTGACCCTTCAATCCTCATGAAAATGGCACCAAACTTTGCATAACCTTTCATATCCTTGCATTTGAAAAGTCATATGGTGACCCTTCATAAGCAAAATCATCCTTTCCTCTTTTATCTTTATCTTGGTGAATTTTTGTATTCCTTAATGTGTGCCTTCATTTAAAAATGTTCCATACCTCTTTTGTCTTCACATAGTGACTCTTGAAATTCCTCAAGATGACTCTTCATGAGAAAATGTGTCCCATTCCTCTTTTGTCTTTTACCCCATGACTCTGACTTTTTCATGGGCCCTCTTTTGACTTATATGTAACTAAAAATATATTTATTAATATTAAATAAATATTAACACACACTAGCCAAGATATGAATATTAAAAACACCATTAAATGCAATGGGGCCTTTATCACCAATAATGCTAGACCTTTGACATCAATGACAATATTTACAACACTTGCAAATAAATCTTACATACATCATTGCTTAGAATTCTAACATGGGGAGAAGCATGGTAAGTTTCCTCTAATACAGGGGAGACATATACATGATCTCAATGCTTACTAATGGATATATAGTTTTAACTACCTTAGTAAGAGAGACAAAACACACACAACAAGGTTCCTAAAAATTTGTAATATCTTAAGACCTAAGAAATCCAATAACAACCTTGTAAAGAGGGAAGACACTCATTACTTATATAAGTCTCTCACCCAAAATATTCCTCCAAAATGCTCTAGCTAGAATATGTCCCTGATCATGCCTAGAAACTCATGCCTTACAATAAAATCATTCTAGTAACTACCTATCCTTGTCATGATGAATATTTTAAACAAACCCTTAATCTCCTTAAATGGAAATGCATTTTACTTGAGTTAGAGGGAGAATATTCAGTTGGGAGAAAAATAAACTCCTTGTATTCTTGTGTAACCACTTATACATGCTCTCCCATTAATCATTTGAAAATCTAGAAACTTGTGGACAGCTACCCTTCTCCTTGTGCAAGCCAAACAATGGCCCTTATTTTGTAATGATCTCATTAGAATACTCTAGCTGTGATAGAATAAATGCAATATTCATGGTCATTTTATAAATGTCCTTTCAATGGCCCACCTTGGTCTCACAACCCTTGAAACATGTTTTTATTCAATGGAGGTATTCAACACAAGCCAAACATGGAACAATGTAATACTTAGCTCATTTTACCTTTTTGATTTCATCATGCCTTTTCCACATTTTTTAATTTTGACTTTGACCTTTGAGGGTTGCTACCAAACTTTATAATGTTTAAGTGCATTATTTTACCCCTTTTTATTCAAGTGATACATTGGGTACATTTTTGAAATTTTACACCTCCTTTACTTAGCAAGATGTCTGACCCCAAATAAAACTTTGCAAGTTGGCAGAAATCTAGAAGTCTCTAACACTTTAACAATTTACAATTTTTGAACTTACAATCTGAAGTTGTAGTTCCACTCAAAAGTTTTATTATGGACTTGGGAGCTCTAAATGAAATTTAAAATTAGTAAAATTTCAAAGTTGTATTTGGCATTGAAAGTTCTACTTTTGATTTTAACCTTGTGTTTGACAAACAAGATTTGAATCTTAGAATGCATATTTCAATTTATAATATTGAAAATATGGATTTTGCTTTGCAATCTCCATTTGAAAAATCCATGTTGGACTATTTCACTTATTTTAAATGATTGAATTTCAAGGATTGAACCACTTATTACAACTTACAAATTCAAAACTTACATTTTGCATGTTTTTCCCCATTTGGGAACTCCCCCTAGTCAGCCATTCAAACTCATTTGCTTCTATTTCTAAGGAAAATTATATTCTATGGCCATTGGTTATGTCAGATAAATTTTCCTAACCCACAATGATGGGATGATCATCAAACTTAAATATAGGTAAACATTGAATTTAGGCTGAAATTGAAATTTACTTTTCCAAGTTTCCAGGAAGAAAGTAAAGAAGTAGCACATATAAATCCTTGAATAAACTAGCAACCCAATAGGTACTCTTAATGTAACCTACCTACCACTCATCATTTACTTTTCTCACTCCCAATAATTTTTTAACCTTTGTAATGTTTAGGACATTTGAATCATCCTTTCCCTCATCCAAATAGGAGTGTATTATGAATACTTTGCTAGATTACAGAGCAATGCGATGTTCTCTTACTTTTTTTAATATTTTTTGAAGTTAAATTACATGTTCATAGCTTGTTCTAGCTCATAATTTTGAAGGTTTTCACATAAAATGACATTTTTGTTTTTGAGCTTAGCTCGAATGGCTTCTCAAACAAGTCTTAGTTGTTCATTAGATGGTAAATTAAGAGGAAAACACTTGTAACATTATGATCTTGTGATATAGGAGCTGAGATCACACTTAGTAGAAGCCAATGAAAATATTCATAAAATGCCAACAAAATGTGATCTAGTATCCCTTTATTCCACACAAATCTCATCCTTAACTAAAAACTATTATCTTTGCTTATAATAACTACATTCATAATTCTATTCCTTATTTCTACTAATGCAGCTCCCTTTTTGTCTTGTTCCGCTCTTAGTGGATTGCCCAACACTACAAAGGGATTTGATATTGTGATTAATGAAGCCCTTTTCATTATTAAAGACCTTGAGAGTCTTGGGAGCACCTATGCTAGAGATGTATTTTCTTGTAATGACAAATTCTAAGGATGTTTCCACATTTGGTGGATATTCACTGTCCTCTACATTTAGAATCAGATTTAGAGTGAACAAAAGCACCCAATACATCTAACTAAAAAATAAATATAAATGAAACCACCAAGGCATCCATGCCAATATATAGTAAATCCAACCTTATGCAATGTGGAGACAAATAAAGCTCATCCATGTTGTGTTTTTCCTTTACCCTTTGGTCACCATTATACTTTTGGTCAACACGTGCTAAATCTTATGCTTGGTGGGACTTCCTAATTTTTGCATACTCTTCACATCCATGAACCTGGGAGACTCAAGTGTAATTTTCAATTAATATATTAAAAACTTTCATTTCAATTTTTTTTCCTCAGATTATATTTATTTTGTGATTCTTTGTTGACATATCCTCATGATTTCCAAATTAATGAACAACCATATGGTGGGTTTTGGAGGTTGGACCACATATTACAACTTAAATTATTAAAAAGTGTGTTTTACATGGTGATTTTCCACAAAGAAAGTCCATCGGGAATAGGAACTTGGGAAGCATATTGCAACTTTACAATATTAAAAATTGTAATTCATTGTGAAATTTTTGCCAAGTTTTTCCTTTGTTGGCACATGGTCAATGGATTCCTTCTGATGGAATTCATAGACTCACAAGTAACTTGCACATTAAATTCTTATAAAACTTGCTTTTTGATTTGTCATTTCTACTAATCATTCCTACCAAACTCTCATGCTGACCCCTTTAATGTTTGTCCACATCGATGTCCTTCTATGAGGGATTGGGAAATCAATATATGAATTACATATTTGTAAATTACAAATCTATAAATTGTAATTCTCTTCTCAACTTCCACTTTGGGATGTTAGTCTTCAACTGTAATTTTGTAAACTACAAATTTGTTTTCAACCTCAAAAGTTTTTCCTTTCTAAACTTGTGTGTCTCTTTTCATTTTCCACATAGGCATTGAAGACCTATGGCATGGGTTTGGAAATTTCTAACTAAGCTTCCCCTTTCAGTGCCACATGGGCATAAGAACCTCCACATGGCTTCTTTTAATTGTAATTTTTTATTTTTTAGTGGGCAGTGAATCTTTAAACAACCTTTTCACATTGCAAGTTATAAACTTGCTTTTTATTTTAGTATTTCTATCATGCCCAATTAAATATCCATGAAACTTGCAACCATAACTCATTATAAGACATGCAAATTATAGATGTTAGCTAAGACCATATTTCATGGGGTTTTCATAAGGCATGAGTGGTGTTTTTATAACATGACTATAGAAGGGGAGTTTCACAACCTAGGTAGACATTTATGATTTATGGGAAACATTTAAATATTCAACCATTAATTCTTAAGAATATCTCACAAATTTCTTAGTGCATGTTTGGGCACTAATAGTGGTTCTCGTGTATGTATGTACACCCCTTGTGGTTGTGAAAATAAGCCCAAAAAATAAGACTAGGTGCCAATCCCTTGGATCATAAAGTCAAAACTCTATAAACCTCATAATAAACATCCATGGAAACTCAATCAAATATGGGTATACTAATAAAAATAGATTAGAAGGATTCAAGAACAAAGACACAACAAAAAACAACAAAGGGGACTATACAAATAAGGTCCAACATAGAGGGGCAACAAAACAACAATACTATACACTAGACACAGTCATGGACTCATTCAAGGAGGTGATACAAATGTATGTCATTAATTGGTAGCTCCATTATCTCACCATCTAGGTATCTCTAGAAGAATATGTGTTCCCCAATTTGATAGTCACTGGAATAAGGCCCATCCACAAGTCATGAAATTTGTCATGATTGACTTTCTCTTCATGCTTGATGTTCCAAAGTAAAACTAGATCACCTATTTGAAAGGTTATTAATGTGACATTTATATCAAATACCCTTTTAAATCTTTCCTTGAACCTAAGGTGTCTTTCATGAGCTTGTCTTTTAGTTTTATCAAGCTCAACAATCTGGTTCATTCTGCTTTTATAGTGGTTGATTTCCTCATCTTACTCTAGCTATTACATGAATTGATAGATTCGAAACTACAAATTCATACTTAAAATAGCTTGATCTCAATAAACAAGCTTGAAATTTATTTTATCTATAGCTCTCTTAGGTGTAATCCTATCATCCCACAAGGCAAAATTTAATTTTTCACCCCACTTCTTGTTTGCTTCTAAAGTTCATCTAATGATTTTGAGCAAGTTTTTATTACTATATTATGCTTACCCATTCCCCTAAAGGTTGTAATTGGAAGCATAAGATAATTTAATCTTATACTCTTTACAGAATTCCACCAAAGGTTTAGCTCTGAAGCTCATGGCATTATCAATAACTACCTTGACAGGCACACCAAAGCTATAAATAATCTAATTCAAGAGAAATTCCATAATCACCTAGTGTGTGGCCTTCTTGTAGAGACTACCTCAACCAATTTTTTGAAGTAGTCAATTGTAACTAATATCCATTTATGTTTGTCTCTTGAAAAATCAGTGATCTCCCAAAAATAACCATTCCCCATTATATAAATGGGCCTTCAATCATTATAGGCTGTAAGGGAAAAGAACCATAAGCTTTCAACCTTCCAACAAAGTGATAACATTTCTTGCAACTAATTGAATCTTATGAGCTGTGACTTTAGGTTCAAATTGACCACCACATACTCCACTATGGAAGTCTTTAATCAAATCAGCAATTTCTTCTTCTACCAAGCATCTTAGGAGAACCCCATCTGGATTATTGCATGCCAGTCCATTTTTAGTCAAGAGGTATTTTTGGGAAATAATTTTAAGAGTTATCCTTTGGTTCTTATCCCCATTAGGGTACAATTCAAAATTTTCAAGTACTACACAATGACTTTATACCAGGAGAGATGCTAATTCTACTTAAAGAATCATCAACATTAAAAATAGTAGTCTTTACCTTTAAAGCCTATGAATTGATCCCATCCATGATCTTGGCTAGGCCCATCCCTCTCATTAACTTGGTGGTCTGGATGTCCATGTCATAATATTGAAAGTTATTAACCCACTTGTTTCTCTTTCTTGATGTTTCAATCTAAGCTAAGATGTCCTTCACCATTGTATGTAGGATGTATGAAATAATCTTTGAACTCAAAATAAGGTCTGAATGTCATAATATCTTTCAATAGGGTGAAATCATATTTTTCCATGATTTTATAATTCAATTCATATCCTTGCATATATTTACTAAAGAAAGTTATAGGTTGCTCATGACTATCATCATTCTTTTGCAATAGAACAATAGTTATAGTACTATGGGATGTAAAAGAGAATACTTGGAATGATTTAGTGTAATCAGGATAGGCCAAGATAGGGTCAGACCTTAATGCTCCTTTGATGTCATTGAATGCTTCTACAACCTTCTCCTCCTAGTTGATGGTTTGGTCTTTTTTCAACATGGAAGTAATAGGCAGAGTGATCTCTTAAAAAATAGACACAAACTATCTCATAAAGTTGATTTGTCCGAAAAAGAACTAAATTCCCTTCTTGGACTATGAGATAGGCACTTTGTCAATGGATTCCACTCTTTTAGGATAAATCAAGAAACCATTTTTAGACACTATATATCCCAACAACTTATCCTTTTGTGATCCAAGGTGACACTTATTAATATTAAGCAAAATACCGAACTCCCTACATCTAATGAACACTTTTTCTAGATGCTTCAAGTGCTATTTTATGTTCTTGGAGTACATTATGATGGCATCCTAATAAAAATAAATGAAATTGTTAATTACCCCTAAAAGGTAATATGCATAGCTCATTAAAATGTTACACTTATATTCATTAACTTGAAAGGCATCCTCATATAAACGTACATGCCCCAAGGCATTGTAAATGCAGTCTTGGGTCTCTCAAATTCCTTCACCACAACATGGTTATACACTAAGAAATAATCTAACATGGATAACATATTTGATCTTGTAACACTTGGCATCAAGTTATCCATGTTAGGTAGGGGGAAACTATCCTTCAAGAAACATTTATTCAAAATTTGGAAATCCACACACAAGAGGATGTCACCATTTGTTTCTTATATGGATTAAGTTAACCACCCATGACAAATACCTGATGATATGAATAATTTCAACATCCCTTAGCTTATTTAACTCATCTTGCATCTTGGTAGATAAGATAGGGTTAATAGGTCTTTGCTTCTACCTGAAAGGCTTATTGTCATGCTTTAATAGGATGCCATGCTGAAACAAATCTTCCCTATATACTTTCAATTCAAAATAAGACTAGGAAAAGTAATGTATGTAATTTTTTATCAGATACATGTGGGATTCCTTTTTTTATATACTTAATTGAATACCTAGCCATACCTTTATAGGATATTCATTAGAGCCCAAATTGCATTCAATTACATCTTTTGAGATAAATGAGTCTCTAGTTTTAATTTGCTAAACTCCATCAAAAGATGCCTCTAAAATCACCAATCCTCTCAAGATGGTATTTGTCCTCAACTAAGTGATGTCTTTCCCAAACATGGTTTCCTTCCCATCTTAGGTCTGAACCATGGATTCCAAGTCCGTAAGTTGATCTTGAAACACAGCTTCATAATTTAGAAACCACTTAGTCTATTCATCATCATCAAAGAATTGACAATGATGGATGTTTTATGGTATTGAAGGCCTAATAAACACCTCCATCTGATACTGATAGTGAGGGTTAATGTCTTCAATTTCAAACTAAGCACCTAACCCTACAAGTTTGTCAGCTTCTTCATTAAAACTTCTATCATGATAACAAATATTGAAAGCATAAAAAATTATATAAATTCCCATACAACATTTATATACTATTTAAACCTTTTATTTTTGGTGGCATAAGCATCATGGACCTCCTTAACCACTAGCTCAGAATCACCCTTTATAATCAAACTTGTAATTCCTTGTTCATGGGCAATTTTCAAACCAAGAAAGAGTGCCTCATAATCAATAGTATTGTTCATGAACTTGAAGGATAACTTGAAATAAAAATTAAAATATTTATTATTATGGGTATAAAAGATAACCCTAACTCCATTTCTAATATTGGATCAAGCCTCATCAAAAAACATTTTCTAAACATCACCTTCACTGTCAAACCCAACATTAAGAACAATAGATTGGTCAATAGTATCTACATTCCAAATGAAGCTACCCAATTCCATATTAGTGTACATCACCTAATTTAGAGCACATTTCAGATCTTTAAGTACATTTAGAATCTTAGGATCTATATGAACTCTAACCATATTACCCTCCAATGGGATGGTGGCATAAGACAAGTACATTTTCACATTGCCACCCATGCTGGTAGCCCATTTTTGTGATAATAACATCCCCCATAATGGAGGATAGTCCAAAACTACTAAATCCATATTCAATAACTTACTTGGATGCACAACCAACTGCACTACCAATACTTTAACTTGTCGCACAAATGGTACCTCTCAAAAATCCATGGAATAAAACTTACAAAAGGTCAATGTGATTTTCACTTTGAGCTCATTAAGGATACCCAAGGGCATCACACTTGAAGAGGCTCCAAAATAAAACATGAAATTATGAAAAATAAAACCATTGGTCATCAAGGTGGTATAAAATGGGTCCACATCCATCTGACTATTTATCAATGTAGTTCCCAAGTAAACCTTTAAGGCTAGTTCAATAACCTCATTTGATTCTTCATCATCATCCAAAAGTGTCTAGGGTGAAGTAATTTCATTGGCATATATATTCCCACTAAATTCCCAATATTTAAATACACTCTTCTTATGTTTAGGTATTCATAATAACTCAACAAGTGGTACAATGATTTTTAGTTGGCTTAATACTTAGGATATATCAAACATGTTATACTGAGGAAGGGGAGTACTTTTAGGAAGGGTAACTATTGACCAAATTTGACCCCAAGTAAAATTTGGATCAAACCCTAATATTTTGAACTTTTAAGAAGGTTTCCATGTGTCTTATAGGGTGTCATATTAGTGTATTGTCTTACTCATGCTCTCCCTAATCCTCATTGAAGTCCACCCTCTATGTACTAGGCTAGTCAACTAAAGTCAAAGGTTGATTAAACTTGGTAAAAGGTAGTAAAAGGGTCAAATTATGTTGAAAGTGTCTTAATCTGGTCATTAATATTTTTTAATATGTTTACAAGTCATAAATTGGTTATAGGTTATGCCTCATGTTGAAAAAGGGACCTTTTGTTCATAGTTTAGCCCATCTAATGACTTGTACAAATTTTCATGCAGGAAAATTTGACATCAAAGTGATTTTTAAACATGGATCATATTAGGATCATGTCAAAAATAGTTATTTGTTAGACAAGAAGAAGTTATGTTTAATGGATGGTAGTTTTCCTTCAAAAATAGGAGATTTTGGGCACTTGTATGGACTTCTCAAGTCCATCATTAGATAAAAATATGGGAAGAGTAAATATTCACCTCCCATAATCCATTTCAATGTCTCTTTTTAAATAATAATGTAAAAATTCCATCTACAACTTGTTTTCCTCCATTTTCACTTGGCAAGTAAAGAAGGAACAACTTCATGCACACATGGCATGGGCCATAAAAGTGTAATTAGGAGGAGTTATTATATGGGTGGATATTACTCTAAGTACACTTAATTTTCATAATAATATATTGATATTTGGTTTATCCTCCTTTATGAACAATCAGTTTGATTCTAGGCAATGTTCTATGCTTATTCAACTATGAGGGGGTCACTGTTTGAGCTTGTCTCAGAGTTTATTGTTTTGGATTAATGTATTTGTGTGTTATAGATGTATCTACATTATTTTAAATATTTTTAAATTATTTTTCTTTTTTTATAGAGTTCAATTATTTGATAAAAGTCTCTTCTAGACTTGCAAAATGTCTAGTTTTTATTCACAGTCATCTCAATTGCTTTGAAAATATTTCCTTCATGTTGGATATGATGCTTTGATGTTTTTTTTGAAATTATCTTGGTGTATTATGGTCATTAAAGTGTTTAAAATTTCTCTTTATGTTTTTTTAAAGCATTCCTTACATGTTTCTTGTCATTTCATGATTTCCTTGTATATCATAGTAAAAAAACTCCACCTACAGGGGCATGTTGATATCACAAAATTAAGTTTGAAAGTTATACTTTATCCTTAACATTTTGGGACTATTAATATGAATGTATGTTGTATTTATGCATGTAGGCACTAAAAACTTGCATGTTTAGAGAATGGTCTCAATTTTGCATGTGTAAAAGGAATGACCATCTACAACTGGTGTCATAATATGTAAACATGCCTTCTAGAGGTGTTCCAATAGTTGTTAAATAAAATTTAGGGTCATTGATATGGGATGGATTAGAAATACCTATTTATAATCCTAGTTTTTCAATAAATATTTCAAAACATCAAATGGGAAGTTGGATTGTGATCAGGTCTTTTTGCTCCTAAATGACCAAATAGAGGTCCATAAGGTTTTGTATAACCTATTTAGGTATGCACTTTAAGTTACCTAAGGAAAATTGAAGATTTAATCCTATATTAATCATATAGGAAAAGTAATATTCCATTTTTTAGAATTAAAGGATGAATGGAGATTGGATTTTTCAAAGCCTAAAAATGGATAAAAACCATTAAAGCAAGGCAGTGTTATCTATAAGATATTGATCAAAAAGTTGACTTTGCATCCCATTTTGATGATATTGGACTATGATATAAATTTTAATGGTGCTAATGTATTAAATTATTTTAAAAATTAAAGAGGTAATGAGAGAAGGAGAAATCCAATGTCTTAAACCCCAATACATGTTTCTCTACCTGTACACACGACTGTGAGGAATCACCTATAGGTAGAAAAGTAAAAGTTTGTGAGATAGGCATGACCATGAATGATATGAGGAAATTTTATGTTTTGAATGAAAATAAATACCTCTATTACATAAATTTCACCAGTTCATATTGATCTATAAAAAACCTATAGGCTTAAAATGAATGAAAGAATAGCCACCTACAACTGGGACAATAGGTGTGGAGTGAGGTCATGGCATTTAAAGAAGTGTTAAATAAATTTAGGGATAAAAGACATGGAAATTACAAACCTAATGACTTGGGTAATGTAATTAAGTTACCATAACATCAATCAAGGTTAGTTTCATGCTAATGACCACACCCAAAACACCTACATGTAGAGACATAGGACTGTCTTAGTCCAAGAGGATAATGAACAATTGGAAGCCCTAAAGGGCCAAAATGATAGGTTTGGAGATGAGTTAAAATTTGAATAAATGTGATTCAAAATTAATATATAATTTTTTTAAACCTTGGTTAGAATCTCCAAAGAAAGGAACCTAAAAGGAGATACCTTATTCACTATCACAATCAGACAGGGTCATAAGCTTGAGAGGAACATGGTGAGAGTTTGATGCCCAAAGAAGGAAGAGGGAGTTTAAAATAATGTTATATGGATTCCTCATGATAAAATTAATGAAATAACATGTATAATACATCTTAAATCTATCCAAGTCCCTTTTCCCACAAGTAAAATAGGCTCAGTCCTTACAGACAGGGTAAGGAAACCCTTGGTTCAAGAGGTGAATATGGGATTATAATTGGAAGAGAGATTTTAGGTGGATCCATAGGATAAAAAATAATTAAATTATAGTTAATAACATGCATTAATTCATTTTATTCATCAAATAATCTTGGAATGAGCATCCATGAGGAGGTTTGGATAAAACATGTAAAAAATAAGGTTTTTTACACCTTTTTGAGAAGATTGAGATGGTTAGACCCCATAACCATGGAATTAAAAAAAAAATAGTAAATTTGGTAATTATTAACTTCATAATATTCTTAAATACTCAATTTTCACAAAAAAATATTTATAATACTCTCTATTTTGTCTCAGAGCAGGGGCAGTCCCTTCATGCACAAGAATGGTAGTTTTGGGTAAAAGTAAAGAATGGTGAGCCAGAGACTAATTTTATTAGACCATAAGGTTTGAATATATATTTTAAACATTGATGAACCTAATAAAACTTTATATAATTCTTGAGATCAAATAGGGAACTCTACATAACAAGGGTTATAGTCAAGTGTGAAGGAAAGCCTTAGGGCTAGAAGCCAAATTAGAGGTCATATGCATTTTCAACATAATATATACTTTAAAAATGATCAATTAATGTTTAAATAGGTATTTTGGGTATGTTAAATCAATAAAATTTAAAATATAACAATTGAATGGTCAAGAGGAGCTCAAAGATGTAGGCAGACCTATTGGCAAAGTCTAGGCCTAAAACCAAACAAGGGTGAATTTCCATTAAAATCTTTTTTAAATCCATTATAATAGTTGGAATAAGTTTTTATCGTATATTAATATATTTTACAACCCTTTTTTTATAAATAAAGTCTCTAATAATCCATTTTTGGCTTAGAAAGCATCCAAACCCCACTAGGAAGCAAAAATTAAGGTTGAATGTCAACTTCAAGTGCTTAGATCTTCAAAAAAGATTTGCATGGGACCTCAAGCCATCAAATGAAGTTGAAGGAGGTCCCTGAGGAGCCATAATATGAATTTTATCATAATTTTTCTATTCTATGGCTATAAATGAATGTTAAGAATGAAAACCACTTCAAAACCCTTACAAACCTGCCATAATGACCCAATTGGGAAGATGAGGAAATTTAAGCATAAAAAAGGTATGTATGTGCCATTAAAACACTTGGATGATGTATAAAACTCTCTATATATTATTCACATGTGACTTAGGTTTATGGACGTATATGTAATAGGGCAAAATAGGGCTTATTTTGACCATTTTTTGTGTTTGGTGGGCATCATGAACTTTTAGGAGACCAAATCACTTTTGGAGGAAATTTTAGGATTTTTTATAAGTCCTCATGTTAATTTTATCAATTTTATAATCTCCTAAGTGTGCCTACTAGTTCTCCCATTTCAGCTAGTATAGAGAACTAGCTAAGAAAGACTTAGAAAGACTTAGAGAAAATGGTGAATATTCATTTAGAAAGCCTTTTAAGGTTTTTTTAATTGTAAATGATGCCATATAAACTTTTAATACATGTCATACCTCTTATTTTATGGATCATATTGTATTTTTGAATAATTTTTAGGTGCCAAGTGTGAGAGGTGTGTAGAAAAGGGTTGTTTTAGGACTGCTAAAGATGATTATGCATGGCCAGATTATCATGAGTGGTTTAGGACCTCAAAAATTAATGTGAGGACTTTTTTTTAACCCCTATTACTCAAATCCATCATCATACCTTATCAATTGTAGTTATAATGTAGTTTTAGAAGGCTAATCATGGAAGGCAATTTTCTGTGCAAAAGAAGGAGTTTCTTGACATTTTACAGATCCTAAATGATTGGAAATGACAATTATTGATCTTTATGTTGAATTTATCACATAATATACTATTCTAATTTCATTATAAATTATTTTCTCTTTTGGACACTTGTCCTTGTGCCTCTTGGACTCCCCTTCTTTCTCTCCTCCTCAAAGTTCTATAAATTGAGCCATTTTGGCCATTATAAAAGGAGAGACCATAGTTGGTATGGTGAATCCATACTAAAATTGCATTACACTTTTATTTTTAACATTTAATTCAATTCTAATTCTTATTTTTTAACATTTTCTCTAAGTGTGTGAGTGATGTATAGTGGAGCTAAGTGATAGTATCATCCTTACTCCCTTTATCCTTCACGTTTAAGAAAGATTTATGATGTTAACAGGTCATGTGAAGTGTGTTGAACATAATAATCTCTATTTAAATTATGAAATTGTCTCTATGGTGTGCAATATTCCCCTAGGTCAAGTATCTTGTTGATTGTCACAAACATGCTACCTTCACATTGAAACACTATGTTAGGATCCTTCAATGCATGGAATTGGTCTTGGAAAGAATTGTTTCTTAGTATAAGGATTATATTATATGGGATATATCTTGTTGGATCACCTCTCTAGTATATTTTTAATATTATGAAAACTCTTAACTCTTTTCATGAACAAGCATTAGATTAGGTGATAGGCACTTAGAGAAGAATTCAGGGAGCTAGCCCTTTCAATCCTAGAGATTCATATCTCTTAAAAGTTTCCACAAACTTGAGAGATGATTAAATGTTTCATAAAATTTAAGGATATTCATATAGTGTCCTAGGGTGCACAATTTGATGACAATAGTTCTGGCATGCCCAGTGAGACAGTTGGTCCTAATTGTTTACATGCTAAGGTGAATGTTGGTCTTGAGAAGCCCAATGTTGAAGAAGTGCTACTAATCCAAAATTTGGTGACTCCAAAAGGTGAGAATATATGGTTTTAGATCAATTTTCACACATTATACTTCATGGTCCTCACCATATCATCTTTTAGTATATTTTTTAATCAAGTCCCTCTACCTGAAACTCCTCTTAAAGAAAAACACCCGGAACTATTCCTAAATTTTAGAAATCCAAAATAAGAAGGTTTTTAAGATGAAGAATAAGAAGTTAAGGGGATAGGAGATCAAGAAGAGGAAGAAGAGATGGATAGGAAACATCCTTTCCCATCCTTCAACACCTAAAATCCAATTAACCTTCTTGCATATGACCCTATTCCTCCCAATGCTACCAAAAATCTCCTTACCTTCAATGGAGAGGGTCTTATTACCCCATCTAATAACATTAGGGACATTTCAAAAATTTTCAACTTCCATAATGTCACTCAAGCCAACATATCCATTAGATTGCTTGAAATTTATCTAAAAGGTAAGGCACTTGATTGGTATAGAACTTTTGGAGGTGGTTGCATTACAAATTAGGATGACTTTGGGGAATTATTGGTGAGTAGGTTTGAGAAAAAGAGTGATCATTCTTCATTAATCCACCAACTGAATGTGATAAAAAGAGGTCCTAATGAATCCATGGGATATTTCAATGAGAGATTTCAAGGAGCATGGCATAGGCTACCCCTATCATGAGGCCTCCTCCAAGCTTTGTGTTCCCCACTTATCTCAAGGATATTGGCACTAATGTGGTAGTAATTTTTCAATAAATGGGAGGATTTACTCTACCTGATGCATATGAGGTAGCTATTAAAGTTAATAATAGTTTAATACAAGATGGGAAATTACCCCCTAGAGTTCATATGCCCTTGTTGTCTCATGGTTCAGTTGAAAATACAAGTATAGCACAAGTTCCTAATCTCAATGTCAAACCTAGAAACATCCTTAAGAAGGTGGATAAAACTATTGACAAAGATGAAGTGATTAGATCACTGCAAGCCCAACTCAAAAAAGCCAATTGCATGAAAATGTTCCACCCAATCCCCAATATTATCTTCCACAATATTATATAACTCCACCCTAGTATAACTACCAAGGAAGAGTACAAGGTTAAAAATATTTCAATAGGTAGTCAAATTCTTATAATCCTAATTCTATTCCATCTAAAAGGGTTGTTGATCCAATCCATACTAATTTGGTTCAATGATAAAAACATATGGATCATTGGGGACAATCTCAAGGTCAATTTGGGTATGATGGTGGAGAAGGTTGTCATGCTTTAGTGGCATAAGAATGAGCCACTCCTTGCCTTACATCATAAGAATAACATCTCATGCAAGTGAATATGGAGAACGTAGCAGCCAAAGTAATATTCTCATGAATTTTCAAAAGGATTATGACTATGTGTTGAATCAAAGTACATCAGTTTTATCCAACACAAGAGCAAAAAAGAGAGCTGTGGGAGATGATATTGAAGCACACATGACTCCAAGTGATGCATTTCCAAGGCTACAAAGTGTGAATCCTATTTCAACACCTCCTATTAGTCACATTCCTCATCAAATTTAAAATGCAATCAAGGTTTTCAAGCCTACAATGCATCAAGTTCAAGATTCCTCATTACCTCCAAAGATGTAAGAAAATGTAAATAATTCCCCTGTAAACATTATTGACTCTTTGAATAATACAAAGACTAGCATATCTCTTTGGAAAGTCTTATAAATGCTTGGTCAAAAGGAACTCCTACAAGAACAACTTGCCAATATCAATGTAGCCCCTCAAGCTCCAAGGTACAATGTTGTGGCCCTTGCCAACACACCAAGTCATATCCAAGATCCCTCCACCAAATATAAAAAACATCCACCTTTCTACCTCACACTCATTTTAGGAGACAAATTAGTTCACAATTGCATTATGGCTAGTGGGGATAGTACCACAGTTATGCCTAAGGTGGTTATAGATAAGTTAGGGTTAAATTATGAACCACATAGCAAGGGTGTGTTGTAAATTGATGGAAATCAAACCAAGATAGTGGGATTATTTAAAGAGTTGTAAGTTTTTCTACATTATTTTCCAAGCTTCCCCATTATACAAGACATTGTGGTGGTAGATATGCTAGCTCACTTTGTTATTTGCTTGTCAAATGGACTTCATGGATAAAATATGAGGATATCTTTCTATTGATTAGACTTTTATAAATTTTGGATTAATGTATAGAACCAAGGTGACCATAAGAACACAACCCTTGGCAAGGTTTAATATTGAACCATATGTGGAGTCAAGTTCAAATCATAATTGTGTAATTAGTGAAGAAGAAGAAGAAGGTGTTATTGATGGTGAAGCATCCTCTCCTCTTGAAGGTATTTATGACATTTTCCTTGATGATTATTATACTGAAACATATGAGCATGATCCTTATGCATCTATGGAAGAGATTGATTTGGGGGATTATTATGTGCATAGAGAAGATACTCCTATACCCCCAGTTATAAATGAAGATAATAAAGTAGAAGAGGTATGTCCTACTTTGCCTATTCCTCCTCAAGATGAGAAATTACTTATCCAAGCTTATAATGAGTCTCATGTGGACAATATTTCAATCCTCTCCATCTTGTTCTCCACCTAGTCCAACTAGTTCTCCTCCAAGTCATTCCATTGCTAGTTTCAAAGAATCTCTTATTGGCTACCAAAAATACATGATAGATCCTGATACTAAATATAGTGTTGATCAAGTCATTCCTAGTGTTTATATTAGGAGTGTAAGGAATGAGTTGGAAGAAATAAAAAAGGAGTGGATACCTATAGAGGAGTCTAATTGTTCAAATTATACCTATGAGTTTCTTGAGGTTTGTAACCTAATTTTCAATCTATAGGAGAGATTGAGAGCCCATGAAACCAATCCATCTTGGCAATCTCAAGATGCCCCAAACTCTTTGTTCATTCCCTAAAATTTCTCTTATTGGGAGTTTATCCAAGGGAATAACTAAAAGAGGGAAGACATCATGGTGGAAGAAATCACTTATCTGGAGAATATTGTGAATAAGGAATAGATGTTTTAGATTGGCTAAATGATGATCGTTGTGTTGAAAAGGATACCTTAGAAGGACTTCTCTTGAATCCTAAAGAAGAAATGTTTTCTCTCATTGTTCCTTTCCATGATGTAGATCAATCAAAAGATGATGGATTATGGTAGATGTTTGAAGACATATGCAATAAATTTGAAAGAAAAAAGGGGCCTACAAGTCCTATAGAACTGATCATAAGCCATGACAAGCTAGAAGTTAGAAATCATGTATGTGTTAAGGATTATTATCATCAAGAGAGTTTGGATCAAGATGGAACAATATATGATGATCTTGGGCCTCTTGAAGGTGATTTGAAGATTGTTCCTACAATCACTCATGAAGATGCCTCTACCATCATCAAAGAAGAATTTAATCAAGAGATACTTCCAAATTTTCATGATATAATACTTCTTAGAGTTTGAGAAAGGTGTGACAATTGAGAAAGAAGATGAGATCTATCAAGGAGACATGAACTTGCAACAAGCTATATTATATATGGAAATGCAAATTTTATATGAGGATATAAGAGGGATATAATGTGAGACATTTTTCCAAAACCAAGAGGACTTCAACTACTTGGGAGACTTGTTTGAGATGACTTCATCAAGTGACATGATAAGTCAAGGAACAAAGAGAAAACATGAGTCATCTAGCATCACACCCAAAAGGAAGCATACATGGAATATTCATTCATCTAATGAGGAGGGAGATTCAAGAAACTCCCCTTTTGATCTAGGAGGGGAGTATGATCAAGATGAAGGTACATACTAGTTTGTTTTTAGTTGAACTTTGTGTTCCCTAAGTGTTTAGTAGCACAATTGTGTCTTTGTTTTGTGTTTTACTTTTGTCTAATGTGTGTTATTATTTCTTTGTGTATTTTTTGTAATGTTAGTTGTCATGTGGTCTATTCAAGGTCTATTCATGTCAATTTGAGTGCTCATATGTATGACTCCATGCCCAATGGAAGGATTAGGCAACTAGTCTTAGGCATAGCTGGCATGCCACCCCTAAGAATCACCAAGAATGTTAACCAAATTTGACCCCAAGCCAAATTTGGGTCAACCTGTACTATTTTGAATTTTTATGAAGGTTCTCATGTGTCTTACAAGGTGTCATGTTGGTCTATTATCTTACTCATCCTCTCCCTAGTCCTCATTGAAGTTCACCCTCTATGTACTAAGCTAGTCAACTAAAGTCGAAGGTTGGTCAACCATGGTAAATGGTAGTAAAACGTTAAATTGTGTTGAAAGTGTCTTAAGGTGGTACTTAATATGTTTTAATATGTTTAAAAGTCATAAATTGGTTATAGTTTATGTCCCATGTGGAAAAAGGGGCTTTTTGGTCATATTTTAGCCCATTTAATGACTTGTATGGATTTTTATGAAATAAAATTGACATCAAGGTGAGTTTTAATGTTTATCATGTTATGATCATGTTAGGAATAATTATTTTTAGAGAAGAAGTAGTTGTGTTTAGTGGATGGTAGTTTTCCCTAAAAAATAGGAGTTTTTGGGCACTTGTACAAACTTCTCAAGTCTATCATCAGCTAAAAATGGGGGAAGAATAAATATTCACCTCCCATAATACATTTTAATGACTATTTTTCAAGAAGAAACCAAAAATTTCATCTGCAACTTGTTTTCCTCCATTTTCACTTGGCAAGTAAAGGAGCAACTTCATGCACCTGGCATGGGCTATACAAGTGAAATTGGGAGGAGTGCTTATGGGGGTGGATAGTAATATAAGTACACTTAATTTTCATAATAATAACTTGATATTTGGTGTATCCTCATTTATGAATAATTAGTTTGATTCTAGGTA
Organism: Torreya grandis; assembly: GCA_037957365.1. Taxonomy (NCBI): domain Eukaryota; kingdom Viridiplantae; phylum Streptophyta; class Pinopsida; order Cupressales; family Taxaceae; genus Torreya; species Torreya grandis. The sequence goes on from JARHVA010005419.1 coordinate 1,004,772, forward strand.
GCTTTTTATGCATGTTCAACCATGAGGGGGTCACTATTTGAGCTTGTCTCAGAGTTTCTTATTTTGGATTGATGTATTTGTGTGTTTTAGATGTCTCTACATGATTTTAAAGATTTTTAAATTATTTTTTTGTTTTTTAGAGTTCAATTATTTGAGAAAAGTCTCTTTTAGGCTTGTAAAATGTCTAGTTTGCATTCATAGTCATCTCAATTGCTTTGAAAATGTTTCCTTCATGTTGGATATGATGTTTTGATGTTGTTTTCAAAATGATCCTGGTGTATGTTGGTCACTAAAGTGTTGAAAATTTATCTTGATGTGTTTGAAATCATTCCTTGCATGTTTCTTGTCATTTCATGGGATTTCTGTGTATATCACAGTAAAAAAAACTATACCTATAGGAGCATCCTGACATCATAAATGTAAGTTTGAAGGTTTGACATGGTCATTAAAATATTAGGACTATTAATGTGTATTTAAATGTTGTATGGAGGAATGTAGGCAATAAAAACTTTCATGTTTAGAGAATGGTCTCAATTATGCCTATGTAAAAGGAATGATCATCTACATCTAGTGTCATAATATGCAAACATGTCTTCTGGAGGTGTTTCAATAGTTGGTCAATCCAATTTCAGGGTCCTTACTATGGGAAGGCTTAGATAAACCTATTTATTATACTATTTTGATAAGAAAGGTTTCAAAACATCAAATGGGAATTGGACTGTGATCAAGCCATTTTGCTCCTAAATGACCAAATAGAGGTCCATAAGGTTTTGTATGACCTATTTAAGTTTACACCTTAAGTGACCTAAGGCACATTGAATATTGAATCCTATATTCATCATATAATACAAGTCCTATGATTATTTTTATAAGTAAAGGATGAATGGAGATTGGATTTTTCAAAGCCTAAAAATGGATAAAAACCACTAAAGCAAGGCAATGTTATCTACAAGACATTGATCAAAAAGTTGACTTTGCATCCCATTTTCATGATATTGGACGATTATATAAATTTTAATGATGATAATGGCTCAAATTATTCTTGAAATCTAAGAGGGAATGATATAAGGATAAATCCAATGTTTTAAACCCCAATACATGTTTCTCTGTCTATACACAACACTGTGAGGAATCACCTACAAGCAAAAAAGTCAAACTTTATGAAATAGGCATGACCATGAATGAGTTGAGGAAAGTTTATGTTTTTAATGCTAAAAAATACCTCCATTCCATCAATTTCACCATTAAAAATATTATATTCATCTATAAAACACCTACATGCCTAAAATGAATGAAAGAATAACCACGTACAACTAGGACAATAGGTGTGGAGTGAGGTTATGGCATTTAGAGAAGTGTTAAAGCAATTTAGGGATAAAAAACGTGGAAATGATAGACATAATTACTTTTGGAATCTAATTAATTTACCAAAACATTAATCAAGGTTAGTTTCATGCTAATGACCAACCCTAAAACACCTACAAGCAGATACCTAGGACTGTCTTAGTCCAAGAGGATAATGGACAATTGGAAGCCCTAAAGGGCAAAAATGATAGGTTTGGAGATGAGTTAAAATTTGAATGAAGGTGAGTAAAAAATAATATATAATTTTTTTAAACCTTTTTTATAATATCCAAATAAAGGAACCTAAAAGGAGATACCCTATTCATTATCATACTCAGACAGGGTCATAAGCTTGAGAGGAACATGGTGAGAGTTTGATGCCCAAGGAAGGAAGAGGGAGTTTAAAATAGTGTGATACTGATTACTCATGATAAAATTATGGAAATAACATGTGAAATACATCTTAAATCTCTCCAAGGCTCTTTTCCCACAAGCAAAATAGGCTCAGTCTGTATAGATAAGGTAAGGAACCCCTTGGTTCAAGAGGTGAATATGGGATTCTACTTGGGAGAGAGATTTTGGGTGGATCAATAGGCCCAAAAATAATTAAACTAGGGTTAATAACATTAATTAACACCTTTGATTCATTAAATAATATTGGAAGGAGCTTCCATGAGGAGGTTTAGATAAAACATGCAAAAAATAAGATTTTTTACCCCTTTTTGAGAAGATTGAGATGGTTAGACCCCCTAACCATAGAATAAAACAAAAAAAATATATTGGTAAATATGACATTTTTAATCTTTTAAAATACTCAATTTTACCAAAAAAATAGGTATAATACTCTTTATTTTGTCTCAGAGCAGGGGCAGTCCCTTCATGCACAAGAATGGTAGTTTTAGGGAAAAGTGAAGAATGGTGAACCAGAGACCAATTAGATTAGTAAATAATGTTTTAATAGATGGTGGAAACATAGAGGAACATAATATACATTTATATAATTCTTGAGATCAAACATGGCACCCTACACAACAAGGGTTACAGTCAAGTGTGAAGGAAAGCCTTAGGGCTAGAAGCCAAATTGGAGGTCATATGCATTTTCAACATAATATATGATTTACACGTGATAAATTAATTTTTGAAGAGATATTTTTGGTGTGTTAAATCCATAAAATTTAAAATATAACCATTGGAGGATCAAGAGGAGCTCAAAGATGTAGGCAGACCTATTGGCAAGGTCTAAGCCTGAAACCAAACCAGGGTCAATTTCAATTTCAAGCTTTTAGAAATACACTATAATGGTTGGAGTAAGTATTTATGGTATATAAAAATATTTTACAAACATTTTTTTGTAAATAAAGTCTCTAAGAATCCTTTTTTGGCTTAGGAAGCATTCAGACCCCACCAAGAAGTAAAATATAAGCTCAAATGTCAACTTCAAGTGCTTATATATTCCACCAAGATTTGCATGGGACCTTAAGCCATTAAATTAAGTTTAATGAGATAAATAATAATCCATAAGTGTAATTTTATAATAATTCCAATTTGCCATGGCTATGAATGAATGATAAGAATGAAAACCACTTCAAAACCCTTACAAACCCTCCATAGTGACCTGATTGGGAAGATGAGGCAATTTGAGAATCCAAAAGGTATGGAGGTGAAATTAAGACATTTGTATTATGTATATTAATCTCCATATATTCTTAAAATGTGACTTAGGTGTATGGGCTTATATGGAATAGAGAAAAATAGGGATTATTTTGAACATTTTTTGTATTTTATAGGCATGGTGAACTTCCAGATGACCAAATCAATTTTTGAGGAAAGTTTAGGATTTTTTATAAGTAATCATGGTAATTTGATAAAATTTATAAGATCCTAAGTGTTCCTAATATTTCTCCCATTTTATCCAATACAGTGAACTAGCTAAGAAAGACTTAGAGAAAATGGTGAATATTTATTTGGAAATCCTTTTAAGGATTGTTTCTTATAAATGATGCCATAGACACTTGTGATACATGTCATACCTCATATTTTATAGATAATATTGTAGGTTTGAATAATTTTTAGGTGCCAAGTGTGAAATGTGTGTAGAAAAGGGCTATTTTGGGACTGCTAAAGATGATTATGCATGGCCAGATGATCATGAGTGTTTTAGGACCTCGCCAATGCATGTGAGGACTTATTTTTAACCCCTATTACTCAAATCCATCATCATACCTGATAATTTGTAGTTATAAGGTATTTTTAGAAGGCTAATCATATAAAGTAGTTTTATGTGGAAAAGAACGAGTTTCTTGACATTTTACAGGTCCTAAATGATTGGAAATGATAATTATTGTTCTTGATGTTACATGGATCACCTCATCTACTTATCCACATGAATTTTAATTAATTTTATCTTTTAGACACTTTTCCTTGTGCCTCTTGGACTCCCCTTCTGTGTTTCCTCCTCAAAGTTATGTAAATTGAGCCATTTTAGCCATTGTAAAAGGAGAGACCACAGTTGGTATGGTGAATCCCTACTAAAATTACATTACAATTTTCTTTTGAACATTGAATACAAGTCTAGTTATGAGTTGTGAACATTTTGTCTTAGTGTGTGAGTGATGTATAGTGGAGCTAAGTGATAATATCAACCTTAGTCCCTTTATCCTTCATGTTTAAGCAAGAGTTATGATGTTAATAGGTCATGTGAAGTGTGTTGAATGTACTAATCTCTCTTTCAAGTATGTAGTTGTCTCTATGGTGTGTAATCTACCCCTAGGTAAAGTATCTTGTTGATTGTCTGAAGATACCTTCACATGGAAACACTATGTTAGGATCCTTCAATGCATGAAATTGGTCTTGGAAATCATTGTTTCTTAGTATAAGTATGATAGTATATGGGATATATCTTGTTGGATCACCTCTCTAGTATAGTTTTCATTTTATGCAAAATATTAATTTTTTTCATGAACAAGCATTAAATTAGGTGATAGGAACTTATAGAAAAATTTGGGGAGCTAGCCCTTTCAATCCTTGAGATTCATCTCTCTTACAAGTTCCCACAAACTTGAGAGATGATTCAATATTAAATCAAATTGAAGGATCTTCAAAGAGTGTCCTAGGGTGTATAATTTGATGACAACAGTAACAACACCTTCAAATAGAATACAATAATTTAATGTCATAGGTTAAATAGGTTGAGATGAACTAGGATTCTAAATAATAGTCTTCAATGGTGTATTTATTCTAACATCACTTGCAACCTTCAGAATACTAGATAATATGGATTCTCTATTCTTGGATATATCACCTCTTTGTTTAATAGCTTGGGAAGTAGGTGCTAGCTTAGAATTAATAGGGAAATATTTAGTTATTTTAAATTACTTATTTGTATCCCCTACCCTTGGATTTTCAAGGGTAGTCTCTTGAGGATTAGAACCTTGGTGCCTGCTTATTAGACTATACTCTTTTTCTTGGTTAATTGTTGCATTAATTAGTAACTAACTTTAATCAACTAAATAAATTGATCCATCATACTTCTTAATCATCATGGATATTAAGAATTTGAAATCATGATTGATTAATTAATATGCTTGTGTCATGTTAACATCCTAAACAAACTTAGAAGTTGGGACACATACATTTTGTACTACTCTCCAAAATTGATCAACAATAGTAGCACTCAACAATTTTATGAAGGTAGCTATTTTACATCAAAAGATTTGACAATTAAACATAAATATCTCATCATCTTTATATGTAGACTCATGTTCCTATGCATCTTCATCAATCTTTTTAACAATATCACAAGGAAGATGGGGTAGGAAGCATGTATCACACCAATCAATGTCAAGGTCATAATCTAGAGAATTCACTTTAGTATTTAACATATTAGGAACTTCCTTTCCAACTCCTATGTTCTAATTTTTGTCATTTATTTCATCATGGTCAATCATTTTCCCTTTGTAATTATCCCTAATGTGGAAAGAGGGTCTCCTTTTTGCTTGATTCAGATTTTGAGTTCTCTCTTGACTGTAGACGCATGAGGGATCCCCTTCTCAACTCTAGCCAACTTATATGGCATTTCCTTGATAACAGTTACCAAGGTCGTCATGGTTTCCTAAAGGTTGGTTTTCTTAGAAGACCGAGTCTTTTTAGGATTGACAAATTTCACATCATTCTACTTATTCAAAGGTTTACCCACAACCTTTATGTTATTATCAATTTAGATGGCCATATTAAATTCTAACCTAAAGGTTTATAGGATCCTTTTACCTTAAGTACTATGAACATTATTGTCAAAAGAATCACAATATTTAATCAGACAAGCTATATCACTAGGCCTAATATTTTCATACAACATCATCATAGTCTTGTTAAACCTTTTATTAAAATCCTACACATATTCATTAGGGTTATTCTTAATGTTTTCAAACTCAACTAGAAAGAAACTATGATCAATTCTATCACCATACTATATTTTAATATCATTCTTCATTTTCTCCAACTAGAAAGAAACTATGATCAATTCTATCACCATACTATATTTTAAAATCATTCTTCATTTTCTCCCATGAATCTATGGATTCATGGGGAAGGGGAGGTGTACATGTCAAGTAATCCAAAAAGCCTTTTAGAGTTTCAATGATTTGCCATTAGAGTGTCTAATGGGGACAAACATTTAAAATATGTTAATACTAGATGAATTTCTTTGTATGAACCTACATGAAGAATACTTGAATAATATACATCTTTAGTAGGTTTTATGTTCAAAAAACATGATAGAAGTTGATAAGGTAATAGATTTGTTGTACCATTTTATAAAATTCAAAACCCTACTAACATTGTGTTGTATTCTTCCCATGTTTAAATAAATGCATTGCTTGATGAAAAATGTGCAAGAGAGATCCATATATATTGTTGAATTCATATTCTTGATGAAATGAGTTTGTCAATCTCTTGATATATTATACTACTCAAAAGATAGTTTTAAGGGCCCGATATTTGAAATTTTGGAAACACTAATAGATATTAAAAACCCTAAAAACTATTTAAAATTTAATATTAATGATCATATTTGTATTATTATTAATGGAAAAGAGATACCACTTCACACTTTGTTAAGATGAACTAATGTGGTTGGATTAAAAATTGAAGAAGTATCTGTAACATGGGTTCTATATGATAATGTAATATATGAGACATGATTTCAATTGAGAGAATTTTCAAAAAGTTTATATTTTGAAATTCAAGATCATTATCAGATCGATGAGTTGCTTGAATGTATGGGAGTGGTGATCTGAGTGAAAAATCTATTACAATGTTTTTTCAATGTGATCAATATATTCTATAATATACTATCAATTATTTAGAAATCAATATACTTCTATTACAAACTAAATGAATATATATCCTACATGTTATTATTCTTAACCTCTAAATCCATATTTAGAACACATACATTTTAACCCATATTTGGTTTCCTTATAATGCCAACAATACCAAGATAAATTACCATGAAATAACATAGAACAACTATACAATAGAAGGAAATTGTAATTATGTCCACATGGTAATTATATTTTAAATAATTCTATCCATGTGGAAATTATATTTGATGAAAAAGTTTGGTTCTTTCATTCACCCAGTAACAAAAATGTTAATGAGGCATTTTACAAAGGAAGAAATCCAGATAGTGTTGTGGAGCATAAAAAAGGATAGCCTCAATGTTACTAATGAATCCAAATTATTGAAAAATGTTCTAAAGGGTTTTGGTTATACTTTAATTATTTTTATCCCTAAAAAATCACTTCACACAAATAGCACTTTATATAAAAATTTAAAAAATAATATATGAAAGTGTCTTGAAACCTATGATCAATGTGACAAGGTGAGAATACAAGCCATCACTAGGAATAATATACACTACTAGTTTGGTAATTCTAGTTACAAAAATGTCTTTAGTTCTAGAAACATTTAAAATTTCCTATTACCCAACATTTTACCTGATGATGATAACATTAGAGGTGAGTGAACTCAGTGTTATAAGTGTGAGGTCACAGGGTCCATTCCTAGGATGACCATTCTCTAGCATTGTTCCCACACTAAGATACAATAGGTTATTCATGAAAAGTATATGATGTAATAGACTATAGGCTCAATGTTCAATAAAACAAGGGTCAACATGTGGATTTAATTTTGTGTTTAATATGATGAGGCAAGCTGATAACCCATGGTTATGAATACTATTCACTACTTGTTTGGACATTATAGTTATAAAAATGTCTATAGTCCTAAATCAATTTTAAAAACTTATTACCCAATATTTTAAACCTCATAATGATATCCTATCAGTGATTGAGTTGAGTGTTATAAGTGGGAGGTCTCAATGTCCAATCTTGGGATGACCATTTTCTTGCATCATTCCCATACTAAGCTATGATGGGTTATTCTTCAAAAATATCTGATGCAATAGACTATCAAATCAGTTTTCAATGTGATGGGGGTCATCATGTGGCTTGAAACCTATGTTCAATGTGATAAGCCAAGTCCAAAACCCATGTATAGGAATATTATTCATCACAGTATTAAGCATTCCAATTATAAAAATGTTTAAAGTTTTAGATCGATTTTAAAAAGTATGTTACCCAACATTTCACCAATGAAATGTGGTTAAGTTGGTAAAGTGGCTTGGTTGGTTCAAGCCCCACCTAAGTTAATATGTCACTAAGTTAAATGAGGTTGGATGTGGCTATTGTGGGTATTTTGTGGCTAGTTATGGCCATTATTGGTATTCTTAGGCTGGTTGTGGTCATTTTTTCTATATCTAGTATACATGTGGTAGATGATCACTTAGGGATTTTGGCTCCCAATTGTGTCCCAGACTAGTTTATAGCTCTAGTCAAAAGTGAATACCAATAAAAAATAAAAAAAATGAAAGACCATGGCTAACCATATTTAAATCTTCCTTCCTCTTTTTATTTCAGAACAACATGGAAGTTTTGCCCAAAATAGAAAAATATAAGATGTTGTAATCATACATGAACTAATCCACTCAAAAAAGTTGGAAAAAGAAATGTTTAAGATCATGCAACTTGATATAACTAAAGTATATGACAGTGTAAATTCAAACTTTCTCTTTAAAATACTAAATATGTTTATTTTCTTTGAGGTATAATGTGATTGGGTTAAATCATGTATCCCTACTCATATGTTTTCAGTACTTGTAAATGGATTTTTAGATGGTTTTTTCAAGTCCTTAAAAGGAATTTATCTGGGAGACCCTATACCACCTCAAATTTTATGATCATGACCAAGGTCTTAGGAATATATTTTACAAAAGATAAATATCTGAATATCATTAGTAGAATCCATAGACACCAATATCGTGTCAACCCCCCTTGGTCCCCTTCTACACATTAACACTCCTAACCCACACTTGCACACCATATTAATTTAAAAACTACTTATTTTAAATTAATTACCTCACCTTGGACACCTCACCTAGACACCTCACCCTAAGACCATTTCTTAGCCTATGAGTCAACCTGAGACTAGGTCCTCCAAATCCTAACTACCTGTGACCTATTCTCACCCCATCTTAACTCCCTAACCAACTCTCATGCCTCATAAGCCCTTCTTTTGACCGTTCTCCAATGGAAAAGGCACTTGGCAGGTGGAGAAATGGGCAAAGAGCTAAAAATAGCCCTTTTACCTATTCTCTCTCTACTGATGTTGGTCAACCCATGGCCGACGTCGGTAGTTCTACACCGACACCGGCGCGATCACTGACATTGGTTACATAAGCCAAGCTCTAACATTGAGCTAGCCCCACCTTTTCATGCATTGGCATGCACACTCTGAGATTTCAAGCACCAGAACTTGACTATCATTCTCCTAGCTACTGAAGCTCTACACAAATCATTTCAGAGACTGGATTAAAAGATTGTATGAGGACCTCGAGCTACTAAATTGAAGCAATTCATGTTCACTTCATTGGCTCACAACACCGATCACATCAGCCACAATAAGAATCACTATTCTAACACCTTTGGTTCTTCACCTTACAAAGCTAAGTACTCTGGTTTTCATTTTAGTGTTTTAGAATATATTGCCAATTAGTTTTCATTGATATTTATAAATACTATCGAGAGGCCTAACTTCTTTCGTGGAGGGGTTGAAAGCCCTTCCCCTTGTTCTCACCTCATTTTCACACTAATCCTCTACCTATACCCTTCCTCAGACCACATTCACCTTCTTGCAACCCTGCACCAAGCTCTAAACTTCCAAAAACCCCTCTATCTATCCTAGAAATACCCTAAAATCCATCCAAGGTTGATGACCCCAACCGACATCAGCAGACCAATCGACATCAGCACCTTCAGCGAGACCGACATCGGCAACCAAACCAACATCGGCACTATTTACCCAATCAACCTTGACAGACCCACTGATGTCAGTGATTGTGTTCTGAACTAGCAAACCAAAAAGCCATCCAAACAACCCATCTAGACTAGACAGAACCTTTAGCCAGCCTTATGTAGCATTTTGAGATACACAGACTGGAGGGAATAGGTACATACCATCTACTTTTCTATTTTTTTAGTCATTTATCATTTCTTCCTTTACAATACTTTTATCTTTAAATAGTGGACTATCATCCCTTAAGGAGTTTCACGCTTCTGAGACTGAGCGCGTAGCTTGACAGTGCACCATAGCCTCTTCTAACATCTTTCTTATCTAAGTTTCATTCTTACTACAGGTGTTTCCTCCATAGCCAAAGAGGAGCTCCCACAAGGCTTGGATACGGTGTGCACTAAATCTGAGTAACATCAAACCCATAACCTCTTAACCTTGATTTCTTTCTCATTTGAATGTAATTAGTGAAAATCTAGAGAAACATTCTATCACGCCCGGTGGGACACTTGGAGTTTTCCTTGGGTTCATTCTTCTTCTTTCAAAAAATAAATTTTCATGTAGATGCATTAGAAAAATATTCACTTCTTGCATCCCCACTTCTTTACCTTTATTTCTTGAGAAATAAAAAACTTAGCTTCCCTTACTTTTTATTTTTTTACATAAAGTTAATTAATTCTTTCTCCTTTTTTTACCTCTTCTATCTTTTTGTTTCAAAAGGAAATCATTAGCAGAGGTTAAAAAGAACATCTCTTTTTCTTCTTGTTACTTCTTGCATGCATCATAGAGTAGTGAAAAACTCATACTCTTTACCTCTTCTCCATTTGTTTGCATTTGAATAACATATTTCGATTTGGGTTAAAAACTACTGCATTTCATTCTTGCTTGGATGCACACTTAGCCCACTTAGTAATTAAAGCATTATGAATGAATCATAGTGCATGAATGTGACACAACCAAACCACAATCACTTCAAATCAAGCACATAAACTTACTTGAGAAAGGGCCCATCTAGTATTTCATCACCTAGTGGATACCTTACCCCACCCAGCGATCCTACTTGGATTTCACCACCAAGAGGATGACCCACTCTGATCTCTGGCAGAGTATAAACTATAGGGAAGGTATATTCTGGCTAAGCGGCCCAGCTCAGCTCTGGGTTCGTGAAGTGAAGGGGCAAGCCCCAGCACCAGGCCACATACTGAACCTAACACAGATATGTTTGAGCACCATAACACAACTTGAAACCAGCCATAGACTTCTTCTCTAGGAACTGTTCTACAAGCCCAACTCCCAACACATTCTCTTAAGGCATAAGCCACCACGACTTTAAAACTCATTCCTAGGAATCTAACGTTTTAGAGTTTGCTTGCCTAATCATCTATTCTACTAGTTTTATCTGAGTGTTTGAGTTGGTAAGGTCGTACCATCTTGAATTCCAAAACAACTTAGAATATCTTCTTCTTCCAAAAACTATCAATCTTTTGTGTTTCTAGAATTACACAAAAACTGACATCGGTTTCTCCATCGACGTCGGCAACCAAATATTCACTGACATTGGTTAACTGACCGACGTCGGCAACATTTTCTAACCAATATCGATTAAACAACTGACATCGGTCACTGTCAATAAATAATTTTTTTTCCAAACAACAAGCTTAAAACCCAAATTTCTTGCTGTTTAACACAAATTCTAGTTTTTTGAAACTAAAACACATAGTTTTTGGAACCTGAACCCCTTTCACCTTGGATGGTCCTGACACGTAGTCAAGCCAAATTCATTGTTGACCACGTGAGTCAACAGCCACTCCCACCTTCACCCTTCATGCCAAGTCATCTAATGGAGTATACTTCAGACACCGAGCATACTCCTATCCAACCTACCCCCAATCAACCTCCTATTGTTCCCAAGGGGGATCAAGATTTTGAGAGATTCCTTGACCACAACATCAAGGCTCTCTAACATTATCTCGCTAGAAGACAAATGTGAGATCCTTTAGGTAACCCTATTTATGGGATGCCAACTTCTTTGGTTGAAGCGGCAATGATATCAACAGTATCCGCTACCTAACCTATGGTCACTCAGGCCATTACCTCAACCAATAACCCAACCACGGACAATGTTCAAGATTTGGCCTCCCCTTCTATCCTTTCTTGCCCTACCTCCATCGGGGTTTCTGTACCCCCTCAAACACAAACAATTCAACCAAGTTTGACACCTTTCTAGAACTTGATTGTCTCTATCCCATCCACTCTTGCACCTATAAACATGAGAGTGACCACTTATCCTTTAACTAGTGTCATCGCCATTCAACCACCCCTGGTGGCATCTAGTCAAGTTGTGCCCTCTAACTTCATGGCACAAGCCCCCTTAGCCTCGACATTAGCCCCTATGACGAACTATCAGTATGTTGCACCTACACAAATGCAACCAAGTACGTCATACACCCCTTCTAATGCCTTCCAAGTACCCTATAACTTAGGGGGTGCCCCTCATGCCAATCCATCTACCGATCTAATTAAGATGCTAATGGATAATATGTCCAACCTTGAGACATCTGTTTCAAGTTCGAGGAGTGTTCTTTCATATGAACAAATCTATAATGAACCTATACACCCTTCAATTCCTATTCAACCATACCCTAGCCAATGGGAACTCCCAAAATTTACTCACTTTCAGAGTAAAGAGGACCCACAACAACATCTTTGAGCGTTTAGACATGCTTACTACCTCATAGGGCACGATGATGTGTTATTGCTTCGCACATTCCCTATGTCACTTTCTAGTACTACCCTTGACTGATATAGCTCCATTACCAGTCATTCTATCTTCACCTTCGTTCAACTCACTCAGCTATTCCTTGATCATTTCTCAATCCATATTACCAAGAAGGTCTCCGTCACAGACCTTTATTCCATTATACAATTTGAGGATGAGTCAATAGCAGACTTTGTCACCCATTAGAGAGGTTTGAATAACCAACTCTCCTTCTCACTACCTCAACCTGAGCTCATTGAGCTCTTTTCAAGAGCATGTGCCAAACACATCTCATCCACTCTACGGGTTTAAACTTTTTGCGCATTCAATGAAGCTTTCACTATGGCCCGAAAGCTTGAACTTTGTGCAATAAAAGAAGACAAGGTCAAATTGCATAACAAAAATACCAATGTAAAACCCAATGACCCTTCTTCTTCCAAACCTTCTTCTTCCCACCCCAAGTCCAAGGGATCGGTGAATGATATGGTCTTTAGGTCACCATCTTCTACCACAACCAATCAATCTGAGCCCTCCACTTTACAAAACATCACTAGACAATTCCAACAATGGTATGAACAGTGACGATACACTCCAATAGGAGAATCGTATGCTTCCGTATTGGATAAATTAGTGAAGCAGGGAGTCCTCAACCTCACTCAAATCTGACCACTTGTCCAATTTGACCCCTCATGAGCCATCCCTACATGGTATAGGGAAACTAAATTTTGTAACTATCATCGTGTCAAGGGTCACGACACGGATAATTGCAAAACCTTAAAAAACATTGTTCAAGACATGTTAGACAAAGGGGACCTTGTTTTGGATAACCCTAATGCACCGGCCAACCAAAACATGGATGTCTTTAGGCAACCATTTCCTAACTATCCCCCAAGTCAGAACAATGTTCAGACCATGGTCGATGACCCTCAAGAATGCAACATACGCATGGTCAACATAGTCTTTCCTTTCATTCCTATCCAACCTCTCCCACAATTTGAAGAGGTTGGTCAACCCATTTCTCCACCATGGGTAGAAGAGCCTATTTTACCCATACCACTCCCACGTAATGAAGAGCTCCCTTTGCCTCACCCTTTTCCTCACGTGGATGAACTTGTTTCACCTGTATCATCCCCACAACATCAAGCACCTCCTCTACCCATTCTTCTACCTCATGAGAATCTTGTATTACCTATTCCTCTTACCCCCACCTTCCCTCTTCTTCTACCATTGGAAGAATTTACCATTCATACCCCATGCCCTCATGTAGAAGAGGCCATCATCCCTCTGCTTTAACCTTTAGAGAAGCGTTCCTCTCCTATTTTTCCTCCATCGATGGAGGATAGTCCTCCATCCACCCCCCTTTCACATGTAGGAGAGTCTACTTTGACCTCTCCCATATTGGAGGATGCTTTGATGGTACCAACGTCGGTGGCCATGCCCTTATCCTTCTTATTGCCAATGGAGGATCATACTTTCCATGCTCCTAGACCACACGTGGAAGGCATGATCATCCATGTGCTCTATCCACTTGAAGAGCTAAATTCTCCAATCCCTTTTCCATTGAGAGAAGAACTCACCACCACACCCACTTCGGCCGAGGAAGATCTGGTGATGGTTCTCTCTCACCTTTGGCCCATGATCACTGCATCCAACACATTTTCGCTCTTTCAATTGCCCAAATCCTTTGAAGGACTGACTATAAGGCCTTGCATGACATCATCTAAACCCTTCTCTCGATTAGTAGAAAACTTAAGATTCCTCCATTCTAGGAACCTAGAGTATGAGGCATTATGGGAGCGACTTAGGGCTTCTTATCCTACACATCCCGTTTTGCCTTATACTACCAACCCTTTTGTGACAATTTACCCTAAAGTCTCTGATGAGGATCAGGTTTCCACTTCTAAATCATTAGAAGCTCAGCCTTCCACATCTGAATTCAAACCCTCACAGGTGTCCACCATGCTAAAATAGATTAGATCTCTTAGTGTTCACCCTATATCAAACCTAACTCACCCACAAGTGAAGTTAGATTTGAACCTTGCCCTGCATAGTAGTGGTCCTCACACCATACTAAAGGAGGATGCTAAACCACATCAGTCTACTCCTCCCCCACCTTCACCATTGCCCTCTATCTTGGGTCTACATCCTTCCACTTTAACAAGAGTGCTCCCTATTTCCACACCTCACAAATACAAACTGCCCCTATTACTCCCTTTACCTATCAAAAACATATTTCCTCCAAGAAATTTGACACCTCTCATCAAGAAAGTGCCATCTATGCATGTGGCCACACCACCAACCAAAAAGGTGGTACAAAAAACTCCCCTACAACTCCTAAATAAAAGTTGTCAACCCCTACTTCAACAACAAGCACAGACCCATTAGTGGGTTCCTATGCTTCACTATTACACTGATTGTTGTAGTCTTCTAGCATCATTCTCCTGCCCATTAATCCATATCAACCTCTTGAATCAAAACCATCTTGGTTCAATGACACTCAAATCTTCTTATATCATCGCACACCTGGGCATGATACTAAGAGTTGCTACGCTCTTAAGGTTCTCATTCACCAACACCTAAAAAAGGACACCCTTCTCATTGAGGATTATCTTGACCACCTTTTTGACAAAATATCGACACCATCCCATGCCTCCCAAACCTCCTCACTTGAATCGGGATCCCAACATGAGATTATGGTCCCTCTACCACCTTCTCCCCCTTTATTCGAAATCAACACTATTAATGTGGCCACCAGGTCCCAAACCCTAAAGGATAAAGGAAAAGAGCAGGTTTATACCCCTTGGACATATCCATTCACCAAGCCCTCTCCGCCACCAAAGCCCAAGATTTCTATCTTGGGCACATCTCAACCAACATCTTCAGGGGCAATTTACAACACCATGGTGAAACAACTTCAGCAAACCCCTATGAAGATGTATTTGTATGACCTAATACAAAGCTCTCTACAACATTGCCAAGCCTTGATCAAAGCTTTATAGGTAGTAGAGGTCCAACTTGAAGACCCCCAACCACTAGCTGCTTTAGTCAAATCGTTACCCACCGTTGCCTCCGTCACCTTCAGTGATTCTGAGATTCCTACCTACAGCTTGGAAGATCAGGATCCTGCCCTCTTTATCATGGCTTAAATTGATCAAATGCACATTAAGTGGGTTATGACTGATGGAGGTGCTAGTATCAACATCATTTCTACCCACGCATATGATCAACTAGCCTTCTAAAGAACTGCATGTCAAAAACTGATGTAATTCTTCTTTCTTTCAACGATGCCACCACCACTACCATTGGCATTGTGGTCTTGCATGTTCGTGTTGGCCCACGTATAATTCTCAAACTCTTCTATATCATCAAGGGGGGGTTCTAATATAACATGTTGTTGGGACGACCTTGGATACATTCCATGACTTGTGTCCCTTCCACGTTGCATCGTTGTGTCAAGTTTGAACACTAGGGGCAGGTTCATGTCATTCCTGCTGACCCTTCCCCCTTTAAAACATGAAACATGACCTATCGACCTAATGATGTTCTCATCCCTTTGAAAACATCCACCCAAACACCACCTCCACCTGCAGAAGCCTTGACAAGCTCGTAGACACCGGTCACACCTACGCCTGATCCTCAAGTGACCACGAAAGATCCTATGGAAGATACCTTCCAGTGCCTTTCACTTGGGTAGTATCGTTTGCTTACCCTTGACATGTTCCAAACTCTGCAGGAATATGGAAAACTTCATCACCACCCTAACTATGACCATTGCATTGGAATGGTCCTCCCGATCTCCAAACTAATTTCACCTATGGAGGGCTAGATTGGGCTCCTAATGTTGGAAATCCTCTCTCATCACCCTGACTATTCACTTGCAATTTCTCCTACCTCGACAACCCTATATTTTCTCACACCTATCTTCATAGGTGTGTGTGGAAGAGTTTTGGCTTTGGGCATTATGAATAAGGTCCCCACAAGCCCATTGAGCCTTCAAATTATGAGGAAATCAAAAATTCCAAGAAATGATATGGCATGGGTTTCAAAGAACCTACAAAACCCTCTAAGATCCCTCACCATGAAACTATCATAGAGCATTCTCCTCCAACCTTGCATATTCCCCCACCATCACCTATGGAGTCGGTGGTTTCCATCCCTCCTAGTTTTTTTTCATAAACTCCATTCACTTGGAACCCCTGACCTATCAACTAGGTGAGGCATCAAGGTCTCTTCCTCTCATTTATCTAGACATGATAGATGATGAATCTTATAGCATAAACACTGTCCAATGCCTAGATGATGATGCCATACTCACCTATATGGGTGCAGACGACTCCATACAATAATCACTTCCTTTGGAAACACAAGTTATGTTAAATGAATCAACTATTGACATTAATCTCCCATCTTTTGATGTTCCTCACATTTTAAAGATTGGTCAATCTTTAGATGCCCAAGAACAAATTGACTATACCACATTCCTTATAGATCATAGCAAAGCCTTTGCTTGGTCTTATAGCAATATGCCTGGTATTGACCTCGACATTGTCATCCATAACATCATCATGAACTGCGAAGCAAAGCCTATCAGGCAAAAGCTTCACAGGATGCATCCTCATGTCGCACTCCTTGTCAAAGAGGAGATTCAACGTCTTCTCTCTATCTCATTTATCCAACCCATTGATTATCCACAATGGGTGACAAACATTGTCCCTATCACAAAAGCAACAGGGGGAATTCAAATTTATACTAACTATCGTGACCTCAACCTAGCTTTCCCAAAGGACGACTTTCCTTTTCCAAGCATCAACCAACTTTTTGATCTTACGGCTTGTCATGAGATGCTATCCCTCATGGACGAGTTTTCAGGATATAACCAAATCTTGATTGCCCTAGAATATCAACATAAAACCACCTTCATCACCCCATGGGGGACATTCTACTATAGGGTCATGCCTTTTGGCCTCAAAAATGCAGGTGCTACATACCAATGCACCATGACTTATATCTTTCATGATCTCCTCCACAAAATCATGGAGGACTATGTGGATGACCTGCTGGGGAAATCCAAACTTCACCATGACCACCTAACCATTCTCAAAACAATATTCACTCACCTACTACAATATAACGTTTGACTCAACCCCAAGAAATGCATCTTTGGGCTTCTCTCAGGGAAGATTTTAGGTTTCATCATTTCTCTCCATGGCATTGAGGTAGATCCAGCTAAGATTCGAGCCATACTCGAGATGCCCCCACCAACTAACCTAAAACAACTTTGCAGCCTGCAAGGGAAGCTTCAATCTATTCGTCGCTTCATCTCACAGCTATCTGACCGATGCCAACCCTTCCATCACCTCTTTAAGAAGGACATCTCCTTTAATTGGAATAAGGATGGCTAAGAGGCTTTTGAGGCTCTTAAATGCTATCTTGTCTCTCCACTAGTCCTTATTCCACCTAAAGACGACCAACCCTTCTATCTTTACATTTTGGCAATAGATCATTCTTTAGGTGCCATGATCGTGCATCGAGATGAACAACATCATGAGCAGGTAGTTTATTAAATAAGCTAAATGCTCATTGACTATGAAACTTGGTATACTCATATCAAAAAACTTTGCTTGGCATTAGTCTTTGCCACCTCCAAACTCTGCCACTATCTCCTCAACCACAAGACTTATGTCATCACCCACACTGACCCTCTCAAATACATGCATTCCAAGCCAGACCAAAACCAATGTATGGCTCGTTGGCTCATGCTTCTCACTGAGTTTGATATGGAATTCATTCAACAAAAGTCTATAAAGGGGCAAATGATCGCTAACCAATTAGCAGATGCCCCTTTACCTGATAACCAACCCTCTAACTGTGAATTTATTGATGAGTCTATCGCCATGCTATCCACCGATGACATTCCCTATCAAATGATAATGTTCTTTGATGGATCTAAATGTCAACTCAGTGGGGGTGCGGGGATCATTCTCATCCCTTATGAGGGCGAGCCCATGCCTCTATCCTTCAAACTCAAATTTGAATGCACCAATAACATGGTTGAGTATGAAGCCTTAATTTTGGGGCTTCAAACTACCATTTTCTTGGGCATTAAGATAATCAATATCTTTGGCAACTCGCAACTAGTCGTTAATCAGATTAACAGTTCATATCTTTGTAAAAACAAAGTTTTGCAATGATATAAACACTATGTTGACACATTGTTAGGGTCTTTCGACCGTTATCTCTTGCAAACTATTCCTCACTCTACAAATAAGTTTGCCAACACAATGGCCTCTCTCGCCTCACACATCCCATCTTCATTTGCTTCCTCGAGAATTTATCACGGTAGACCATTTGGCATTTCCCTCATATATCTCAACTGACATCAACTTTGTTGGAAATATCGACTCTAGTCCACATGATTTTTGGTATAAACAACTTGTTGACTACTTGACTTATTCTATCATTCCTCCTGACCTCTCTAATAATGGATGGTGGGCTTTTATCAAGAGTACTGCTCAATACACCATGCTAGGGGGTCTTCTCTACAAATGAGGTTTCGACGGCCTCCTTCTCCGATGTCTAACCACCATTGAGACATCTCATGCCATCAAACATGTCCATGATGGGATTTGTGGAGGACATTTTAGTGGTAACTCAATTGCAAAGTGCATCCTCTGCCTGGGCTATTATTGGCCCACTCTTAACCAAGACTGCAGTGATTATGTTCAGCATTGTATCAAATGCTAGTAACATGCTAACTTACTTCACGTCCCTAGCCATGCTTTACAAGTTGCTAAGGATTTCTTACCCTTTTCACAATGGGGCTTAGATCTAATTAGTGAGATTAACCCTCATTCATCTCTCTGACATTAGTCTATAATCACAGTGACTGAATATTTCACTAAATGGGTGGAAGTTGTTCCCCTCATCTCCACTAAAGCCAACAAAATCATCGACTTCATTAACCACCACATCATCTGTCATTTCGGTGTGCCTCATAAGATAATCACCGATAATGGCAAATCTTTCAAAAACAAAACTGTCTAAAAGCTTTACGATGCTTTTGGCATTAAACTCAGCTTCTCCTTGCCTTACTATCCACAAGCAAATGGACAGGTAGAAGCTTCTAACAAAATCCTAACTAAAATCCTAATGAAGGTGGTCAACGAAACTAGAAGGGATTGGAATACTCACATTCCCTTCACTTTGTGGGCCTACCGCACTAGCATCTGAACCCCTACAGGTGCTACACCTTTCTCCTTAGTGTATGGAACTAAGGTTGTCTTGCCTCTTGAAGTACAAATACCTTCTCTTCACATCTCCTTATACGACATACTCTCTAATGATGACTTTCATCAAGATCGATTAACACAACTCGAGTTACTCGATGAACGTCATCTTGCTACTCTTAATCATCTTCATATCTACCAAGATTGCATCAAACGTGCCTACAACAAAAATTTGAAAGAGTGAGATTTCAAAATCGGAGATCTCATCCTTAAAGAAAACCAACACATGACCAATATGGAAAGAAGAAAACAAGGCAAGTTTGCTCCTAATTGGCTTGAACCTTATATAATAACGCACAAGTATGGATCAGGCACTTATCGTCTGTCTTCTCTCGAAGGCTAGCTAGAACCTAAGCCCCTTAATGCCTTACATCTATGACCATTTTACTGTTAACCAAGTAATCATTCACTTGATGTTTAACTTGAGCTCGTCCCTTAAACAACCCCCGTCATCCTCATTCCTATTCCTTTCAACCATTTTTCCTTACAAAAATTAGTTAACCCTTTTTTAAGCATTAATGCTTTGTCCTAATAAAATGGAAACCCCTAAACCTCTATAGTCTAGTCCATGACTAAAAGTTCAGTTACCAAAAAAAAAAAATTAAAACTAGGATGCCTAACAAAATATTAAAAGGTCATTAACTATAAATGTAGACTGCTCCCTCGAAGGACATCTACATTATTGCTATAATTTATAGACTACTCCCTTGAAGGACAACTATTCAAAGAAATCAAAACATACAAAGAAAAATATAAACCACTCCCTCGAAGGATGGTTATGCCCAAATTTTTCTACAAAAATAGCACCCTCTCAGAAGCTTCCCGCATCAATCAGCTTCACATGACCACAAAAAAAAAATAACATCCTTGAGTAGACTTCCTGCATTGATCAGTCTACCAAAAAAAAAATTGACTAACAAACTATTAAGTCATGGACTTGCCTATAGTCAATCTCAGGGTCACCTATAAAAGGGGCAAAGTTATCCCTGCTAAAAAGGGTTACGTTATCCTCACATATCACATAATCACACCTATTACCCCAAAATACCCAAGGGATTTTGAGCTCACTTAACGTCAAGTGATTAGGGTACTTCTATAACAAAAACCAATGGTCAATGACATAATGCATGAACAGGGATTTTATTTGCAAAAACCCTATCTATGATATCATTATGGTCCTTGTCAATAAAGAGCAACACACCTTTCACTTCTTACACACCTTCGTCACATGCTAGTTTATCTTTTAGGACGTAGTGTCTTAAAATTATATACTCGCATATTGTCATCTCATAATTTTCACTATAAAGTTATGAACCTAACATTCAACTCAATTTTATCATAAATAACATCACATGTTTCTGATAAAATACAACCAAAACATTTTCTAACCACTAACATAACATCATGATTTATTTAATTCAAATACCAATTTGTGTTATATAAATTATCATAGCCCATTCATATTAGTTTTTATGGAAAACAATACACATGGAAACTATCAACCAAACACAATTTATGTCAAGCATATACCATCACCAATATGGAAACCTGTTGAAGCATAAATAAACTCATTTAATTTTTAGCATACACCATCACCAATATGGAAAATTGCTAAGGATGAAAAACCACATAACCTATGTTACAGCATACACCATCACACAATATGGAAAAGGCTATAACATCATCATACACTCATCATTTCAAACATGTACCATTAAACATATGAGAAATGCTAAAAACACTAACATAACCAAAACAACTAACACAAAGTCACATCCATAACATGTCAATATCTCAAACATCTCATATATATATATATAATTGTCAAATGAAGGTATACATCAAAAATATCTAAAACAGTACAATATATATACACCTCTCTCAAAATGTATGTACATCTTGCATCAATGGCACGTAGGCCAGTATATATATACACCTCAACAACTACAAACACCTCAAGGTTGTGGTGGTGGTGGTGGTCGCGAAGACATCAAATCATCTCCACCCTCTGACCATCGTCATCTCTGAGAACTGGAGGTAGTGGCACGTGACATAGATCTCTGCTAAGCTAGCATCTCAAAATATCACTAGATCTATGGAAATTCCCTGATGACACCCTCATAATACACAATCTCATCCAACATAGTATTGTACCTAGATATAGGTATAGTCTGTGGTGGACCCATCGATCCTAATGCCATGCCCTATATAGAACTCTGTGGCTGTGGCTGAGATGGCTGCTAAACTGGTGGCTACAGTGGTTATTGTGGTGGTGGCTTAGCTAGCTATTGCATTGGCTACTATGGTGGTAGCTGAATAGGGCCCTACCCTTCAAAACCCTACCCTGGCAATACTTGTGCTTGGGCTACGACCAACTACCCCTGTAATGTAGTAACCTACCCTGTCAAGGCAACCACCTGCACTGTCAAAATTATCACTTGTCCCTGAAGCACTACCACCTGTGCTCATGCTACATCTCTCACCTAAATGGTGGCATCCCTCTCTCTACTAACCACCTATAGATCGAGAGGTGGTCCCCTCTGAATCACAACATAGTGACTTGCCCACCAAGCTAAGTAGGTCATCGTACACCCCAGATCTACCACACCTAGATCTATGGGTATCTCCTCAAAATCTAGCGGCTTTATCTCCTCTAGTAGTGGGAGGGGCACCTCAATATCATCACTTCTATACTATGGGAGAGTAGGTGGCACATCCTGTAACAGCCCATATTAGCACCGCACTCTCTCAGTAGGAACTCTCTCAAGCTCGCCAGCTCGCCTGCCCCTCACCCATCACAGGCTTTGAACTCCCACTAGTTGCTCTACCTGATCTCTGAATGCTGAATATTACAAGTATGGCCTCCAAATGATATCCACTAGGATTAGGGCATCTTATACCCCCCTGTAATACTCAATATCTCAGATGATGGCATCCACACATGTCTATGCCATGACCTCTCACCACTGACTAAAACCAACTCTGAAGCCAGCCTGGATCGCTTCTAGGAGGCCAAGAGGTTGTGTAACCATGATATGCTCGTAAGCCCAATAGTGTAGGAGGTGGCCCACATAAAAGCTATACTGCCATTACCAGTTGATCCCCCATAGCTCCCTATATAACTGAGCTAAAAATATTGGAGCCCACACAAAAATTATCTGCTCCCCTAACATGTTTACCAAAACCCTGGTCATCAAGATCAGGAATCTCCCTCCATCTACATCAAGAAGGGCATATACAGTGATGTCGATCATCATTGGGATGGCTAGTCGATGCTCATCCTCATTAGCATCATAAATAGGCTCATAGGCAAAACTTGTTGAATGGTAGGTCACCTCAACAGTGTGCTCCCTAAACAATGTAACCATATGAATGTCATGCTCCTTTCTCGAGCATGCATATAACTCTACCCCATGTATTGGCAACTACAAAATTTGGTACACGTCCTCCACTATAATAGTCAACTCTTCGGTCGGTAGGTGAAAGGTGTTAGTGGTATGATCCCACCACTTGATCAATGCCACCATCAAACTAACATCCCTGGTAACTCAGCAATATTGCTGCAACCCGTCGAGCCCTATAATGGCCATATGTGCCCACTCATCCCCTGTGATGTCTTGATGCATTCGTGTCAGCAATGTTGGGAGATGATCTCATAACATCAATGTCTGCCTAGCCTACATCCAACCAACATTAGCAAACATTATGCAAATAACTAACAACCTCTTTGACTCTTCTTCCCTTTTGGGAGAACTACATTGGCCTAAGGCCCTTAAAATAGGGGCTATGTAGGCAACACTCAGTTGACATGGGATCTTCTAAGGTTAGCTCAACCACTCGTTCATTCGTCTACCTAATGGACCAACTATCTAAACCCTAGGCTCACTACCTATCCTAAACTACCTTATTTTTAGTCTTTTTAACCATCTAACCTTTAACCATGACCTAACTTAGTCAAACACAATCCATAACCTACCCTCCACTTTCCCTTTTTAGGAGAACTACATCAGCCTGAGGCCCCTCGCATGGGCTATGTAGGCAACACTCAGTTGACACGGGGTCTTTTGGGGTTAGCTCAGCTAAATCACCACATAACCACTGCAACCAACTTACACTTTCCCATCAAACAAACCTATATGCCCATCACCACACCCAAGAGTGCATCAGCATGACTTAGGCCCTCCAAATTATCATTTTCAACCTTTCCAAGGCCTAAACAACCTTTAATAGGTAATCGACATCAGTTAGGGTGCCAATGACAGCTCTAACCTACTAACATCAGCATCTAACCACCAACATCGATAACTGATTTGGCCCTAAGGCCGAATGGGGTAAGCCCTAAAATTTAGGGCTTCCCCACTTCCCCCCCTAAAACCCCCCAAAACACTCCTAAAGCTACCTAAAGTACCCTACCTAACCTACCAACCCTTCTAATACCCCTCCCCCCCGATCTATCACTAAAAACTCAAAAAATTACAAAAATAGCATCAAATTCAAAACCAATCAGAAATTCAAACAACACACCCTACCTCATCTCATCATCGCTACCGAGGTTGTATAATGGGTGCCAGTGGTGATGGTCCTCCTGTCGAGCCTCCTCTAGCGTCTGCCATCTTCATCTACCTAGTCTCCTCAATCCAATCACCGGTGGCCCACAATGCTCCCAAAAACTCACAAACACTCCAACACTCACCAACACTCCTCACCACTCACACCCTAACACCTAACACTGCTGACATGGACAAATAGGTCTTTATCACTCAAAAACTTAGAGCTCTCTTTTTCCACACTTCAAAAGTCACAAATGACTTTTGGTGGGCCACCAATCTACTTTTTTTAGGTTTGTTAGGCTGCTGATGTCGGCAAAATTGTGCCCTAGGCTACCGACATCGGCCGATGTTCTACTGACATTGGCAAAATAATGTCTTTCTATATTACCAACATCAATTTTCTAACTGGTGTCAGTGACATGACCATAAAATCCTTTCAAAGACTTACTGACATTGGTGGCCTAACCGACATCAGTGACCTAAAAACATAGGTCTTCTCTAAAACTACCCAAAATCATGACCAAACAACCAGCCCTGACACTGTAAAATTCACCTTAGACTTCTCATGGGGCACATTGGAGATCACATACATCTCCCTAACCATAACAAACAGCACTCGAGATCACTTATATCTCAACCCGACTCGATAAATGACTTCAGAGATTGTGACTATCTCCTCAGACCACAACCACTTTCGAGACAACTTTGCCTTAGTTGTTTTGATTACATATGTTACCTCACCAATAGTTAGCAAATTGTATGTGCCCCTCACACCTATTATCAGATTGTGACCAAGTTGATCCCTAATATCTGTGATATTTTTGTGTTTTTTAGGAGCACCTCCTAGCGCAGATACTTGGAACACGATGCCCATTGGAGCTATAGATTTGATCAATCTAACCCAATCAGCTACCACTAATAAGATGGGGACCAGTTACTTTGATTTTAGTCCTCCTCAACCATTGGAGCTACAACTTTGATCATTTTAACCCAATCAGCTACCACTAATAAGTTGGGGACCGGTTACTTCAATTTTAGTCCTCCTCGACCATTAGAGCTACAGCTTTGATCATTTTAACCTAATCAGCTACCACTAATAAGCTGGGGACCGGTTACTTCAACTTTAGTCCTTGACCTTTCCTGTGAAAATTTGACCTGCCTATCAAGTGAAGTGGTATATGTGTAATCTCAACTATTGTAGCATTCACAATCCAACCTCACCCTACCCATCCACTACCTATCAAATTGGCACCCAATTTTGGATTACCTTCTCTCGATTGCTGCTTTGAGGGGGAATACCTCATCCCATACCTGGGACAACCTACATCTATTTTTTTCTTACAATTTTTCAGAACAAACCACAAGACAAAAAGGGGCAAATGTAGACACCAATATCATGTCAACCCCCCTTGGTCCCCTTCTACATGTTAACACTCCTAACCCACACTTGCACACCTTATTAATTTAAAAACTACTTATTTTAAATTAATTACCTCACCTTGGACACCTCACCTAGGCACCTCACCCTAAGACCATTTCTTAGCCTATGAGTCAGCTTGAGACTAGGTCCTCCAAATCCTAACTACCCATGACCTATTATCACCCCATCTCAACTCCTTAACCAACTTTCGTGCCTCATAGGCCCTTCTTTTTACCGTTCTCCAATGGAAAAGGCACTTGTCAGGTAGAGAAATGAGCAAAGAGCTAAAAATAGCCCTTTTACCTATTCTCTCTCTGTCAACGTCAGTCAACCCACGACCGACATCAATAGTTCTACACTGATGCTGGTGGGATCACCGATGTCGGTTACATAAGCCAAGCTCTAACATTGAGCTAGCCCTACCTTTTCGCACATTGGCATGTACACTCTAAGATTTCAAGCACTAGAACTCGACTATCATTCTCCTAGCTACCAAAGCTCTACATAAATCATTCTAGAGACGGGATTAAAATATTGTATGAGGACCTTGAGCTACTGAATTGAAGCAATTTGTGTTCACTTCATTGGCTCACAACACTGGTCACATTAGCCACAATGGGAATCACTATTCTGACACCTCTGGTTCTTCACCTTATAAAGCTAAGTACTCTGGTTTTCATTTCAGTGTTTTAGAATATATTTCTAATTAGTTTTCATTGATATTTCTAAATACTGTCAAGAGGCCTGACTTCTTCTATGGAGGGGCTGAAAGGCCTTCCCCTTGTTCTCACCCCCTTTTCACACCAATCCTCTACCTATATGCTTCCTCAAACCTCATTCACCTTCTTGCAACCCTGCACCAACCTCTGAACTTCCAAAAACCCCTCTATCTATCTCAGAAATACTCTAAAAGCCATCCAAGGCTAATGACCCCAACTGACATCAGTAGACCAATCGATGTCGGCACCTTCAGCCAGACTGACATCGGCAACCAAACCAACGTCGGCACCATTTACTTGACTGACCTCGGTAGACCCATCGACGTGAGTGACTGTGTTTTGAACTAGCAAACCAAAAAGCCATCCAAATAGCCCATCTAGACCAGACAGAACCTTCAGCTAGCCTTCTATAGCATTCTGAGATACATAGACTGCAGGTAATAGGTACACACCATCTACTTTTCTATTTCTTTAGTCATTTATCATTTCTTCCTTTACAATACTTTTATCTTTAAACAGTGGACTGTCATCCCTTAAGGAGCTTCACACTTCTGAGACTAAGCGCGTAGCTTGGTAGTCCACCATAGCCTCTTCTAACATCTTTCTTGTTTAAGTTTCATTCTTACTGTAGGTGTTTCCTCCACAGCCAAAGAGGAGCTCCCACAAGGCTTGGATACGGTGCGCACTAAATCTGGGTAACATCAAACCCATAACCTCTTAACGTTAGTTTCTTTCTCATTTGAATGTAATTAGTGAAAATCTAGATAAATAGAATCAACATTTATTAATTTTCTCATTGATAGTTTGTGGATGATACAATAGTGGGAAACTCTATTTGTATATGAGAAGCTGTAAAATTGAATAAATACTTTTTTGGTATCAATGAACATCAGTTTAGCTAGTTATTAATGTGAATATATTCAATGAATTTGCATTAGATTTATTAGGGATCAAATCAATTAAATTAAAACTAAAATCCTTTAGAACTTCCATACCTCTTTATCCATAAAAAATTTAAGAAAATCCTCAATTTTTGCACAAGTTCTCTTCACAAAAATCACTTGGGGGTCCCTATCTTTGATGGTTGATAAATAAAATGAATTCTAGGAGAATTTGGTCACTACCTTTCTTAATGAATTGGATTCTTGGAGAGGCAAATTAATCTCTTGGATAGGTAAAATATATTTAATACAATCAATCCCCAAAATTAATTCTGGTCTACATGATGTCTGTCTTGTAGTTTCCAATTAGTGAAAATATTATATTAAATAAGATCAAGAAATTTTTTATGTATAAGTATATATTAAATCTAAGAAAATTTCCTTAATGAAATTGGAAGAGTTTTCTTTTTCTAAATCAAAAGTGTGAGCTGGAATAAATAATATTTTCAAGATGAATCAAGCTCTATGAGCCAAAAAAATCTAAAAACATTATTAGGAAAAGCCAACACTTTTGTATCTTGCTGCAAAGAAAAAGCCAACCCATATTTTTAACACATAACAATGGAACAATGGGTCAAATATATGTAATTTCATTGGAAAATGCAAATACTTGATTTATAACTTTCTTTGATAGAGAATAAAAATAGTACATGACTTTTTCAACATTCAAAAGGATGTTTGGTATAGTGCATGCCCTATCTATAATCATCCTTCTTTTAGCATTTTAGAAGATTAATTATCAAACCTATGAGAACCCATAGCTCAAAATTAATGAGATGAAAATTAGTGTGTTTTACACCTTCAAAGAATGTACAAAAAATCATATTCTTTCAATTTTCAACCTTTCCCTATATTTTCTAACTTCCATCAACAACTTGTTGGACTCTCACCATATCATAAATTTGGAGGATAAATATTCCATTAAATGGGTCAAATACCATTTATGGAATTACTAAGTGAAACAAGGTTATAGTAAGTTATCCTCTTATATACATTTTCCAATATGACCAATATAAATAGTATAAATCCCTTTGGGGATTCATTAAGCTAATGTAAACTGATGGATTGCCATGAATAATAAATATATGTTCTAGCACAGACTCTAAAGGATTGTATTTTAGAGGGCCCTCTTGTTGTGTTTTTTTAAGTATAATAGTAAATATTTGAACCATTTCCTTCTTCATTTTATCTTTTCTTTAAGAAATTGATCCTATTTATATTTAAAAATGAATAGATTTTTGTGGCCACATCTTCTATTCTAGAATTATTGATAGATTCGAGAAGAACCTCTTGCAGCAGATTACCTCTTACAACAGATTTAATCAAAATATGCATAAATAAAATAACTCTTACCAATAACAGAAACACAAAAATCTTATATTGATCGCAAGCCACTTTGAGGGGGCAACCTCCTTTGAGCAAGCTCAATACAATAAATTCATGAATACCTTCATTGGGCCTCAACATTTACTTAAATACTAACTCTATTCTAACAACTACTACTTACCTTGTATGTGGGATAATTCAAATATGCTCTAAGGGATGACTTACAAAGCATATGCATCTATAGCAATTATTACACTAATACTACAAAGAGAAGGGTAAGGCATGGGTTCCTAACATCCCCTCCCCCTTAGAAAAAGCTTTGCCCTCAAAGCTTCAGATGTGGGAATTGTTGTTGAATCTGGAAGAGTGGCTCCCAAGTTGCATCTTCTAGTTGCATGCCGTGCCATTGCATTAAGACCTCTGTGATGGAGCGGGATCAAAGTTGGTGGGTGCACCTATCCAGGATTGCTTTTGGCTCAAGAAGGATGGAGCCTTCATTATCAAGTGCTGGTAAAACTATCTGCACTCAGATGTTGGATCCAAGAACTTGCTTCAAACAGGAGACATGAAAGATGAGATGAACTTGGGAGGAAGGTGGAAGCTCTAAATTATAAGCAACTGAACCAATCTTCTAGAGAACCTTATATGGCCCATAAAACTTTGGAGCAACCTTTTGGTGCCCTTTTAGTTTCAGTGATGATTGCTTGTATGGCTACAGATGAAGAAAGACCATATCACTAGGTTGAAAGGTACGCTTAGAGTGGTGCTGATCAACCTACTGCTTCATTCAGTTCTGTGCCATGTGGAGATTGTCCCACAAGGTATGGAGAATCTGATCTTGGTTTTAGAGAGTAGTGTCAACTACCTGAACTAGTAAGCTACCAAGATTATATGAAAGAATTGGTGGTGGTGCTTGACCATAAACTGCTTCATAGGGAGTCATTTTGGTGGAAGTGTGCTATGAGGTATTATACCACCATTTAGCTAGGGGAAGCCACTTGGCCCATTGATGTTTTTATCCTGAAGCAAAGCAATGAAGGAAGGTCTCCAAGTATTTGTTACTAATTTTGTTTGGCCATCTGTTTGTGGGTGATACCCAGAGCTCATTCTCAACTATGTGCCTGTGTGACAAAATAGTTCTATCCAAAAATGGCTGGTGAAAGTGGCATCACGATCTAAGACAATTGAAGAAGGCATGCCATGAAGATGGAAGATCTGATCCAAGAAAACTTGTATGACTGTGGAGGCTGTGTATGGGTGGCTGAGTGCACAAAAATGACTATATTTGGAGAGGCAGTCGACTACCTTTCCCCCATATTTAGGGATGCCCTCAATGAAATCCATGGAAATATCTGTCCAGATCCTAATAGGAATGGGCAAAGGCTCGAGCAAACTAGGAGTCAATGTGGTTTCACCTTTGTTTCATTGGTAGGTATCACATTCGGCCACCATCTATTTAATTTTGGTTTTCATGCCTTTCCAAAAGAAGTGTTGACATGCCGGCTCATAGGTTTTGAGAAATCCTAAGTGCCCTACTGAGGGGGAAGCATGGATTTCATAGAAGATGGCCTGATGCAGGCCTATACTTTAGGAAAGCACCAGATGACCCTTGTATCATAGAGAAGCACCGTCCCATGAATAATGTGGTACTACATAGGGGTTAGTGGCTAATTGATGAATGAGGTGGCATAAGGAGGGATCATTTTCATACCCTTGTTGGACAAATTCCAACCAATTTGGAATGGGCATGGAGAAGGTAGAGAGGGAATGTTGGTCCTCAAAGGTTCTTGAGAGAGCATCAGCCACAACATTGTCTTTTCCCTTCTTATAGGTGATCTCATAATCATAACCCATGAGTTTGCTGACCCACTTCTGCTGAGCTAGGGATGAGACCCATTGTTCCAACAAAATATTTCAAACTCTGATGATCAGTTTTGATGAAAAAATGATTTCCCAGTAAGTAGGGTCTCCATTTTTATACTACATGTAAAATTTCCATCATTTCCTTTTCTTATGTAGATAAAGCTAAATTGTGGCTAGAAAGGGCTTTCCTAGTGAAGGCAATTGGTCAGCCCTCTTAGAGAAGAACAACACCCAAGCTGATGCCACTAGCATCACTTTCAATGGTGAAAGTTTTGGTGAAGTCTAGCAGTGCTAAACTAGTGTGCTACACATAACCTGTTTGAGTTTGACGAATGCTTGATCAGCTGTTGCACCCCAGGTGAAAGCATCCTTCTGCAATAAGGAAGTCAAAGGAGCCATGATCTTTCCATAATCTTTGATGAACTTGTGATAGTATCCTATTAGGCCTAAGAAACCATGAAGGCTCTTGAGGGTGGTTGGTCGAGGCCAATTCTACATAGCACTAATTTTTTTGGGTCCACGTGAACCCCATTGGCTGAAACAATGTGCCCCAGATAGTTGATTTCCTCTTGACCAAATAAACACTTGGATTGCTTGGCACATAATTGATTGTCTGCTAATAGTTGTAATGCCTTGTCAATATGTTGTAGATGCTCAACCCATGTGTGGCTATAGATCAAAATGTCATCAAAGAAAACTAAAATAAATTGACGAAGAAAAGGCCGAAATATTTTATTCATGAGTACTTAAAAAGTGGAAGGGGAATTTGTAAGGCCAAATGGCATGACAAGGAACTCATAGTGACCTTCATGCATATGAAAGGTTGTCTTGGGAATGTCATTAGGGTGCACTCAGATTTGATGATAGCCAGAATATAGATCTAGCTTGGAGAAGAATTTGGCCCCATGGAGCTCATCAAGAAGCTCATCGATGACAGGAATTGGGAATTTATCCTTGATAGTGAGGTGGTTAAGGGCTCAAAAGTCAATGCAAAGGTGCCATGACCCATATTTTTTGTGGACAAGAAGCACTAGGGAGGAATATGGGTTGGTGATGGGGTGAATAACTCCAGACTTAAGGAGTTCCCAGACTAAGTTCTCAATTTCAATCTTTTGTAGATGGGGGTATAGGTATGGCCAGATGTTGGTTGTGATGCTTCTTGGAAGGAGAGGACTGCGGTTAATTTCAAGATGTGAAGGGGAAAATCCTACTAGTTCTAAAAAAATGGTTGCATTCTTGTCGAGTATGGCTTGTAAATTTGTAGGGTGGTTAGTAGCAGTGGGGGGCTAGAGTTGAATGGAATGCAGTTGTGCAATGACCCCATGTGAGCCTTTCTTCAAAAGTTTTTCCATGCGATGAGAACTGATGATGCTATCAGATCATGGAAATAACCCTTTTAAGGTGTGCTTCTAACCATAATCTATGAACGTCATCCAAAGCTCAGAGAAGTCACATAAAATAGGTCCTAATGTGTGAAGCCACTGTGCCCCTAAAACCACATCACACCCTCTTAAAGGTAGGGAAAACATATCAGAGTGAAAATTATAATCACCCATTGAAATACACACATTTCAACACTTCCATTTACATGGAAATGTGCCCCCATTAGCAATCATGACTTCAAAGCTAAAACAAGGGTATACAAAGTAGTCTACCCCCTTAGCAATGCGAGGATTGATGAAATTGTGAGTACTGCCTGAGTCAATGAGGATTGTGAGAGGGATATTTTTGAAGTACCCTATGGCCTTCATGGTTTGGGGAGTGATGACACCTACTAGTGCATGCACTGAGATCTCAAGTTGGGTCTCTTGAACTGCTAGGTTCTCTTCAGTGCCGAGTTCTTCTTGAGCATCTTGAAATTTTGGAATATCAGGCTCACTGTCCTGCTCTGGTGGTGACTCCACATCTAGCAAGTAAAGTTTTTGTTGGATGCACCTGTGACCCCTAACCCATTTATCATCACAATTGTAACATAATCCATTCTCTTTGTGAGCCCACATCTCTACCTCAGTCAGGTGCTTGATTAGTGTGGTTATGGCTGTCCGTTGATTCACAGTGTTCTTTGCTGGTGAAAAGGTGGGAGGTCGACACTGTGTGGAGAGTTTATCTTCTGCTAACTTAGCCAGACCCAAGCATCCATCATATTTTTAGGTTGAAACATTTTTACCTCTGAGTGGATTGGCTCTCTGAGGCCACTAACAAAGCGGCTTTTCAAGAAGTCATCTGACAACCCTTTAGTGTGATTAGCAAGTTTTTCAAATTCAATCTGATATTCATGAACAATACTTGTTTGATGGAGTTTGGTGAGAGCTCCTATAAAATACTTGAATGATGAGGGACCAAACCTACCCAAAATTAAGGATGCAAAATTTGACCAATCGAGTTCATCATTGGACTTGAGATACCAACGGTACCACTGAAGTGCTTCTTGTTCTAGATGAAAGGAAGCAATTAGGACTTTGTTTGCAGAATAAGTATTATGTAGGTTGAAGAATTGTTCATCTCGATATATCCATCCTATAAGATCTGTACCATTGAACTATGGAAAGTCTAGCTTAGGTCCATGTGAGAAGTTGGAAACAAAGGAGCGATGCTCTGAAGAAGACTCCTTCTACACTCTGTTGAGCAAGATGTTATTCTGTTGATTCAAGCCACGCATCATATCAGTTAACTCTATAACCTGAGATTTCAATGTGGTAATTTCTTCCTCCATGATTTTTGTGCCTACACAAGTGGTGACCATAACCAGTTGTTAATAGCTGGGGAATTTTTTTACTGTTGCTTCAAAAATAGATTGTCTGCAACTGTGTGGTTGGAAATATCCTCAACTTTGGATACATTTTTGTTTTCTCTCTGAACTTGATAAGTTGGATATGGACCCCAAGTTTGTTTGGCTGCCTAAAGGATTTTTTGAAATTCTCTCTAGCCACCAAAGCTATCTGATCAAGTACCGCTCTCCAAAAATTTATGGCCACAGGTTTACCCCTTAACGATAGCTTTTAGTTTACCTCACGGGTGGGAACTATTTAATCGGGATGGGACCATTGCCCTTTTCACTGGCAGGTCCTCTCAATGGGCCAGCTACTTCAAGGTTCCTATGGTACTCCTCATAATGAGTTTTAGGGCTTATGCCAAAACACTTCCCATAGTTAAGTGGATGGGTATTTACCTAATCCAAAATGATGGAACCTGCAATGAAAAAAATTGCCAAAAATGGTGTAGCTCCTAGAAAGCCTTGATTAAAAAAAAATTGCTCCAAATCTACCCACAAAGCCAAGAAAGTGTTCTGATACCAGATGAGAAGAACCTCCTGTAGCAGATTACCTTCTACAATAGATTTAATCAAAATATGCAAAAATAAAATAACTCTTACGAATAATAGAAACACAAAAAGCTTATATTGATCGCAAGCCACTTCGAGGGGGCAACCTCCTTTGAGCAAGCTCAATACAATAAATTCGTGGATACCTTCATTGGGCCTCAACACTTACTTATATACTAACTCTATTCTAACAAATGCTACTTCCCTTGTATGTGGGATAATTCAAATATGCTCTAAGGGATGACTTACAAAGCATATGTGTCCATAGCAATTATTATACTAATACTGCAAAGAGAAGGGTAAGGCACGGGTTCCTAACAAGATTAGATATATGAGGGTGGGTATCAAATCAAATACATTTGGTAAATGGATCGATATTTTATTATTTTTATATTATGAGAGAGAGAGAGAGAGAGAGAGAGAGAGAGAGAGAGAGAGAGAGAGAGAGAGAGAGAGAGAGAGAGAGAGAGAGAGAGAGAGAGAGAGAAGTCTTTAGAAAAATTTATCTCTTAAAAGAATACCTAACTCATAAAATATAAATACTTATTCGATACAATTTTAAGGAAAAGGTCTTGCCTATGAAAAATAAGATTGTTTTTGAAGATAACCATACTCTCTTGAATTGGAAATTTTTGAAAAACAACTTTAACCTTCCTCATTAATGGAGCACAAGGTTGAAGGCTTGTTGGAATCCCTTAAGCAAAAACCTTTCTAAGATCAATTTTTGTGAGGAATCCATTGAAAACCCATGTATCTCGAGAGGTGGACATTTATTTAATAATTTTATTGGAAAATTCCAATCATGTTATGATTTTAACATCCCATAGGCATATAATAACATAGTCTAATCTCAAGTTCTCCTTAAAGGTTTAAGATATCTATTGAATCATTTTTTATAAAATTAAATGTAGAATATGATTATATTTGATTATCAAAGATGTTAAAGTAGATATAATGAATTGGTTTCAAATAACTTATTTTTTTTAGGATATGATCCAAGTCATTCCTTTCTTTGAGATTATTTATTTTTCTCATAATTATTGTAAAATAAACTCTCCAGCAGATTTAATAAATAACTATAAAACTCTTCCTATCACCCTAATGAAAAAATTTACTCTGAAGGCCATACTCATTGGTAAAAAAGTAGAGACATTATTAATAAATATTTGGCCCATACCAATTTACAAACAATAACTAGACTAGTTCTTGGAGGTTGAAAATGAAGGAGTTTTTGGTTTTTGGCAGTTTCTCTACCAAATTTAAATTTGTGCTTGCTAGAGAAAATTATTATATATTAATTTAATCAAGTGGGATCCTCATTAGAAAGGATAGATATGTTTTTTAATTCAATCCATGCCTTCTCCATATCTATATATTAGTTCATTAGGTTCAGTTCATTATCAACTCGAAATATTGACCCAATATGACAATAGTGACATGCACACACAAGAAATAAATTGAGAATCTCAACATGTATTTTTATGATATTATGTAGATATAAAATATACTGTGAGTTTATTTTAGGTGTAAAACATCATAAAAAAAGGTTCAGACCCATAAAAGGCACTAAGCTAGGGTAATACACCACTTGTTATGACCATATTTATGCACACAAGTCATGTGTGGTAAATGTATGCCAATATTATCATTTTCAAGTAATTAATACAATATTTTAGTATATTCAAATGACCCCCTATTATTATATTTATGAAATTTATATAATAAAAGGATAAGGTATACCTAACAGTGTACATCACACTTTTTCTTTGGTTGGAAGCTCCAATTGTGCATGTCACTCAAAATTAAAACTTGCAATAAACATATGGTAGTTAGTGTCCATAGATTGATAATTTAAATATAAAATTTACATTTTAAATTTAAATAGAAAAGAGGGAGTACACCTATATGTTGTGGGAAACCATCTTGCACTACTAAATTATTGGAGATGATGCTTCCATGTTGAATAATTAGAGAAAAGTTTTTTTGGCTGAAACACGTGAATATATATTCCCTTTGTTTAAACATGGAAAAATTGTTAGAGATTAAACCCAAAATTTTTGAAACCATGTAATCCCTTGGGTTGGGTATACAACATTACCCACCCTCATAAATATGGGGAGAACTATATAATGTACTAAGCCAAATAACTAATTAGGTCTCATAAATATGGGAACTACGTGATGGGTTTTCCATAAGTAATTACATGGCCATTGAGCATTATTGAACCTCAATATAAATTAAACATAAAGAAAATGAATTGGATATTGAAAATATATTTATATATTAAGGGTTTTTTACTACTTGATATAGAGTGAAAAAAAAATTGAATAAAAAATTATAATAGTCTTAACTAAAAAATGTGTAAATGTGCATGAATCATTATCATACTACTTTCTAATTGTGATAATTTTAAATTATCATTTTACATGTTATTTCCTAGTTGTACACCTCTTGAACTAAGGTTTGCACACTTGGGTAGCATGGAAAACATGGATGGTAAACCCAAAATTATGCTGTTATAACTTGGGAAGGGTTTAGCATCAAGATGGACTGAATGCAGACAATGACTAGAAGACACCAATAAAGGGTAAGGTTAACTCCCTACTACTTCTAGGTCTTTTTGGACCAAGGGGAGAGGACTTAAAGGTTAGATTTATCACATGGAAGGATAATATAGTTCAATATCCATGGGGATTATTGGCACACAAATAAATATGAAAAGTGCATAGCCAAACCTGCTCACTCCACTCGAGAAGAGTTATCACATGGAATGAATAAATGATCTAAGTCAGCCACAAGCTAATAAAGATAGATTGGGATATGATTGAAACCTTAATTTATGAATAAATTTTCAAAAAATCAGGGCCAAATGGGAGATTGCAATGTTGGGATTCAAATAAAAATGCATATACATTTCAAATATGCAACACTTATGCATCTGCACACAAATAATACTCAGAATATTCAATAAGGTGTATTATTTATAGGGTAGCATAGGTAGAATGAGTTATGTATATTAAAAGAGTGGTGTGGTGGTATTCAAATGATAGGAATTCCTTCAACAAGCATGACATCATTCATTTACAACAAACATAGAAGAGTGAAAGATAAGCCAAGGAAACTATCAGGAGTGAGTTGCATCCATTGTTGCCAATATAATGAAAATATTTAGAGGATTTTTGAAATATTAAAGCATACACTACAATTAGAGATTCAAACACTTTAGTTTATCAAATACATAGACCTAGGATGTCCTTAAAAGGTTATCAATAACACATTTCCAAATCACAATGTAGAAATGAATTTATAACTTAATTTTATGCCCATATTGACCACCATTGAGTGATATAACTCTAGATAACCAATAAATAGAGCATGTAAAATATATTATTGCATTTTAATGATAATATATAGTAGAAATCACAACTATTTACCATTAACTTTCAAACAAATCTTACATACATCGTTGCTTATAATGATAACATGGGGAGAAGCATGGTGAGTTGGCTCTAATACAGGGGATACATATACATGATCTCAAAGCTTACTAATGGATATATAGTTTCAACCACCTTAGCAGGAGAGACAAAATACACACAACAAAGTTCCTAAAAATTTGAAAGATCTTAAGACCTAAGAAAACCATTTACAACCTTGTAAAGAGGGAAGACCCTCTTTACTTATACAAGTCTCTCACCCAAAATATTGCTCCAAAATGATCTATCTAGAATATGTCCTTGATCATGCCTAGAAGCTCATGCCTTATAAGAAAATTATTCTAGTAACTGCCTATCCTTGTCATGATGAAGATTTTAAACAAACCCTTGATCTCATTGGATGGAAATGCATTTTACTTGAGTTAGAGGGAGAATATTCAATTAGGAGCAAAATAAACTCCTTGTATTCTTGTGTAACAACTTATCCATGCTCTCCCATTAATCATTTGAAAATCTAAAAACTTGTGGAAAACTACCCTTCTCCTTATGTAAGCCAAATAATGGCCCTTATTTTGTAATGATCACATTAGAGTACTCCAGCTATGATAGAAGAAATGCAAGATACATGGCCATTTTAGAAATGTCCTTTTAATGGCCCACCTTGGTATCACAACCCTTGCAACATGTTTTTATTCAATGGAGGTATTCAACACAATCCAATAATGGAACAATGTAATACTTAGCTCATTTTAACTTTTTGATTTTTAATTTCATCATGCCTTTTCCACATTTTTAATTTTGACTTTGACTTTTTAGGGTTATTGCCAAACTTTATAATGTTTAAGTGCATTATTTTACCCAATTTTATTCAAGTGATACATTGGGTACCTTTTTGTAATTTTACGCCTCCTTTTCCTGGCAAGATTTTTGACCCCAACTAAAACTTTACAAGTTGGGAAAAATCCAGAAGTCTCCAACACTTTTGTAATTTACAATTTTTCAACTTGCAATCTGAAGTTGTAGTTCCACTCAAAAAATTTATCATGGACTTGGGAACTCTAAATTAAATTTGAAATTAGCAAAAATTCAAAGTTGTATTTGGCATTAAAAATTTTGCTTCTGACATTGACCTTGTGTTTGACCAAAGGGATTTGAATCTTAGAATGCATATTTCAATTTATAATATTAAAAATATGCATTTTGCTTTGCAATCTCCATTTGACAAATCCATGTTGGACTCTTCCACTTACTTTAAATGATGGATTTTCAGGGATTGAACCACTTATTACAACTTGCATTTTGCATGTTTTTCCCTATTTGGGAACTCTACCTAGTCAACCATTCAACCTCATTTGCTTCTAGTTCTAATGAAAATTATATTCCATGGACATTGGTTATGTTAAACAAATTTTCCCAACCCACAATTATGGGATGATCATCAAACTTAAATATAGGTAAACACTAAATCTTGGCTGAAATTGAAATTTACTTTTCCCTATTTTTTAGCAAGAAAGTAAAGAAGTTGCACATATAAATCCTCAGATAAACCAGCAACCCAATAGGTAATCCTAATGCAACTTGGATACCACTCAACATTTAATTTTATCACTCCCAATAATTTTTGAACCTTTTTAATGTTCAAAACATTTAAATCATCATTTACCTCATCAAAACAAGAGTGTACTATGAATACTTTGCTATACTGCATAGCACTATGATGTTCTCTTACTTCTTTTAATATTTTTTGAGGTTAAATTACATGTTGAGAACTTGTTTTATCTTATAATTCTGATGCTTTTCACATAAAATGCATTTTTGTTTTTGATTTTAGCCCAAATGGCTTCTCGAACTAGTCTTAGTTGTTCATTAGATGGTAAATTAAGAGGGACATACTTGTAATACTATGATCTTACAGATATAGGAGCTAAGATCACACTTAGCAGAAGCCAATGAAAACCTTCATAAAATTCCAACAAAATGTAATCTAGTATCCCTTTGTTCCACATAAATCTTATCCTTAACTAAAAACTATTGTCTCTGCATATAATAACTACATTCACAATTCTATTCCTTATTTCTTCCAATGTAGCTCCCTTTTTATCTTGTTTCGCTCTTAATGGATTGCCCAACACTACAAAGGGATTTTATATTGTGATTAATGATTCCGTTTTCATTGTTAAAGACCTTGAGAGTCCTAGGAGCACCTATGCAAGTGATGTATTTTCTTGTAATGACAAATTCCAAGGATGGCTCCACATTTGGTGGATATTCACTATCCTCTACATTCATAATTGGATTTGAAGTGAAGGAAATCACCCAATACAACTAACTAAAAACTAAATATAAATACAACCACCAAGGCATCTATGCCAATATATAGTAAATCCAACCTTATGCAATGTGGAGACAAACAAAGCTCACACATGTTGTATTTTTCCTTTTCCCTTAGGTCACCAGTATACTTTTTGTCAACACATGGTAAATATTATGCTTGGTGGGACTTCCTATCTTCTACATACTCTTCACATCCATGGTCTTGGGATACTCAAGTGTAATTTGCAATTACCATATTAAAAACTTTCATTTCAAATTTATTTCCTTAGATAATATTTCTTTTATGATTCTTTTCTGACATCTCCTCATGATTTCCAAATTAACCAACAACCATATGGTGGGTCTTGGAGGTTGGACCACATATTTCAACTTACATTTTGAAAAAGTGTGTTTAACATGGTGATTTTACACAAATAAAGTCCATCAGGAATGGGAACTCGAGAAGCATATTGCAATTTTTCAATATTCAAAATTGTAATTCATTGTGAAATTTTTGCCAAATTTTCTCTTTGCTGGCACATGGTCAATGTCTTCCTTCTAATGAAATTCGTAGAGTCACAAGTAACTTACACATTGCATTCTTATAAAACTTGATTTTTGATTTGTCATTTATACTAATCATTCCTACCAAACTTTCATGTTGACCCCTTTAATGTTTTTCCACATTGATGTCCTTTTATGAGGGATTGGGAAATCAATATACAAATTGCATATTTAAAAATTAAAAATATGTAAATTTTAATTCTCTTCTAACTTCTGCTTTGGGATTTTAGTCTTCAACTACAATTTTACAAACTAAAAATTTGTTTTCAACCTCAAACGTTTTTCCATTTTAAACTTGTGTGTCCCTTTTCATTTTCCACATAGGCATTGAATACCTATGGCATGGGTTTATAAATTTCTAACTAAGATTCCCCTTTCAGTGCCACATGGGCATGAGAACCTCCACATGTCTTCTTTCAATTGGAATTTTTTATTTTTTAGT
This sequence comes from Torreya grandis, assembly GCA_037957365.1. NCBI lineage: Eukaryota > Viridiplantae > Streptophyta > Pinopsida > Cupressales > Taxaceae > Torreya > Torreya grandis. Next base: position 1,045,463 of record JARHVA010005419.1, read on the forward strand.
AGGCAACAAAGCTTTGAACAAACTTTTCACATTGAAAGTTACAAACTTGATTTTTATTTTATTATTTCTATCATGCCCCATTGAATCTCCATGGAACTTGAAACTAGAATTCATTATAAGATATGAAAATTTTAGATGTTAGCTGAGACCATATTTCATGGTGGTTTTCATAAGGCATGAGTGGTGTTTTTATAACATGCCTACAGAAGTGGAGTTTTATAATCTAGGTACACATTTGTGATTTGTGGGAAACATTTAAATATTCAAACATTAATTCTTAAGAATAGGTCACAAATTTATTAGTGCATGTTTGGGCACTAATAGTGGTTCTTTTGTATGGATGTACACCCTTTGTGGTTATGAAAATAACCCCAAAAAATAAGACTAGGTGCCAATCCCTTGGGCCATATAGTCAAACTCTAGAAAATTCAATATAAACATCCATGAAAACTCAATCAAACAAGGGTAGAATAATAAAAATAGATCACAAGGATTTGAGAAAAAACCCATAAATAAAAACAATAAAGGGGATTATATAAATAAGGTCCAACATTGAGGGGTAACCTAACTATACACTATGCATTATTGTACACAGTCATGGACTCATTCAAAGAAGTGTTATAAATATATACCATTAATTGGTATCTCCATTAACTCACCATATAGGTCTCTCAAAAATAATGTGTGTTCTCTAATTTGATAGTCAATGGAATAAGGGCCCATCCACAAGTCATCAAATTTGTCATGCTTAACTTTATCTTCATGCATCATGTGCCAAAGCAAAACTAGATCACCTATTTGAAAGGTTATTAATATGACATTTCTATCAAATATCCTTTTAATTCTCTCCTTCAACTTGAGGTGTCTTTCATGAGCTTGTTTTCTACTTTTATCAAGCTCAACAATCTAGTTCATTCTGCTTTTATAGAGGTTGATTTCCTCATCATACTCTAGTTATTACATGAATTGATAGTTTGGAAACTGATAATTCATAAGTAAAATAACTTGATCTCCATAAACAAGCTTAAAATTGATTTTACCTATAACTCTCTTATGTGTAATCATATCATCCCACAAGGCAAACTTCAATTATTCACCCCACTTCTTGTTTGCTTCTTAAGTTTGTCTAATGATTTTGAGAAAGTTATTATTACTAGATTATGCTTACCCATTCTCTTGATGGTTGTAATTGGAAGAATAAGCTAATTTAATATTGTACTCTTTACATAATTCCACCAAAGATTTAGCTCTGAAGCTCATGCCATTATCAATAACTACCTTGATAGGCACATAAAATTTATAGGTAATCTAATTCAAGAGAAAGTTCATAATCACCTGGTGTGTGGCCTTATTTATAGGGACCACCTCAACCAATTTTATGAAGTAGTTAGTTGTAACCAATATCCATCTATGTCTATCTCTTGACAAATTAGTGATCTCCCCAAAATAACCATTCCCCATTGTATAATTGGGCCTTCAATTGTTATAGGTTGTAAGGGAAGAAAACTAGAAGCTTTCAACCTTTCAATAAAGTGCTAACATTTCTTTCACTTTATAACTTTCTAAGTAACATCCTTGAATAGTGACAGCCACTAATAACCAGCTCACTAAATCATATGAGCTATGAATTTAGGTGCAAAGTGAACACCACATACTCCACTATGGAACTCTTTAATCAAATCAATAGTTTCTTCTTCTACCAAGCATCTTAGGAGAGTCCCTTTTTAGTCAAGAGGTATTTTTGGGAAATAAGTTTAAGATTTGTCCTTTGGTTCTTATCCAAGTCAGGGGATAATTCAAAATTTTCAAGTACTAAACAATGACTTTATACTAGGAGAGATGATAATTCTACTTAAGGAATCATCAACATTAAAAATAGTAGTGTTTACCTTAAAATCATGTGAATTGGTCCCATCCATGATCTTGGATAGGCCCATCCCTCTCATTAACTTGGTGGTCTAGATGTCCATGTCATACTATTGAAAGTTGTTGACCCACTTGTATTTCTTTCTTGATGCTTCAATCTAAATCAAGATGTCCCTCACCATTGTATGTAGGATGTATGTAATAATCATTGAACTCAAAATATAAGGTATGAATGTCTTAATATCTTTAAATAGGGTGAAATCATATTTTTCCATGATGGTATAATTAAATTCATATCCTTGTATAGATTTACTAAAGAAATTTATAGGTTGCTCATGACTGTTATCATTCTTTTTTAATAGAACAATAGTTATAGTATTATGGGATGCAAAAGAGAATACTTGGAATGATTTAGTGTAATTAGGACCTACTAAGATAGGGGTAGACTTTAAGGCTCTTTTGATGTCATTGAATTCTTGTATGGCCTTCTCCTCCTAGTTGATGGTTGGGTATTTTTTCAACATGGAAGTAATAGGCAGAGTGATCTCTTAGAAATTAGACACAAACTATCTTAAAAAGTTGATTTGTCTAAAGGACTAAATTCCCTTCTTGGACTATGAGATAGGAACTTTGTCAATGGCTTCCACTCTTTTAGGATCAATTATGAAACTATCTTTAGACACTATATGTCCCCAAAACTTATCCTTTTGTGCTCCAAAGTGAAACTTGTTAATATTAAGCAAAATACCAAACTCCTTGCATCTAATTAACACTTTCTCTAGATGCTCCAAGTGTTCTTTTATGTTCATGGAGTAAATTATGATGGCATCTTGATACAAAGAAATGAACTTGTTAATTACCCCTAAAAAGGCAATGTCCATAGCTCATTAAAATGTTACACCAATATTCATTAACCTAAAAGGCTCATTGTCATGCTTTAATAGGATGACATGTTGAAACAAATATTCCCTATATACTTTCAATTCAAAGTAAGACTAGGCCAAGTAATGTAGGTACTTTTTTTATCAACTACATGTGGGATTGCTTTTTTACTACACTCAAGTGAATACCCATCCATACCTTTCTAGGATTTTCATTAGAGCCCAAATTGCATTTAGTTACATATTTTGAGATAAATGAGTCTCTAGTTCTAATTCAGTCTACTCCATAAAAAGATGCCTCTAAAATCACCAATCCTATCAAGATGGTATTTGTCCTCAACTAAATGATGTCTTTCCCAAATATGGTTTCCTTCCCATCATAGGTTTGAACCATGGATTCAAGTCTATAAGTTGATCTTGAAACACAACTTCACAATTTAGAAACCTCCTAATTTGTTCATCATCATAAAAAACTTGGTAATAATGGACGTTGTCTAGTATTGAAGGTATAGTAATCACCTCCACCTGATACTGATAGTGAGGGTTCGTATCTTCAATTTCAAACTAATCACCTAACCCTACAAGTTTGTCAGCTTCTTCATTGAAACTTCTATCATGATAACAAATATTGAAAATATCAAAAAATTCTATAAAGTCCCATACAACATTTATATACTATTTAAACCTTTTATTTTTTCTGGCATAAGCATTGTGGTCCTGCTTAATGACTAGCTTAGAATCACCCTTTATAATCAAACTTGGAATTCCATATTCATGGTCAATTTTCAAACCAAGTAAGAGTGCCTCATAATCAATAGTATTGTTCATGAACTTGAAGGATAACTTGAAATAAAAATTGAAAGAATTATTGTTAGGGGTATAAAAGACAACCCTAACTCCATTTCTAATATTTTATCAAGCCTCATTAAAAGACATTTTTTAAACATCACCTTCATTGTCAAACCCAACATTAATAATGATACATTGGTCAATAGTATCTACATTCCAAATGAAGCTACCCAATTCTATATTAGTATGCATCACCTTATTTAGAGCACATTTCATATCTTTAAGTACATGTAGAATCTTAGGCTCTATATGAACTCTGACCATATCACCCTCCAATGGGATGGCGGCATAAGACAAGTACATTTGCACATTGCCACCCATGTTGGCAGCCCATTTTTGTGACAACATCCCCCATTGTGGAGGATTATCCACAACTACCACATCCATATTCAAGAACTTACTTAGATGTACAACCAACTACACTACCAATCTTTTAACTTATCCCACAACTAGTACATCTCATAAATCCATGGAATAAAACTTGCAAAAGGTTGATGTGATTTTCACTCTAAGCTCATTAAGGATACCTAGGGGCATCACATATCAAGAGGCTCCAAAATCAAACATGCAATTGTGAACAATCAAACCATTGGTCATCAAGTTGGTATAAAATGGGTCCACATCCATTTGAGTCTTTACCAATGTATTCCCCAAGTAAACCTTTGGGGCTAGTTCAATAACGTCATTTGATTCTTCTTCATCATCCAAAAGTGTCTAGGGTGAAGTAATTTCATTGGAAGCTACATTCCCACTAAATTCCCAATATTCGAATGGACTCTTCCTATGTTTAGGTATTCATAAGAACTCAAAAATTGATACAATGATTTTCAGTTGGCTTAATACTTGGGCTATATCACACATGTTATACTGAGGAAGGGGAGTATTTTTAGGAAGGGTAAATGTTGACCAAATTTGACCCCAAGTCAAATTTGGGTCAAACCCTACTATTTTTCACTTTTAAGAAGGTTCCCATGTGTCTTTTAGGGTGTCATGTTGGTCTATTATCTTACTCATCCTTTCCCTAGTCCTTGTTGAAGTCCACCCTCTATGTACTAGGATAGTCAACTAAAGTCAAAGGTTGGTCAACCCTAGTAAAAGGTAATAAAAGGGTAAAATTGTGTTTAAAGTGTCTTAAGGTTGTCCTTAATATGTTTACAAGTCATAAATTGGTTATATGTTATGTCTCATGTGGAAAAAGGGGCCTTTCGGTCATATTTTAGCCCATTTAATGACTTGTATGGATTTTTATGTAAGAAAATTTGACATCAAGGTGAGTTTCAAAATGGATCATGTCAAGAATAGTTATTTGTCAGACAAGAATTAGTTATGTTTAGTTGATGGTAGTTTTCCCTTAAAATAGGAAATTTTGGTCACTTGTACAAACCTCTCAAGTCCATCCCTATCTAAAAACATGGGATGAGTAACTATTCAACTCCCATCATCCATTTCAATGTCTAGTCTTTACTAAGAATGCAAAAATTTCATCTGCAACTTGTTTTCCTCCATTTTCACTTGGCAAGCAAAGAAAGAGCAATTTCATACACCCCTGGCATGGGCCATACAGGTTGAATTGGGAGGAATGCTTCTAGGGGTGGATATAACTCTAAGTGAACTTCATTTTCATAAAAATAACTTGAGATTTAGTGCATCCTCCTTTATGAACAATTAATTTGATTATAGGAAGCTTTTTATGCTTGTTCAACTATGAGGGGGTCACTATTTGATCTTGTCTCAATGTTTCTAGTTTTGGATTAATGGATTTATATGTTAAAGGTGTCTCTACATTATTTTCAAGATGTTTCCATGCTTCTTCTTATTTTGGAGAGTTTAGTTATTTGAGAAACATCTCTTATAGGCTTACAAAATGTCTAATTTGCATTCATAGTCATCTCAATTGCTTGGAAAATGTTTCCTTCATGTTAGATATGATGTTGTTTTGGAAATTATCCTAGTTTATATTCAAATGTTTAAAATTCTCTTGAGGTGATTTTAAATCATTCCTTGCATGTTTCTTGTCATTTCATGATTTCCTTATATATCACAATAAAAAAACTCCACCTACATGAGCGTGTTGATGTCACAAATGTAAGTTTTAAGTTTTGACATGGTCCTTAACCTCTTGGGACTATTAATGTGAATTTAAATGTTGTATGGAGGCATGTAGGCATTACAAACTTACATGTTTAGAGAATTGTCTGAATTCTGCTTGTGTAAAGGGAATGATCATCTATAATTGGTTTCATAATATGTAAACATGCCTTTTAGAGGTGTTTCAATAGTTTTTCAGTCCAATTTGAGGGTATTTGATATGGTAAGGTTTAGATATACCTATTTATCATCCTATTTTGTCAATAAAGGTGTCAAAACATCAAATGGGAAGTTGGACTGTGATCAGGCCCTTTTGCTCTAAAATGACCAAACAAAGGTCCATAAGGTTTTGTATGACCTATTTAAGTATGCACCTTAAGTGACTAAGTCACCTTGAATATTTAATCCTATAGTAATCATATAGGAAAAGGAATATTAAAATTTTGAGAAGCAAAGGATGAATGGAGATTGGATTTTACAAAGCCTAAAAATGGGTAAAAACCACTAAAGCAAGATAATGTTATCTACAAGATATTAGTAAAAAAATGACTTTACATCCCATTTTGATGATATTGGAATATTATATAAATTTTAATTATTCTAATGTCTCAACTTATTATTTAAAGTTAATATGGCATGAGAGAAGGAGAAATCCAATGTATTAAACCCCAATACATGTTTCTCTATCTATACAGGACACTGTGAGGAATCACCTACATGCAAAAAAGTCAAAGTTTGTGAGACAGGTATGACCATGAATGATATGAGGAAAGTTTATTTTTTTATTGAAAATAAATAACTCCATTCCATATATGTCACCATGAACAATATTATATTCATCTAGAAAACACATACAGGCCTAAAAGGAATGAAAAAATAGCCACCTACAACTTGGACAACAAGTGTGGAGTGAGGTTATGGCATTTAGAGAAGTGTTAAAGAACTTTAGTTCTAAAAAAGGAGGAAATGAAAAAAATAATGACTTGGGTAATATAATTAAGTTACCATAACATCAATAAAGGTCATTTTCATGCTAATGACCAACCCCAAAACACCTACAGGAGAGACCTAGGACTGTCTTAGTCCAAGAGGACAATGAACAATTATAAGCCCTAAAGGGCCAAAATGATAGGATTGGAGATGAGTTTAAATTATCATAAAGGTGAGTCAAAAATAATACATAATGTTTTTAAACCTTGGTTATAATCTCCAAATAAAGGTACCTAAAAGGAGATACCATATTCACTATCATAGTCAAATAGGGTCATAAGCTTGAGAGGAACATGGTGAGAGTTTGATGCCCAAGAAAAGAAGAGGGAGTTTAAAATATTGTGATATGGATTTATCATGATAAAATTAAGTAAATAACATGTAAAATAAATCCTCAATCTAAGGCCCTTTTCCCACAAGTAAAATAGGCTCAGTCTGTACAGACAGGGTAAGGAAAGCCTTGGTTTAAGAGGTGAATATGGTATTATACTTGGGAGAGAGATTTTGGGTGGATACCTAGGATAAAAAATCATGAAATTAGGGTGAATGAAATTCATGAATACTTTGGATGCATCAAATAATGTTGTAAGGAGAATCTATGAGGAGGTTTGGATAAAACATGCTAAAAACAAGGGTTTTTACCACTTTTTTAGAAGATTGAGATGGTTAGACCCCATAAAAATGGAATAAAACAAAAACAAATTGAAAAATTGGTAATTATTAGATTTTTAATATTTTAAAATAATCACTTTTCCCAAAACAATAGGTCTAATACTCTCTATTTTGTCTCAGAGTAGGGGTAGTCCCTTCATGCACAAGAAAGGCAGTTTTGGGGAAAAGTGAAGAATGGTGAACTAGAGAAAAATTTGATTAGTAAATAAGGTTTTAATATCTAGGAGACACATGGGGTAAACTATTAAACCTTTATATAAGTCTTGAGATAAAATAGGGCACCCTACACAACAAGGGTTACAGTTAAGTGTGAAGGAAAGCCTTAGGGCTAGAAGCCAAATTAGAGGTCATATGCATTTTCAACCTAATATATGATTTCCAAGTGAAAAATTAATGTTTAAAAAGGTATTTTTGGTGTTTTAAATCCATAAAATTGAAAAAATAACCATTATAGGGTCAAGAGGAGCTTAAAGATGTAGGCAGACCTATTGGCAAGGTATAGGCCTAAAACTAAACAAGGGTCAATTTCCATTTCAAGATTTTGGAAATAAATTATAATGGTAAGAGGAAGTTTTTATGGTATATAAAGATATTTTACAACCATTGGTTTAAAAATAAATTCTCTAAGAAGAAATTTTTGGCCTAAGAAGCATTTAGATGCCACCAAGAAGCAAATAATGAGCTCGAATGTCAACTTCAAGTGCTTAGATATTTCACAAAGATTTTCATGGGACCTTGAGACATTAAATTAAATTTAAGGAGATACCTTAGGATACATAATTGTAATTTTATTATAATTCCAAAGTTGCATGGCTATTAATGAATGCTAAGAATGAAAATCACTTCAAAAACCTTGCAAACCCTCCATAGTGACCCAATTGGGAAGATGAGGTAATTTAAGAATCCAAAAGGTATGGAGGTGCCATGAAAACACTTGGATGATGTATATTAATCTCTATATATTCTTAAAATGTGACTTAGGTGTATGGACCTGTATGGAATAGGGAAAAATAGGGCTTATTTTGACCATTTTTTGTGTTTTGTGGGCATGGTGAACTTCCAGGAGACCAATTTAATTTTGGAGGAAAGTTTATGATTTTTTATAAGTATTCATGGTAATTTTATCAAGTTTCTAATATCATAAGTTTGCTTACTATTTTTTCCATTTCAGCTAGTATAGTGAACTAACTAGGAAAGACATAGAGAAAATGGTGAATCTTCATTTGGAAAGCCTTTTAAGGATTGTTTATTTTAAATATTTCCATATAAACTTTGGAAACATGTCATAACTCTTATTTTATGGATCATATTTTAGTTTTGAAGAGTTTTTAGGTGCCAAGTGTGAGAGGTGTGTAGAAAAGGGTTGTTTTGGGACTGTTAAAGATGATTATGTATGGCCAGATTATCATGAGTAGTTTAAGACCTAACCAATGAATGTGAGGACTTAATTATAACCCCTATTACTAATATACATCATCATACCTGATTAGTTGTATTTATAAGGCAATTTTGGAAGGATAATCATGGAAGGTAGTTTCAAGTGCAAAAGGATTTTCTTGACATTTTACATGTCTTAAATGATTGGAAATGACAATTATTATTCTTGATGATGCATGGATAACCCCATATAGTTATCCAAATTAATTTTATCTAATTTTCTCTTTTGGTCACTTGTCCTTGTGCCTCTTAGACTCCCCTTCTCTCTCCTCCTCAAAGTTCTATAAATTGAGCCATTTTGGCCATTGTAAAAAGAGATAATGTAGTTGGTATGGAGAAGACATACTAAAATGACATTAAAATTTGATTTTTAATATTGAATACAAGTCTAATTATAAGTTTTAAACATTTTTTCTAAGTGTGTGAGTGATGTAGAGTGGAACTAAGTGATAATATCATCCTTACTCCCTTTATCCTTCATGTTTAAGCAAGAGTTTTGATGGTAATGGGTCATGTGAAGTGTGTTGAGTGTACTAAGCTCTCTTTTAAGTATGTCATTGTATCTATGGTGTGAAATCTCCCCCTAGGTCAATTATCTTGTTGATTTTCCCAAGCATGCTACCTTCACATTGAAACACTATGTTAGGATCCTTAAATGCATGGAATTGGTCTTGGAAAGCATTGTTTCTTAGTAGAAGTATGATATTTTGTGGGATATATCTTGGTGGATCACCTCTCTAGTATAGTTTTCATTTTATGTAAATTCTTAACTTTTTTCATGAACAAACATTAGATTAGGTGATAGGCACTTAAAGAATAATTTATGGAGTTAGCCCTTTCAATCCCAGAGATTCATCTCTCTTACAAGTTCTAAAAAACTTGAGAGATGATTCAATAATACATCAAAATGAAGGAGCTTCAGAGAGTGCCCTAGGGTGCACACTTTGATGACAACAGTAACAAGACTTTCAACTGTAATACAGTCATTCAATGTCATAGGTTAAACAAGTTGGGATGAATTAGAATTCTAAACAATAGTTTTCAATTGTGTATTTATTCTAATATCACTTCACCCTTAAGAATACTAGATAATATGGATTCTCTGTTCTTGGATATATCACCTCTTTGTTTAATATATTGGGAAGTAGGTTCTAGCTTAGAAGTAATAGGGACATATTTAGTTTTTTTAACTTCCTTATTTGCATCCCCTACCCTTGGATTTGCAAAGTAGTTTCTTGAGTAGAATATTGGTGCTTGCTTATCAGACTATACTCTTTTACTTGGTTAATTATTTCATTAATTAACAACTACCTTTCCTCAATTGAATACATTCCTTCATCATACTTCTTAATAATCATGGATCTTAAAAATTTGAAATCTTGATTGATTAATTCATATGATAGTGTCATGTTAGCATCATAAACAAAATTAGAAGTTGGGACACACCTTTTGTAATGCTCTCCAAAATTGATCAACAATAGTAGCACTCAACAATTTTATAAAGGCAACCATTTTAATTCAAGAGATTTGAAAATTAAACATAAAGATCTCATCATCTTTAGATGTAGACTCATGTTCATATGCATCTTCATCAATCCTTTCAAAAATATCATAAGGAAGATGGGGTAGGAATCACATATCACACCAATAAATGTCAAGGTCATAATCTAGAGCATTCACTTTAGCATTTAATAGATTAGTAACTTCCTTTCTAACTCCTATGTTCTAATTTTTGTCATTTATTTCATCATGGTTAGGCCTTTTCTCTCTATCATTATCCTTGAAAGAAGGTCTCCTTTTTGCTTGATTCAGATTTTGAGTTCTCTCTTGACTTGTAGACCCATGAGGGATCCCCTTCTCAACTCTATCCAACTTATATGACATTTATTTGATAACAACTGCCAAGATATTCATGGTTTCCTCAATGTTGGTTGTCTTAGAAGACTAAGTCTTTTTAGAATTAAACAATTTCACATCAGTCTACTTATTCAAAGTTTTACCCATACCCTTCATGTTATTCTCAATTTGGATGGGCATATTAAATTCCAACCTAAGGTTTTATAGGATCCTTGTCCCTTAAGTAGTATCAACCTTCTTGTCAAAAGCATCATAGTTTTTAATCAGACAAGCTATATCACTAGGCATAATACTTTCATCCAACATCATCATAGTCTTGTTAAACCTTTTATTAAAATCCTACACACATTCATTAGGGTTATTGTTAATGTTTTCAATTTCATCTAGGAAGAAATTAGGATCAATTCTATCACCATACTATATTTTGAAATCATTATTCATTTTCTCCCATGAATCTATGCATCCACAAGGAAGGGAATTGAACCACTCATGAGCATCTTCTTACAATATGTGCACAAATATCTTAATGCAAACATCCTCATACTCAACCTCATAATATTCAATGATAATGTGCAAATCCCTCAAGTGAAGCTCATCAGTCACTACATTATTCTCTTGAAACTTAGGAAGGTGCTTCTTTACTTCATTGGGTACTTCATTAGGCTAACCTTCCATTTCATCACAATTAATATGTCTAAATTTGATAATTTTGAATGTAGGACATTCATTCTCAACCTGATATTTATGCCTCATGACTGGGTCAATGGTGGGTTCAAGATTAGATGATAAAGGGCTATGAGGGGGTGAGTGAGGTGGACTTGTGGATCAAAACTAGGAGGAGATTCAACTAGTTGAGAAGGTGTTGGGTAATAAATTGGACTATAAGGCTTTGCATTACTTGGAGATCTATGAAAATATTCAATTAAATGAAGTTCAATAAATCAAAGTTTAGGAGTGCCAAAATATTGATAATCTAAACACTACTTTGAATCAAAACTTTGTACTTCAATTAGACTCTAGATTTGTCTCCTTCTCTGATGAACACTTAAGGGTGAGACAAGTTGCTTTGATGAGTAATATTTGAAAGAGGATATCAATCCTTCCACCTTTGCAAGAAAAATTACACTTAAAGATGAATAATATTCAATTGGGCACTAATCTTCATTAAAACCAGATACAAAGTTAGAGTTACCACTAGAAGAAAACTTCTAGAACATAACAAATCATGAATAGGCAATGATACAACCTAAAATCATACTTTGTTGTAATTGGTGATGAGATATAACAACAAAGACACTGAAAATCAATATTGACTTTTATAAGAGAAAACACCTTTAGAACTTGAATAAATTAACATCTCCTTACATGAATTTTTGTCAACACAAATGCCAAGGTATGTCCCCAACAAAAACACCAATATAGTGTTATAATGTTTGTTGACAACCCAAAGTAGTAAAACACACTCAAATAAAATAAAATCTTAAACACATGAGATGATATGAATAAACAATGTATTAAACTACTCATTTGAGGTTACTACATCAAATATTTCTTGACAGAGAACTTGAGAATATTAAGAAATATATCCCTGTGCAAGATTCCCTAGTAACAAAAGTACCAAGGATCATATCCCTAACAACAAAACTTGTATAATGTTGGTTCCCAATTGTATACCTCTTACACTCATCATTTCACACTTGGGTATCATGGAAAACATGGATGGTGGGCTATGAATTATTTCATTATATCTAGGGAAGGGTTTAGCATCAAGATGGACTGAACGCAGACAATGACTAGAAGATACCAATAAAGGGTATGGTTAAATACTTGATGCTTCTACCTTTGCTTGAACCAAGTTGAGAGGATGTAAAAGGTATCTTTATCGTATAGAGGGATACTAAAATTCAATCTCCATGAGGATTATTGGCACACAAACAAGTTTGACTAGGACATAACCAAACCTATTCATTCCACTTGGGAAGAGTTATCACACAGAATGAATAAATGCTCTAAGTCAAATGCAAACTACTAAAAAAGTTAGGATATGATTGGAGCCTTAATTTATAAAAAAAAATAACAAATCAAGGAAAAATGAGATATTACAATGTTGGGATTAAAAGAAGAAGACACAGATACATTTAAGATATGCAACACTTATGCATCTACATGTAAATAATACTTAGAATAGTCAATAGGGTGTATTATTTGTAGGGTAGGGTAGTTAGGATGAGTTAGATATTTTAGAAGAGTGGTGTGGTGGTTTTAAAACAATATTAATTCCTTCAAAAACTATGACCTCATTCATTTGCAACAAATGAAGAAGAGTGAAAGACAAACTAAGGAAACTATCAATAATGAATTGCATCCATTAGTGCCAATACAATGAAAATATTCAGATGATCTTTGAAACCTTAAATCATACATTCAAGTAGAGATTCAAACATTTTATCCTATCGAATCTATAAACCTAAGATGTCCTTAAAAGGTTATCAACAACACATTTTCAAATCACAACGCATAAGGAATTTATAACCTAAGTCTATGCCCAAAATGACCATCATTGAGTGACATAACCAATCAACAGAGCATGTAAAAAATATTATTTCATTTTAATGATAAGATATGGTAGAAATCATAGCAATTTTCCATTAACTTGTAAACAAATATTACATACAACATTGATTAGAATGTTAACAAAGGGAGAAACATGGTGATTTTACTTTGATATAGGGAAGACATAGACATGCTCTTAGAGCTTGCTAATGGTTGTATAGCGACAACAACCTTAGCAAGAGAGATAAAATACATACAAGGTTCTTAAAAAACTTAAAGACCCTAAGACCTAATAAAACCAACAACAACCTTGTAAAGAGGATAAACCCTCTTTACTTATACAACTCTCTCACCTATAATATTCCTCTGAGATGCTCCAATTGGAAGATGATCTTGATCATTCATAGAAGTTTATGCCTAGTAAGAAAATCATTCTAGTAACTACCTAGCCTTGTCATGATGAATATTTGAAATAAACCCTTGATATCCTTTTCTAGAAATGCATTTTACTTGATCTTGAAGGAGAATATTCCCTTGTGAGAAAAATAAAAACCTTGTCTTCTTTTGTAACTGCTTGGCCATACTCTTAAGTTATTCATTTTCAAATCTAAAAACTTGTGGATAGTTGCCCTTCTCCTTATTCAAGCTAAAGGATGGTCCTTGTTTTGTAATTATTGTATTAGAATACTCTAGCTATGATAGAAGTAATGCAATATCAATGGCCATTTGAGAAATCTCCTTCTAATGGCCCACCTTTGTCTCAAAATCCCTGCTACTCATTTTTATTATATGAAGGTTGTATATACATAATATTTTTAACTTTATATTAAATACAAATGATTTACATCTTGCAAAAACCCATCGAGACTCAATCTATTGGAGTGCATGACCTAAAGGGTACACTAAGCAAGGGATGGGAACACCTTTGGTGCTTCATAGGATTGTTATCCCTTATTTCCACCTTATTACCAATCCAACTAGCTCCTAAAACCATACTATAATTTATCCTCCCTTGCACACTCCTTCAGTCTTTTTTCTCTTTTCCTCACCTTAATCCCCTTTTCAAAGTTGGTCGTACTAGGTTGATTGGCTTTAACCTATATAGTTTTCATCCTTTGATTACTATACAGGGTCAAATGGGTTAACCCTACACTATTTCAAGAGATTTTCACTTGATATTTGTGTTATCCCTTTGGCCAACCTAGCTTAGGACCTAGTGAATAATTGACCAAAAACATATAGGGTTGATTGTGTCAACCCCATAAATACAACATATTTAGAAGTTTTTAGGGTGAGATATACCTATAAATACAAGATCATTTAGCCATTATTTCAATATGAAATCAATATTTATTGTTTGATCATTCTTATTTACAAACTGTTCTTCCACAATTCTACTTGAGGAGTTTTAGCTCAGGTTTTCTACTTGGAGAATCTAGTCTTGTTGATAAGTCTTGGAAGCTTTAGCCTTTCTTAGTGATCCTTAAAAACCATAATAACATCTTGTGAATCCCCTATGTCTAAGGGAGAGATTGTGTCTTGATGGGTTCGCATTCATTTAAGTATATTCTAACTTTGTCCTCCTCTCTTTAATAGATAAAAGTAGCATAAGTATTGGCTCAAATAATATTACTCTTCACATTCCATGTATTATGGTCTTACTCATACTTAGCTTAATTGAGATTCTCATATACATGTTTTTATTGATTTACTAACCCCTCATGTTGTGCCACAAGCTTTGGTGAGCAATAGATTAGGTTTACTTTCTTGTTTATTAGACATAAGTGAAATATTAAACCTAGGACCAATTTAGGGTTATTGAATTATTGTGTTAGTTTGGAGGATTTGGAACCCTCCTTAGAATAGTGTATTCTTATAAATGATCCCCTAATCATGTCTATCAGATCCCCATCTTGGTCATGATCCTGCTTAACAAATGTATTCCCAGTCAGAAGTGTAGGTATTCTCTATATTCTTCGAGCTAGGATTGATTTATATACATGATGCATTTATGATTGCATACATTCTAGTGAACCAAATATAAAATAACTCTTGTAGGATTTTTTCACTTATTTCATTATTTTCATCATTCTTTTTATCATATATTTTCCATATTGGGTCAATTGCATCGATCCAACTCAAATTTTTGTGCACAGATTTTTAGTTACAGGTTACTAGATTGACCCAATTGACCTAGTATAGGTTTTAAAATTTAGAGACTACTAGTCTAGACTACTAGAATGACCTAGTAGATCCATTACAATTTTTAGACTTTTAGATATCATGTTCAGCATACTAGGTTGAGCCTGTATAATATAGGCACTCAATAAGAGGTTCTTGTAGAGCTTGATCGACCTAGTTGACCTAGCTAATATGTTTTTCAAGAATTACATAAGGTTATTTGAAAAAAATATTCCTTATCTAAATCTCTAATCCACCAAGTTTCCTTTTATCCTTGTATCTATTTCTTTACAGTCTTGCCTTTCATAATTTGTAGTCTTCAAAACTGCCCTTGTACAGTCAACTAGGTCGGCACTGTCAACCTAGTTCTGTATTTTATGTGTTACTTGGATAATTAGGTTGAACCTATTAATTTTTAGACATTGATTCCATAGTATTTAATTTACCCTATCAACCTTATTCTGTATTCTATGCATACATTATTGATTATATCAACATTTTACCTTTTTTCAAAGTTGGAATAAACCTTTATATGCTAGTAATTATCTCACACTTTCATTTGTTATTACTTACATGCTTAAAATAGATCACATAGCTTAATTAGGTGGTTTTTAATTAATTATTTAGTTTCAATATTTTATATTTTATGCACACATGACCAAATAACAAAATCTAAGTAATCATTTTAACATTTGACTATCCAAGGCCAACCTACTTGGATTTCATCACCAAGGGGCAAGTTAACTTGATGTTCTGGTCAAGTATAAAGAGTTTTTAATGGCATATTCTTGCTAAGCATCTGAAACCCTTATCACTATGATGTGTGAAGTGAGGAGGTAGGCCCCAATACCAAGCCTATATCATTACCACTACAGATCCCTTTCAACCCAAACTACCTAAAAATATCCTTATATTGCTTTATAGTTCTTTACTTATAGCCAACTTCCCATCACATTAAAAAACATATCCTAATAATCATATAAATATTCAAGTTGACCATTTATCTAGTTATTTACTTTCCATGTTGATTTCTTGATCTTTGCTCAATTATATTTTGTATTGCAAAAACTTGCATTAGCTAGTGTTGGTGCAAGGTTTTGTGTTGTGAACCTCAATTGGATTAGCCAACATTAATCCAATTGATTGTTTGTTTCCCTTATATTATTTATTTTCAAATTACTTGCAAAAGTTATCTTGTTTCAGTTCATAGTTTGTTATATGCTTCCTTATCTTGCTTATCTATTTTACTAGGTTGACCGAATCGACCCTATACATTTTATAGCTTTTCTCTATTGTACTTGATTGACCTAGTCAACCCTATACTATTTGTGAACCCTTTACTATATTTTTATCCCTTGTCTATTGTGCTAGATCAACCCAATTGACCCTGTGCTATTTATAGACCTTGTTCTCTATATTGGGTCAACCCAATCAACCTTGTAATATTTTTTACTTTCCCTATTTGTAAATCTAATTCTCTACTTTTCCTTATTTTGCATTCTATTCATTCCTCTTCAGTCATAATGAAATATCCTATCAGAATCTTCTTGGATGGTCTAAATCCATTTAGCTACTATATGGGATGTTCATTTCCTCCTCTCTTTTCCTCTCAAGAGAACCATTACTCTTGGGGCACCTCTTCCCCTCCTTCATCCATGAATTGTAATATGGTGAAAATAACACCTCAAGATGAAGTTGATGGGTTTGATCCTTTCCTTACTTACCAAGATAATTCTCATATTCAAAATCTTTAAACTAATTTGGGAATAATTGACACAAGTTTAATTAACAATCCCACTCATAATCCATATTCTAATAACCCCCTCCTCCTTGCAACACCAATTCAGGGAGTGATCCTACCAACACCAACCAACCTATTGATACAACTCAAATTTCATCTCAAATAATCCAAAAAATGAATATAATACAAAATTATAATACCAATCAAATGATTCAACTTCAAAATTATATGATTAATATGGCCAATCAACCTCCAACTATTCATCCTCAAGCTAATCCCAATTATATTCCTCCACCTCTCAAAGATGCCTATAGCAATGTTATTTTTTCAACCCATAATGAATAACAAGATGATTAAAACCATCCAAATTGAGCATTTATCTCCTTTCATTGTCTTCATTTATATTTTTAACATAAATCCAACTATCAAATATGATGGGACTAAAGACCTTGCCTCATTTCTTAAATCCTTTGGCAACCTTTACAAAGAGTGGATCCAAACTAATACCTTCACCACAACTAACCTCTTAGTCAAAACCTTCACTATAAATGTATTAGAATGGTATAACCAATCACCCCAACATTCTATTTGGAAACTTTAATATTTGGTTAATCCCTTAGTTAAAGAGATTCAACACAATGATCTACCCAAAAATTATCTTAGCCACTTCATCAATGCTAAGCAATCTCCCACTGAATCAGATCATGACTTTATCAAAAGAGGAAAATCATTGGCCCATAAATCCAATCATAACATGACTAATGATAACTTATTCAAACTCTTTAACCCCCACTCTTCAATTTAAGGTTCGAACCCTTGCTCCCCAAACACTTAATGAAGCTCTTGATCAAGCTAAACATCAATACTTTGTCATGAAGAAATTCAAACATAATCCTAAACTATTAAAAGGATATTTTCAAACATCTACCAATACTACCACTAGAAATAATTTAGCCAAACCATTATTTTCCAAAATTGATATTCCCTCACCTTCTTACACACCTTTTTTGGTTCAGTAAATGAAATAATATTTTACACCTTCTAAACCTTTCATCTATCCCAATGCTCCTCCTAAGTGGTATGACCCTAATATATTTTGTTGGTCCATGCCGACATTGGGAATTCTTATGAATCTTGTAGAGGGATCACTATTTTTTTTGTTTCATATATGCTTGGTGATTCATTTAATCATGAATCCATGATCAAACTTCATCATTAATAGTACACTATTGCCTCTCAAAAATGACAAGATTATAAAGCTTCTACCTCAAATAACCAAAAACATTTTTAAAATAATCAACCAAATACCAAGGATCTTTATGACATTGATGCTCATTATAACCAATATTATAACAATTCCCAATATGTCAACACTACTAAGGTCAACTATACTCGTAAAATGGCTCACAAAGATCCTATTACCAAGCCTACGAAGCCATATTTAGAATAATAACTTATTAAAGATACTACAATCACTAATCTTACGTTGGAATCCCAAGTGGAACCATCTCCTCCTTCTAATCCTCTACCCACATCTATACCTTCCAAATATACTTTACCTCCCAAACCTCATGTCAGTTCTTCTAAATCACATTAGAACTTTCTTAAAGAACGTAACTATATGCCTTGTAAAATTCCACTTATGGATTTGGTTCAGAATTTACCCTATCATCAGAAATTGTTTATACAACAACTCCAATAAATTAAAGATCCCATTAAAATAATGTTTCCTTATTCCAAGTCTTCCATTGAATTCCTTGAAGAGGACATGATCAATGATAGAATTATTTTTCATTTTGATGATCTACCACTTTTTATCAAAATAGCCATTAATAATACCCTTATCCATAAAGTTCTAGTTGATGAAGGCTCTAGTATTAATGTGACATCTTTATAGCTTATCCAACAACTTGGTTATAATAAATATCATCTTAAGCAAACCTATCTCACTTGTCATGGTTTTGATAAGACAAATCAAAAGCCACTTGGTTGTATTTGGATTCCATTTACCATTGTACCTAAGACCATTTGAACTAATATTATGGTCCTTGATTTAAATTTATCTTATAACATACTCCTTGGTCACCCATAGACTCATGAAATGCAGTATATTTCTTCTTCTAGTAGCCAATGCATTAGATTCTTACATAATGGAAAATGATATAATCATGAATCCGATCCAAATGCATGGAGTATCCAACTTCCTAATCCCAAATCCCAATATCATATTCTTATAATTCCTAATATCAATAGTGCTCCTTTACTCATGTTCATCAACATGAATCTTGATTTACAGGTTACTCTTGTGTATTTTGATGATGATGAACCCAATAATTTGTAACATACTTTCAATACCACGAAGCTACCTCCTTATAATTTGCAATGACTTCCTCCTCTTTTATTACCCAAAGACCTTACTATTCCTCTTATTGATAAGATTACTGATTTCCCCCCTCCATGCAATGCTCAAGAGCCTTCTTTACCTGAAGATGCTTTCACTTGTAATGATTTTGGAGTGGCCAAATTATTTCAAGATCCTCTGATCTTTTCTCCCTATACATTTAATAACATTGGGATTTCACCTTCTAAAACTCCCCTTAATTCTTAAGCATGTGTAATTTCTCCAACATATGATCAAAACTATATAATGGACCAAGCTCAATCTCGACACGTGGATTTTTAACATTATCAAAAAACCTTATCCCAAATTCATGTGTTTAATCAAGATGTGCACACAATTTTTACGGATCGTAACTTAGATCCTAAAGGTTATGTACCTCTTATGAATTCACCACTTATTGATACTCCTTGGGTGATAGAGCAAATCATACCTTCTGAACCTCCAAAAATTCTTGCATTTCCTTTACCACCTATTGATCCAATCATTGCCTATAATCCTTCTCCCAATGATGAACCCATTGATACTTTGATCCCATCTTCTCTATCTACTTCTTATACTCCTAAGATTACACTTGATGCTATGATAACTAGTGTCCGTCAAGTCCATTCCAAGTATTATAGCCATGGTAACCAAGTTCTAGATCTTGAAGTATATATTGAGTATTATGGTTCTCTTCCCACCTTGCCTAGTGACGAAGCTATCCTTGAACTAATTTATGCCTATGAAACTGAACGTCCTCGATAGCATCATAAACTTGGGAATTTTAAAACTAAAACCCCTTATTTTAACAACTTCATTGCTAACATTGATCCTAAAACTAATCCAATTTCAGCCTTACCTAATGCACCATACCATTTTCAAGATGATAATGACATTCTTATTGAAGAAACCACTCACATTTAATATATTACTCCATCTTGTCCTCAACAAATTACTATCTCTTGTGTACACTCACCTATAAAACATGATAATTTCAACTTATTCTTTGATAAGTATCATGAGGTTTTCTCTTGGTCCTATTAGGACATGCCTGGTATTAACCTTAGCATTATGGTACATAATATCATTACTTATCCTAATGCCAAAACTATGTGTCAAAAATAAAATAAATCATCAAACTACTTGATGCTCAATTTTTTAAACTAGTGGATTATTTTGAATGGGTTTCTAACATTATCCCCAGTTGGAAAATGGTCACTTTGGTCATTCATATTTGCATTGATTTTTGAAATATTTTGCTTGATTGTCACAAGGACAACTTCCCTTTACCTTTAATATATGTCATTTTCAATTTCATAGTTGGTTACAAAATTTTATCTCTTACGGATGGCTTTTGGAGATACAATCAGATTCATATTTCCCTTGAGGACCAATAAAGACTACTTTCACCATAAAATGGAGCATTTATTGCTATGTCAAAATACCCTTCGACATCAAAAATACTAGAGCTACTTTCCAATGTGCAATGTTCACATCTTTCATGATCTCATTGACAAAATTATTAAAACTTATGTGAATGATCTTATCACTAAATCCAAAATTCATATGAATCATCTATCCAATATTTCTATCATCTTTGATTGTCTTCTTAAATATCAGGTTAGACTCAACCCTTAAAAATTTGTCTTTGGTGTCACATTTGGAAAATTGTTAGGATTCCTAGTCTCGCTCCATAACATAAATGTTAACCCTACCAAGATTAGTGCTATCATCAACATGCCCATTGCTCTTTCTATTCCTGACATCCATACTTAGGAAAACTTGGGGAAATAAGATTATTTATCCCTAAAATGGCTTATCGCATCCACTCCATCAGTTTCCTTCTCAGGAAAGGCACTACTTTAGAATGGATGGACCCAAGCAAAAAATCATTTGATAACATGAAAGAGTCACTGCTTCACTTGATTATGCTTCTCCCTCCTTATAATGATCAACCTTTGATTCTTTATGCTTCTTCCACACACATATCAGTTGAGGCAATGCTTTCTCAACACAATGATATTGGAAGAGAGTATGTTATCTATTACATTAACTGAGGCTTCATCGATCATGAGACATGTTATACTAAAATCAAACATGATTTACTCACCATCTATTTCATAGATAAAAAACTTTGTCATTACATGCTTTACCAAACTACTTATGTCATCATTCATTTTGACCCCCTTCATCACTTCTTCTCCAAAGCTTTTCTACCTATAGATAAAATTAACAAATGGATGGTCCTCCTTATGGAATTTGATCTCTGCATCATCACCTAAAAGGTTATCAAAGGGCAAGTCATAGATGATCAACTTGTCTTAGCTCTTATACCAATTTTTAATTCCCTTCAAGATGATCTTCCCAATGAAAATATCCTTTACATTGAAGATCTTATTCAAGCTATTTTTCTAAAAGATTATTTTCATAATTTTACTATTGATCTTGAAGCAAATAATCTTGAATAATCTTTTATTCCCTTTGATACTAGTAAACCAAAAATAGTTATCGAGGAGCTTCCTAAAATCAATGTTGACTTGCATGATGATACTTGGACGCTTCACTTTGATGGTGATAAATGCCTTCAAGGAGTTAGGGAAGGTTTCATTATCACAAGTACTCTTAGTAATATCATACCTTTATATTTTTGTTTCACCTTTGATGTTACTAATAATATGGCTAAATAAGAATCCCTCATCTTAGGCATGTGAGCTACTCTTAATCTAGACATTAAATAACTACATGCTTTAGGTGATTCTTAACTTATTTTCCACCAATTTAATAGTGATTATCAATGTAAAAGTGAAAACCTCACTACCTATTATCAAATTTCAAACACTCTTGCTAAGGATATTATCTCTTTCACTATTGAGCCTATCCCTAGAGATCAAAATTCCATTATTGATTCTATTGATTCTTCTACCTCTCTCTTTCCTCCACACCAAGTTATTGTTGACCCTACTTTTCTTATACAAATAAGAAAATCTCCATCTTCAACTCAACCACAAAATTCACTTCTCTACCACATCGAGGCTGTTACCATTAGACAAAGCCCATAGTACAAATACATTATTCAATTCTTGGAACATAAAACTTATCCTCCTAACTTAGATTCTTTTGAAAATACATGCATTTGTAAACAAGATTTCAAGTATGTGTTTCTACATAACATTCTTTACTATTGCAGTGCTAAAGGTACTTTGCTCTATTTTGTTATGCAAGATGAGTTTCCTCCTCTTCTTGAGCAATCACATGGGGGAATTTGTGGTGGCCAATGTAATGGACATGTTATAGCCTAAAAATGCCTATGTATGTGTTACTTTTGGCCTACTCTTGAAAAGGATGCAATCGAATATGATAAAATGTACACTCCTTATTAGCTTCATGATGATCTAATTCATTCACCTCTAATCGATCCTCAAACTATTGAATCTCCTTGGTCCTTTTCCACATGGGGATTTGATCTTATTAGTAAATTACCTCTCTCCTAAGATAGGCATGTTTTTATCATCACCACTACCAAGTATATTACCAAATGGGTAGAAGCCATGTCCCTTCTTAAACATCACTAGTCTTACCATTTCCAAATTTATTTTTAATCAAATCATTTTCCACTTTATTATTCCCCATACCATCATTTTAGACAATGGTGGTAACTTTAAAAACAAACATGTTAAACAACTTTGTACTAAATTTAATATCAAATACAGATTTTTTACACCTTATCATCCATAATGAAATGGTCAAGTTGAGGCCACTAATAAAATTCTCAACAAAATTCTCCAAGAGATAATTTGTGAAACTTGTATGGATTGGCATCTTCATCTCTACCCTACTCTTTGGGCCTATCAGACTAGTATACGTACTGCCACTGGGGAAACACGGTTCTCTCTAGTCTATGATTCTGAGTCAATTCTTCCTCTAGAAGTTGAGCTTACCTATCTTCATATATATTTTCATGGTATCATTCTCGACAAAGGATTACATGAATCTCACCTTTATGCCCTTGATTTCCTTGCTGAATGCCATCTCTTTTCCTTACAAAATAAGCACCAATACAAGGTTTTTATTTCCAAGCAACATAACAAATGCATTAAAGTCCACATATTTAATGTTGGTGATTTTATCCTTAAATTATACTAAATCCATGATAAATAAGGTAAATACACCCAAAAATAGTGGGGCCCTCTATTTAGTCAAAAATATTCTTAGTCCAAGTATATACCACCTTTAAACCAATGAAGGCATATTTTCAAAGAGCCCACTAATGCATAATTCCGTAAAATGTACTTTGACTAAATATTTCCTTCTTTTGATGATTTATATCTATATCTATCTAACACTTTTTGTAACTTACTTACACATGTATCTCCCTCTATAATAGTTCTCTCTTTTTTTATAAACTTTTAGTCCTCCCTTTTTGGTCTTTTTGATGTACCATAGTCTTATTTATCTTTACTCTTTTTTTTTAAATTATTTTTTTTGGAACCCCTTGGGTTTCTCTTTTGTGAGTTTCTTTTTAAGACCATGGATAGAACCCAACACTCCTCACAAAATACCATGTTTTGTATACCTTGTTTTACTTTCACATATATAATTTTTGGCACCTTCGTGGGTTTATCTTTTATGAAGTTGTAGTGTAAGACCATGGATAAGACCCAACCCTCTTCATAAAATTACCATCTTTTCATTATTTTTCTATAATATATTTTTAAATGGTTGCACATTCTTGATATTTGTTATCAACTTTAGCTTTTACTTCTTTTGATAGATAGAATCTACACAACAATCTATGTTAGCATGTTTTCCTCCATTTCTCTCATTCTTATGATAAGGAATCACACTTTACTATCATTGTGTCCCTTTTTAACCTTTGTCACATTTTTTATGATTTGAAGTAATTAAAATTGTTATATGTGTCATTCCTCTTGATTTCCCCTTTATTTCAATCCAAATTGAATAAAACAAGGTCAAAGTCAAGATAACACTTTTATTTTACCTATATTTATGAGATTATTAGACCCCATGCTCTTTGAAGTTTCTCTCTCTTAGAAACCAAGTCCCAAGTATTCAAATGAAATTCATATTTAGCACCCATGTTTGGTTTCCCAAATCTATATGGAAGAGGAATAGAAAAAGCCATCAAGAAATTTAAAATCAAAATCATTTGAATCAAAAGGCAATGACATCTAAAAGGCAACATACAAATCTCAAAAGTCAAATCACACCAAAATATGTGATTATAAGCATATCTCCTATCTCTAATTGAATCTTAAACTCTATAATTGGCCTCACATAGAGCTGAGGTCCATTAGGGTGTGGTAGGCTAGTAGATTGGAATAGTGGAATTCAAATAAACTATACGGTGATACCTACTTTCTCATGCAACTATATAATCTTTGTAGTAGATTGATCAATTTGTAAGAGGCCCTAATGAATGGGGAACATATTATAGGAAGGTAGGTTCATTTTAATTTTCATGCATATAACCTTCATGGGATGATCTATATACTTCATTTGTTGACCTAAGACTTGTGTAGCTAAGAGAAGTTATTCAAAGTCCTTAAGGTCGAAAGTCCTCTTATCTTGACAAACCTAATTTAAGTGTCTTGACTTCAATAAAAAGTTCCTCTACCTTGGTTTTTCCTTCATTCTCCCCTCCATCCATTTCATTTCCCCCCTTAACAGGATAATTTTGATTCCAAATATTTTTTCCCTTATTTAATTAAAGGAAGTTCAAAAAATAAAAGTTCAAGTGTACCAAAATATTGATATTCTAAACACTCCTTTGCAATAGAACTTTGTCCTTCAATTGGCCTTTAGACTTGTCTCCTTCTTCTTTGATGAATACTTAAGGGTAAGACAAGATGACTTGATGAGTTACCTTTGAAATAGGATCTCAATCCTTCCAACTCTGTAAGAAAAATAACACTCAAAGTTGAATAATATTTAACTGGGCACTGATCTTCATTAAAACCATATACAAAGTTGGAGTTGCCACTAAATGAAAACTTCTAGAATATAACAGATCATGAATAGACAATGATACAATCTAAAATCATACTTTATTGTAATTGGTGATGAGATATAACAACAAAGACATTAAAAAGATAGATTCATGTTCCAAAGGGAAAACACCTTTATAACCTAAATAAATTAACATCTCCTTACAAGAATTTTTGTCAACACAAATGCCAAGATATGTCCCCAAAAATAACGTCAATAGAGTGTTACACTATTGACAACCCACAGTAGAAAATCACACTCAAATAAACTCAAATTTCAAACACATTAGATGATATGAATAAACAATGTATGAAACTAATCATCTGAGGTTATTGCATCAAATATTTCTTGACAAAATACTTGAGAATATTAATAAATATATCCTTCTGTGAGAGTCCTTGGTAAAAAAAGTACAAAGGATCATGACCCTAATAATGGAGTGGAGCTAGTATAGTAATGGTTCCCAATTGTACACCTATTTCACTTAGCCTTGTAAACTTGGGTAGCATGTCAAATGTGTATGATAAACCATGAATTATGTCATTCTATCCAGGGAAGACTATAGAATCAGGATGGACTGAATATAGATAATGACTAGAAGACACCGACAAAGGGTATGGTTAACTCCTTGATGCTTCTAACTTTGCTTGAACCAAGGTGAGAGGATGTAAAGGGTAGCTTGATCTCATAGAGGGATACTAAAATTCAATCTCCATGAGGATTATTGGCACACAAACAAATTTGACTAGGGCATAACCAAACTTGTTCACTCTATTGGGGAAGAGTTGTTGCATAGAATGAACAAATTCTCTAAGTCAAATGCAAACTACTGAAGACAAATGAGGATATGATTACAACCTCCATTTATAAATAGGTTTTCAAAAATTCAAGGACAAATGGGAGATTACAATGTTGGGATTCAAAGAACAATTCACAAATACATTTTAGATATGCAACACTTATACATCTGTATGCAAACAATACTGAGAATAGCCAATAAGATGTATTATTTACATGGTAGGGTAGGTAGGATGAGTTATGTATTTTAAAAGAGTGGTGTGGTGATTTTCAAAAAATAAGAATTCCATTAATCAGTATGACATCATTCATTTATAACAAATGTAGAAGAGTGAAATACAAGCTAAAGAAACTATCAAGAATGAGTTGCATCCATTAGTGTTAATACAATGCAAATATTTAGATGATCTTTTAAACCTTAAAGCATACACTACAAGTAGATATTCAAACACTTTGTCTAATCGAATACATTAAACTAAGATGTCCTTAAAAGGTTATCAACAACACATTTTCAAATCACAAGTGTAGAAAAGAATTTATAACCTAAGTATATGCCCAAAATGACCACCATTGAGTGACATAACATTAGATAACTAATCATTAGAGCATGTAAAATATATTATTGCATTTAAATGATAAGATACAATATAAATCATAGTTATTTTCCATTAAATTGAAAATAAATATTACATACATAATAGCTTAGAATGTTAACATGGGGAGAAGCATGGTGAGTTTGGTCTGATACAAGGGAAAAATATACATGCTCTCAGTGCTTGCTAATGGCTAAAAAGATGTAGCCACCTTAGCAAGAGAGAAAAATTACACATAAAAAGGATATGGAAAATTTGAAAGAGCCTAAAACCTAATAAAACCAATAACAAACTTGTAAAGAGGATAAACCCTATTTACTTATATAACTCTCTTACCCAAAATATTACTCCAAGATGCTCCAAATGGAAGATGCCCTTGATCATGCCTATAAGTTCATACCTTACAATAAAATCATTCTAGTAACTTCCTATCCCTATCACGATGAATATTTCAAACAAACCTTTGATCTCCTTTGCTAGAAATGCATTTTACTTGACCTTGAAGAAGTTTATTCCCTTGGGATCAAAATAAACTCTTATCTTCTTATGTAACCACTTGGCCATTCTCTCCCATTAGTCATTTGTAAATATAAAAACTTGTGGATTGTTTCCCTTCTCTTTATGTAAGCTAAAGGATGGCCTTTATTTTGTAATGATTGTATTACAATATTCTAGTTGTGATAGAAGTAATGTAATATACATGGCCATTTGAGAAATATCCTTCCAATAGTCCACCTTGGTCTCAAAATCCCTGCAACTCATTTTTATTCCATGGAGGTTGTATACACATAATATATTTAACTTTTATCAAATACTAATTATTTACATCTTGCAAGAACCCATCGAGACTTAATCTCTTTAAGTGCACACCCTAACGGGTACACTAAGAAAGGGGTGGGCAAATCTTTGGTGCTTTATAGGATTGTTTTCCCTTATTTCCAATCTAACTAACTCCTAAAACCATTTACTAAGCTATTAATCCTCCCTTACACACTCCCCCAATATTTTTCCTCTTTTCATCCCTCTTTTCCTCACCTTAATCCCCTTTTGATAGTCGGTTATATTAGGTTAATCAGGTTAACACTATATAATTTTTATCCTTTGATTACTTTATAGGGTTGACTGGCTCAGCCCTATACTATTTTGGGAGATTTTCACTTGAGAGTTGTGGTATCCCTTTGGCCAACCTACCTCCCGACCTAGAGAATAATTGACCAAAAACATACAGGGTCAACCTCATACAATGAACATATTCAAAATGATTTAGGGTAACATCCATCTATAAATATAAGATCATTTTGTCATTAGTTCAATATGAAATCAAGAGTTATTATTTGATCATGCCTATTTACAATCTACTCTTCCACTATTCTACATGAGGAGTCTTTGCTTAGGGTTTCTACTTGGATAATCTAGTTTGTGTATAAGTCTTGGATGCTTTGTCATTTTTTAGTGATCCTTATAAACCATAATAACCTCTTGTGAAGCCCCTTGAGCTAAGGGAGAGATTGAGTCTTGACATGTTCACATTCAGGTAAGTATATTTTAACTTTGTTATCCTCTCTTTAGTAGATATAAGTAGCATAAGTATTCGTTCAAATAATATTACTCTTCATATTCCATATATTAGGGTATTACTCATAATTATCTTACTTGAGATTCTCCTATACATGTTTTGATTGATTTTCTAACAACTCATATTGTAACACAAGCTTTGGTGAGCACTAGATTGGATTTACTTTTTTGTTTACTATACATAAGTGAAATATTAAACATAGGACCCCCTTAGGGTTAATGTATGATTGTGTTAGTTTGGAGTCTTTGGACCCTCCTTGGCATAGTGTATTTTGATAAGTTATCCCCTAATCAGTTCTAATGAATCCTCATCTTGGTCATGCTTCTGATTAACAAATGTATTCCCAATCAAAAGTATAGGTATGCTCTATCTTCTCTGATCCAGGATTAATTTATAGACATGATACATTTTTGATTTCATACAAAGGTATTCAACATAAGCTAAACATGGAAAAAATTAATACTTAGCTCATTTTACCCTTTCAATTTTTTAATTTAATCTACCTTTTTCACATTTTCTCTTTTACCTTTAACTTTTTAGGGTTGCTACAAAAATTTATAATGATTAAGTGCATTATTTTACCCATTTTTCCTCAAAATGAAATTTACTTCCCTTTCTACAAATTTTCACCTCCTTTTCTTGGTGGGATTTCGGCACCCAACTATAACTTTTCAAGTTGATAGAAATCTAGAAGTCTTCAACACTTTTGCAATTTACAATTTCACAACTTGTAATCTGAAGTAGTAATTATGATCAAAAGTTATATCATGGACTTGGGAGATCTAAATGAAATTTGTAACTTAAAAAATGCAAAGTTCCATTTGGTATTGAAAGTTCCACTTCTAATTTTAACCTTGTGTTTGACCAGTGGGATTTAGAGCTCAAAATGAATATTAGAATTTGTAATATTGTAAATATGCATTTTTATTTGCAATCTCCATTTGAAAAATCCATGTTGAAATCTTTAACTTGCTTTGACTGGTGGAGTTCTAGGGATTAAACCACTTAATACAACTTGTAAATTCAAAAATTAAATTTTCATGTTATTTTCCCACATGGGAACCCCACCTGGTCAACCATTCAACCTCATTTGCTTCTAGTATCCCAATGAAATGTAAAACCCAATGAAAAGATTCATAAAATGCCAATTAAATTCAATATATTATGCCTTTGTTCCACATGACTCTTAGCCTTAACTAAAACTATTATCTCCACATATAATAACTACATTTACCATTCCATTCCTTATTTTTTCCAATGTAGCACCCCTTTTTATCTTATGTTTATCTTGGTGGATCGACCAAAACTGAAAAGGGATTCAATATTGTGGTTAGATAATCCCTTTTCATTTTTAAACACCATGAAAGTCCCATGATCACTTGTGTTAGTGACATATTTACTTGTAATTAAATTTTTTAAGGATGGTTCCATATTTGGTGGATATTCATTATCGTCTATATTCATAATCAGATCTACAGTGAATGAAAGAACCAAATACGTCTAACTAAAAAATAAATATAAATACAGTCACCAAGGCATTAACACTAATGTACAGTAAAGCCAACCTTATGCAATGTGGAGATAAATAAATCCCACACTTGTTATATTCTTCCTTTGCCCTTAGGTCAACACCAAAATTTTTGTCAACATGTGGCAAACCTTATCCATGGTGGGACTTCCTATTTTTTGCATACTCCTCATGTTTGTGGGCTTGGGAGACTCAAGTGCAATTTGAAATTAACATATTCAAAACTTGCATTTCAAAGTCATTTCTCCAGCTAATTTTTATATCCTATTTATTTTTTAACATTTCCTCATGCTTTCCACATTATCCAATAACCATATGGTGGCTTTCAGAGGTTGGACCACATATTATAACTTACATTTAAAAAAAATGTATTTTGCATGATGTTTTTCCACCAAGAAAGTCTATTGAGAATGGGAACTTGGGAAGCATATTACAACTTTGCAATATGCAAATTTGTACTTCATTGTGAAAGTTCTATTGAATTTTCTCTTTGTTGGCATGTGGTCAATGACTTCCTTCTAGTGGACTTCAGAGTCTCACAAGCAACTTGCACATTGCACTCTTGTAAAACTTTCTTTTTGAATTTTCATTTCCTCTAATCATTCCCATTGAACTTTCATATTAACCCCTTTAATGCTTTTCCACATCAACATCATTTTCTATGGTCTCAAGAAGTTAATACATAATTTGCATATTTGCAAATTGGAAATATGTAAATTACAATTCCCTTATCAACTTCCACTATGGATTTTACTCTTCAACTATAATTTTGTAAACTACAAATTTGATTTTGACCTCAAAAGTTTCATTTTTTTAGACTTGTGTGTCCATTTTCATTTTCTGTGTAGGCATTGAAGACCTATGGCATGAGTTTTTAAATTTCCAACTAAGCTTCCCATTTTGGTGTCATGTGGGAATGATACCCTCCACATGGATTCGTTCAATTGTATTTTTTATTTTTTAGTGGGTAGTGGATCTTCAAACAACCTTTGCACTTTACAAGTTACAAACTTCCTTTTTATTTTATTATTTCCACCATGCCCCATTGAATCTCTATGGAACCTATAATTGGAACTCATTATAAAACATGAAAATGTTAGATGTTATCTGAGACTAGGTTTCATGGGGTTTTCACAAGGTAAGAGTGATACTTTTAGAACTTGACTACGTAAGTGGAGTTATGTATCCTAGGTACACATTTGTGAACTGGGGGAAACATTTAAATATTCAAGCATTAATTCTTAGAAATAGGGCACAAATTGTTTAGTGCAAGTTTGGGAACTAACAATACATATGTGCATGCTCTAGTATAATGCTCATGAATATTAAAATGTGTATATGCGAATGAACTAGTATCATTCCCTCTAAATATATACTAAATTATATATAATGCTAGGTGTATATATGTTAAATCTAAGAACTTGTATCTCAAATGCATGTATATTCAAAAAACATGTAATTTTTATTCCTATAAATTGTGTATGTATATGCACTCAAGTGTGTTTGAATCTATATTAATGTCTTTGTAAAGTACGTGCATATGCATGGTATATTCCCCCATAATATTATGTGTAAATATATGGCATGTAATTGAAATCATCTAATATTTGAATCACTTTAACTATTTGAAAATTTTACTTTGACTCCCAAAATCTCATATTTTTTTTCATGGAGGGTTGTGTCTCTATTACAAGCCCATTATAATGCCCACTTTTGAGGTGAGGGATGTGTATTTTAAGTTACTCATTTTAAAAATATATATATTTACATCATGTCATGCATAAATATAACGTCATGTACTATCATGTAAACATGTGAAGAATATGTCATCATAGTAGTGTATATATCCAACAAGGCATGTATGTTAGATATGGAATGTAAGGCATACACTTGTGTTATGTCTAAATAATTATATAAATAAATTACATAATATTAATGATCAATAATAATATAACTAAATAATAATACAAAGTAAAAGTGCATGATATACTTTGTATGGGTCCCATGGCAAGTGGTTTTTTGTCTACCCAGTTGTTACTGGGAGAGGTGTTTCATTTGAGCATGCATATCTTATTTTTCTTTCCTTTGTATAAAGTTATGGGATATTCAAAACCCATGACCTTTTATCGTATATAATAAAAAATGAGAATTATATGGATCATGGCATTACCCAATATCAACAAACTAAAGAATTACTTTCATATATAAGGATAAGGGCCACATACAAGTGACATATATGTTAGGTTGTAGAGCTAAAAGCTTCACTGATGCAGACATGGAGGAGGTTGTTGAGAGGTTTCTGAGTTACAAGGCAACCGACATCAGTCTGATCAACTGATGTTAGTCATATACAGTGAGAAGAGCAACCAACGTCAGTCAGGGATCAGCCGGCGTCGGTCACCTCTAGGCAGACAGGGACTGATGTCGGTTGCCTGTACGATTCCAGAACTGCTTGTTCACGGACAGTTAGTTAATGAATTGGTTGTTTGCATGTCAAAGGCCAATTTTAGACTTGAGCTGCAGATGTAATTATTATAATTAGGTGTCTAATTATTGTTTGCATGAGATCTATATAATAGACTCATGGGTTGTATTGTAATTTGTGCTAGAGAGTAAGAGAGCAAAAATTAGCTCCTTCAGAGTGAAGAGAGCAAGGTGTGTTCCTCCTAGTGCCACAGTGCCAAGTATGGGTGCTGGTTTGGAGAATCAGAAGGATTCTTCATGTATGTAGGATCTTGGTCAGGAGGTGTGCAAGGCCACATTTGGAGATCTACATGGTAAGTAAGATCATTGATTTGCAGGTGTGAAAGATCAGGGAGGTCAGCAACACAATAGGGAGCAATATCAGGGGAGATCTACTTGGAGTATGGTGTGTACTCGGTCAGAGAGCAATAGAGGAAGGCAAGGTAGATCCTTCGAAAGTAAGATCATTTGAGTTGCAGGTTGTTGCAAGTTCATGGGAGATCTACTTGGAGTGCATTGTGTACTCAGTTGAGTATGTGTGTATACTCGGTGTACTAGTAGTAGTGATACTGACTGGTTGGAGGTGAACACCAACTCTGTGTATGAGTTGAGTGTTGGGACCGTAAGAGAGAGAGTGATCTCTTGAAGAGATTTACTATTTATGCCCTAGAGGTGTGTAAGGAAGAAGACTGTGGCATCTTCTTTGTTGTATTTCCTTCTGGAAGAGTATTAATACAATTGGGTATTGTCTCTCATATGTTGTGTTATTTTCAAATTCTAGTTACTTGTGATTCTAGTTTAATTTTGCATGTTAGTTGCTTGTCTATGGTAATCAGTTGTGCTTCCTAGATCCTAACAGTTGGTATCAGAGCTAAGGTTGCAGGGAGTAGGTTTGTGTTTGGTTACAGGTCACTCTCAGGGGTTTTTGATTGAGTGGGAGTATAGCAACGACTGAAGAAAGTACACTAAGAATGGAGGAATTCAAAGGCACGAATGGTCAACTATGGTGTTATGGAAAGAAAGAGCATGTAAAGAAATATTTTTGGTTGGTAGCAGATCAGCATGAAGGAATTGAAGATGCAGATGTTGCAGGTGTTGTTGCACAGGATGCTCTGGAATGTTCCTTGGATAAAGTAGAATCTTGGTTTATAGATTTTGTTGCCTCTTTCCATGCAACCTGAAATAGAGGGGTTGGTGAGCCTTGTCAAAGTATTGAAAAAAGGGGAAGTGCGGCTGAAATTGTAGGCAGCCAACACATGGGTATTGAAGGAGGTCATGCAGGTCCCAGTCTTGAAGATACGGCTAATTGCTTCAGGAAAGTTGGGTGATGAGAGATGCACAAGAACTCTCACAACAGATTCTTGGAATGTTACCAAGGATGCACTTGAATTAGCATGTGGTAAGAAAGTAGGTACTCTTTATCTACTTGCTTGTATTAATGATTCTTCTTCTGTTGTGAAGACGTGGCTTTGTAGGCTTGGTCACATGAGCAAGAAGGAGATGCATGTTCTTAAGAGGAAGTTAGATGTCTTTGACAAAATTAAGAACTGAAAAGCCTTGGTGTTCTTGGAGGAGATGATGGATAGAGATCAATAGAGGGGGATAGATACTTCTGAGCAAGGCAGTTTGGACATGGGATTGATTCAAAGTAAGCTCGCAGGTAAAAAGTCATCACTCACAGGTAAACATAGGTACCAACGTCGGTCAAAGGTAACTGACATCGAACAGATAGGTACCAACATTAGTCATGTGCAGACTAGATGAGTCAGTGGTGTCAGGCAGGTGGAGACTGATGTCGATAGGATAACCGGCATCGGTGACCTAGACAGTCACATGGAACTGACATCGGTCGGATGCAGACTGTGTGGTGATTGAGGTCGATCACTGGAATGGATTTTGGGTGGACAGCAAGCTGTCAAAGAGTCTCAAACACCCATATGGAGGACTGAAAGGGTAAGTAAGCCTCAAATTCATTGTTCCTCTTCTTTATACTCGTTGCTCACTGTAGAGCAGGAAGGATCTAGGAAATAGTGGGAGCATGGCATGAACAGGATGCAGAACCAAACGGGAGATTTGGTAGGGTTGCTAGCTGGTATGAAAAGCACTGAGAGACAAATCGATACCTTAGTTAAAAAATAGAGAGAATGGATACATGAGACGGAAGGCCAAGTCATATGGTCTTGAGGAAGCTATAGGACAGTGGTACAGGGTTTGACAGGTGGATGACAAAGCAGGGCTTTAGTCAATGTTAGTGTAACCATTGTGTTTGTCTTACTAGGTGGATGATGATTATAACATTATCCTGTTATTGTATGTGGATGGTATGCTTGATGTAGGTTCAGACATACAGGGTTTTGTTGAGCTAAGGGTAAGGTTAGTTCAGTGGTTTGCCATGAAGGATTTGGGAGCAGTAAAATTCTTTGGCATGAGTAATCCTAGAGACAGGGAGATCACAAGTTGATGTTGTCACAGGATGATTCTGTGAAGGTAGTGCAGGATGCAGAATAGGGCAACACACCTATGGATGGACAGTTCACATAACAGGGTCCCCAATCACATGATGAGGTTGAGTACATGTGTACTCCCTGATTTCACCCAAGCAGTGGGTGTTGTCAGAAAGTTTGTAGTCAATCCAAGAAAGAAGCACTGGAGGGCAGTTCAGTGGATTCTCAGGTATCTGAGAGGGACCAACAGCAATTGCACATGTTATGCAGAGTCAAGTTTTTTTCTACATGGGTTTGTAGATGTGAATGTGGTAGGTTACTTGGATGACAGGGGTTAAACCATAGGATGTGTGGTGGTTGGTCTTTAGGATTGAGCTTGAAGAGGGATACAAGCCAAGAAACAAATTAGATGGTGTACAAGTATAGGTACAGTGCATCTATTTATCTCCAAGTGGGAGATTGTTAGGTTGTGGAGCTAAAAGTTTCACTGATGCAGACATGGAGGAGGTTGTTGAGAGGTTGTTGAGTTGCAGGGGAACTGATGTCAGTCTGATCAACTGACGTCGGTCAAGGATCAGCCAACGTTGATCACCTCTAGGCAAACAAGGACCGACGTTGGTTGCCTGTACGATTCTAGAACTACTTGTTCACAGACAATTAGTTAACGAATTGATTATTTGCATGTCAAAGGCCAATTTTAGACTTGAGCTATGGATCTAATTATTGTAATTAGGTGTCTAATTATTGTTTGCATGAGATCTATATAATAGACTCATGGGTTGTATTGTAATTTGTGCTAGAGAGTAAGAAAGAAAAAATTAGCTCCTTCAGAGTGAAGAGAGCAAGGTGTGTTCCTCCTAGTGCCACAGTGCCAAGTATGGGTGCTGGTTTGGAGAATCAGAAGGATTCTTCATGTATGTAGGATCTTGGTCAGCAGGTGTGCAAGGCCACATTTGGAGATCTACATGGTAACTAAGATCATTGATTTGCAGGTGTGCAAGATCAGGGAGGTCAGCAACACAATAGGGAGCAATATCAGGGGAGATCTACTTGGAGTATGGTATGTACTCAGTCAGAGAGCAATAGAGGAAGGCAAGGTAGATCCTTCCAAAGTAAGATCATTTGAGTTGCAGGTTGTTGTAAGTTCATGGGAGATCTACTTGGAGTGCGTTGTGTACTTGGTTGAGTATGTGTGTATACTCGGTGTAATGGCAGTAGTGATACTGACTAGTTAGAGGTGAACACCAACTCTGTGTATGAGTTGAGTGTTGGGACCGTAAGAGAGAGAGTGATCTCTTGAAGAGATTTATTGTTTATGCCCTAGAGGTTTGGGAGCCCTAGAGGTGTGTAAGGAAGAAGACTGTGGCATCTTCTTTATTGTATTTCCTTCTAGAAGAGTATTAATACAATTGGGTATGATCTCTCATATTCTATGTTATTTCTGAATTCTAGTTACTTGTGATTCTGGTTTAATTCCGCATGTTAGTTGCTTGTATATGGTAATCAGTTGTGCTTCCTAGATCCTAACAATTTATATGTTGCAAAAAACATGACTAAGGGTATAATATAAGTGACATAAATATGTTTCAAACAAGGGACATAAATATGTCAAAAATTATTCCAAATGGACACACATACTAGACAAGCATAAACTAGCCTATCATGTAAGAGAGTAACAACATTAATGAGGCATGCAACTAGTAAATAATAGTCTACAACATCCATATGTTTAAATCTCACATCCTAATACAATAGCATATCCATTTATCACTATATATAGTCACTTATGATTTTCTCCCTAATTACATTAGTCATTCCAATATAGTTAGTCTTTACCATCCTAAAACAAACTATATCTCTCAGCCTTTTATGATTCTCTATGTCCTTCCAAATTGCATTGGCTAGCTCAACACATTCAATTTTACCATGCTCCAATTCACTGGACTACATAGAAAAACTTCATAAATTATGATTTTAACTATTATCCAAGTTGCTACATCAACCAAAATGATATAACTTGTTTTGATCAACCGCTAGTAGTGTTATTTTTTCTCTCTATACTACATCAACCAACCTGATAGAGTGTTTCTTGTCAGACCTATAAACTAAACTCATTAGCTTAGGTTAATACCATTTATTTTAAGTGACCAGACACCTTTAACTATCAAATTTATAGCCCACTTTGCATCATGATGTCACCTATTAAGATATTTCTTGCTAGCCACAACCCTATCAAATTCTACATGGGTTGTTCTTTTATTCCTACCTTGTCTGCTATTGAACACAAATATTCATGGTGAAAGTTTCCCCAAAATCTCTATATATCTATTACATGAGAAATGGTTTAAATCAATAAATTGATGATCTAGATGATTGCAAAAAATTTAAAAACCTTGATGATAATAAAATTTACACCCCAATTAGTAATGGTGGTTGTAAACAAATTAATACATCTTCCACCATAAGTGGGGAAATAAACACTAATGTTGTGAACATACATCTCAATCCTAATGTTAATAATCCTCCTAATGCCTATAATCAAAACCCACTTATTGATAAAATGCAAGTCCTTGCATAAATGGTTCAAAAACTGAACATTATGCAAGCATATAATAGCTCCCAAATACTCCAAATGAAAAAAATATATTTTGAAAATGTCTAGCCAACAACCTCAAGTGATCATCTATCAAACACATCAAAAAATTTATTCCTCCTCTTAAAATATTATAATTGGAATATCATCCCTCAACCCCCTATGCGTAAAAAAATGATTCAACATCTTTAAAATGAACCCTTAGCTCTCTTCATTTTGTCCATATATATTTAAAATAGTTGTCCAACTATCAAATATGATAGGAATAGTAACCATGAATTATCCCTTAATTTTTTTTGGAATCTCTATAAAATAATGGGTCCCAACTAATACCTTCTCTACTACCAAAATTATAGATAAAACCTTTATGGGAGATGTTCAATAATTGTACAATTGACTTCTGTCACATTCCATTACACAATTAGATAATTTAGTCAATGATATAGTTTAATAATTATAACATGACGATCTTCTTGAAAATAGCCTTAGCCATTTCATCAATGTTAAGAAATCCCAAATGAATCTGCTTAAGATTTGATCAAATGATGAAGGTATTTAGCTCATAGATCATATCATAATATGAGTTATGATATCATATTCAAACTCTTTATTACATTTATTAAATTCCCTCTTTAATACAAGGTTATTAATCTATCTCCTCACATCTTAAAATAGGAAATTTATAAAGCTAAAATCCAATATTTCCTTATGGCCCAATTTCAACCCTCTCAAATTCCTAAAAAGGAATATTCCAAAAATACAACTAATGAAATGACTATTATTCCTCAAACCAAGCCTCCTCAAGACATATTAGTATAATATACCTTAGATAATCACCACTATTACACACTTTAGGCTTATTGTACTAGTATTTATAAATTAGGGCCACTCCCTTCTCTTTCTCTTTACTTTATGGCTTTAAAGCTATATTACTATTACAATTTTAGTTACCCTATTTATGCATCTCTCTTCATAGCATAATTCTTAATGAAGATATATGTGAAACCCATATTCATGATTCAAATCTCCTTGATGATCAACATATGGATGCTTTAAAATAGAATCACCAATATAAAGATTTCATATTTGAAAAACATAGCAAAAAGGTAAAATTTTGTACCTTCAATGTTGGAGAGTGAGTTTTAAAGATATATTACACCCAAAACAAACAAGGACAATACACCAAAAAGTTGTGATGTCCCTTCTTAGACAAAGACATCCTTAGACCTAGTATTTTTTAAATAAAATAATTTGGACACATCTTCAGGGACCTGACCAATTATTAATTTTTGAATAAATATTTTTCCTATGTTACATGTTTGTCATATCTTTAATTTTATGAATTTCATTTTGAGTACTTATTATTTTCATGTTTTCATTAATTATACATACATATATACATGCATATACTATGGATCTAACATATCTTATATTTTTATCTCTCATTCACATCTACACACCATTGGGTTTTATTTACATAATATCCCTATCAGCCATCTTAGGTCATGTCATGATATACATAAAATAAAAATCTATGATGAGCTTAGAAACAAGTAATATAGGCAATATAGATCATATACATAGATGAACTAAAGTACAAAAGTGGAGGATAGAGATAGTGTGAAAAGTAGCTTAACTAATACTAGAATAAATCATCAATGTGGAATCAGATTGAGTGATCAAGGAGCATATGAATGGCATGGATTATTTTAATTTTAGATTTAGAGTTGAGAAAATATAATATAATCTTTTCTTATTTCTTATGGGTTTTAGCGCTGAAAAATAATGCAAATAATAGGTAAGCTTATGTGAATTTTAAACTGTATTAATTATCATAGAGTTAAGTTCTTTCACTATTCATGTTAATCCTAAGTGGGATCTCAATAATGGCCTCATGGTTAGAACAAATAATTTTGAATAATTTTCAGCTCATAAACTCTCCATGTGATGACAAAACATGCTTAAGGATGCCCTAAGTTTATTTGGACAAGTTTTCTAGTAAGTTCCCCTACTATCAAGGATCCTCTAGAT
The DNA here is from genome assembly GCA_037957365.1 of Torreya grandis. Lineage (NCBI taxonomy): Eukaryota > Viridiplantae > Streptophyta > Pinopsida > Cupressales > Taxaceae > Torreya > Torreya grandis. The sequence continues at coordinate 1,084,990 of JARHVA010005419.1, forward strand.
GCCCATATCTAGGTTTGATCCATTTGTAAATAATTTGTACGCTTGGAGGGATTATGTAGATATTGGTGGGAATTCAAACCTAGGTTAATCAGACTATCCAAAATTGGCAGTGTTTGTGGTCCCAACAATACTTTTAATTTTCTTTCATTCAAAGAATAAAGAGATATGATCACTATTATTACAAATAAAATAGTTTTTAATGTTACTTAAAATGATAATTTAAACATCTTAGAAATATATGTATAATATATTGATATAATGGAAATATCCACCAATATAACATTATCTACTTTGATGAAGTTTGCATTTTTCATTGTAGTTATGGTTTAGTTTTTTGGTCCATTCTTCTCCTTGTACTTTTATTTTTATGAATAATGTATAATAATTTTGTAAGTAATGAAATATTTCAAGCTGGTTTTGGAACTAACAGTAGGTGGACATGAAATTTTAGTTCAGGTGATATCGTACACCAAGGGGCCCATATCTTACACTAGATGCAAAGTCAACATTACAATTAGATTCATATGACCAATGTGCATTCCAAAGGGGTCCATAAATTAGTATTTGGTGACATATTTGATTATCCATTTTCTATTTTGAAGGGTGGATGAGGACACCATGAGAGATTATTTATTTATGGTAGGGATCCATGTCTCATGTGTAGTTCAAATCAGTGATGCAATGCCACTTATCCTATGACAAGACATTGAGGTCCCAAAGGCTATTTTGTAGCTTCCATTCATCCATGATACCAATATATTGATTCCTAGAGTAATTACATCAATCTTAATAACATAAAATAATGTCATACTCAAACCCCTATAAAAAAATGTATACATAATTTAAAAATAGTGAAAGATTTCAAGGTGAGATGAGCAACAATGGTGAGCGGCAATGACAAGGTATTTATAATGATATCATATGTCATGAGTGATTATTTAATTATGAAATGAATCCACATCTCATATGTTTCTTAAATCAATGATAGAATGCAATTGATCTTGGGATAATACATTGAGGCCCCAAAGTCTATCTTGTAGCTTATATTCCTTAATGATGCCAATATATTTACAACTACAATAATTACACCAATGTTAGTAACATAAAAAAATGTCATACTGAGATAACTATAAGAAATGGTAAGGACATACAAATCTTGAAAATAAAAATATTTTAAGGTGAGATGATAAATGATGGTGAGGGGTAATGAGATGGTATTTCTGATGATATCATACACCAAGGGACCCATATCAAACACCAAACCCAAATTCAGTGCAACATTTAAATTTACATGACCATTGCCCGTTGAAAATGGGTCTATATCTTGCAAGGTGCTAGCATATTTTAATGATCATTTTATATTGTCAAGCATGGATAATGATGTCATGAGATTTGATTTGATTTCGATATGACTCCATGTCTAATGTGTGGCTTGAATTAATGATTCAATTATGTGTATGTGTGGATAAGACAATACGGTCTCATATCATATCTTTTAGCTTCTATTTATCCATGCTAAAAATTGCATTGAAATATGTGACATGTCATTTTTCATGAAACTAAAACCTTTGTAACAACAAATAAGCAATAATTACAATAAACAGAGATAAATCAAATTTAAAAAAATAAGCATGCAAGAGACAACACACTAGCTTTATGTGTTAAAACCTTAGGAAGTTAAGCAAACATCCATGGTACAAGATATCCTTCTTTTATTGATTCATGATGAACATATTACGTATGAACTCATTGCATAGATTACATGTGAAATCCACAAAGATAAATTTTCCTAATTGGTAAAGCACTGTTAAGATTCCTTCTCTTAAAAATAGAATGAGAAAATGCCATTAAGACTTTCTTTCTAAAAATAGAATCTAATGGAATATGTCTTCCTATAAACAAGGGTTTGACTCCTTGAATATTTGATTTGCCTATGACAATAGTGGGAGGGCATTCCATAGCAACACCCCCCCCTACACCCCTCATTAAGGAGTGGGCTATAAATCATGCTGCAAAAGGATCCAATAGTTAACTTTATTATCACCTATCTAATAATCTCCACCTTGACAATAATTTCTACTTTATATCTTATCGATCAACTCATCACCTTTTTTATAAGCTAAAATAATCCAAACACCATTTTAGATTCTCTAAGAAAAACAATTTTGTGAACATATCAACACTATTTCCCTCTATGTGAACCTTTTTAAGTGCTAGTTTTCCTTCATCAATCACTTGTCTGACAAGATGGTACTATAGTTCAATATGCTTTGTCCTATTGTGATAAGCTATATTGTTTGCCAAATAAATTTCATCCTGACTATCAAAAATTACCTTTATTTTGTATTGCTCTCTTCCAAACTCACCCAATAATCACTTTAGCCAAATTGCCTCTTGACAAGCACGACAAGAAGCCATATACTTTGCCTTATTAGTTAATGTAGCAAAAATATTTTGAAGCTTTGACATCCAACTATTAGGTCCACCTACAAATGTAAAAATGTAACAAAATGTTGATCTTATTTTGTCCATATCACCTTTAAAATTAGAATCAACATATCCAAAAATAGAATCATCAAATCTATTATAAGTGATGTAATAGTGACTTGTGCCTTGCAAGTAACATAACACCCACTTTACTACTACCTAATGTTATTTTCCTAGATTCACAATATATCTACTAACATCTCCAATTATATGTGAAATGTATGGCCTTGTACATACCATAGCATACATTAAACTTCCTAATACACTAGCATATGGTACATGAGACATATACTAATTTATTCATAACTACTAGGATAAAATTAAATAAAGCTTGATATGGGAAGCAAAAGAGATACTAACTAGTTTCACCTACATCATACTAAATTTGGTTTATATCTTTTCCAATTACCTTTGTTATGATAGCCAAAGCTTACCATTTTTATTCTCTATGTATCTCCATGCCTAGGATTTTTTTTTCTACTCCTACATCCTTCATATCAAATGTCCTAGATAAATGAGACTTTAAAATGATGAATTTTTCCATGTTTTTGTCTGGCTACAAACATATCATCAACGTACAATGTCAATATAATGAATAAACCATTGTCCAAAAAGTTGAAGTAAAATCAATGGTCATACTCACTCTTCAAAAAAAAATTGACTCATCATGAAGGAATCAAACTTCTTGTACCATTGCCTAGGTGACTTTTTTAGGCCATACAATGATTTCCTAAGCTTGAAAACAAATCTTTTTATGCTATCTTAAAAAAAAACTTTGGGTTGTTCCATATGTATATCCTATTCTAAATCTCCATGCAAGAATGTTATCTTAACATCTAACTATTCTGACTCCAAGTCAAGTAAAGCCACTAATTCTAAGATAAATTGAAAAAATATTAATAATTGGTGAAAGTTTTTCATGGTAATCAATACTTTGTTTCTGTGTAAATCCTTTTGCCACCAATCTAACCCTGTACATTTCAAAATTTACATCAACACCTATCTTTCTTTTGTAACCCATTTGCAACCAATACATTTTATGTATTTTGGAAGTTCTACTAGGTCCCATGACTTGTTCTTAGTTAAGGCATCCATTTTACCCTACATTTTCCTTTTCCATTTGGAACTATTTGTATTTTCCAATGCTTCCTAAAAACAACTAAGTTCCCCAACATTAGAAGTCAAAGCAATTGAAATATTGAGACTGTACTTACTAGGAGGATGTTTGACATGTGTAGATCTCCATACTAATTATGGAAGTGTTTCATCATGTTTTAAGCTCTATTATTAATTTTGGTGTTTCCTCGAGTTTTTGTAAATCTTCAACATCTTCACCATCACAAAATGGTCCTCATTTTTAGAATTTGAAGGTGGATCGATTTTAACCTTGACATGTTAATGTTTTGGCTCCTATTTTTATTTCATTTTAGCATATAATTTTAGGAAAGGAGTTTCATAAAACCCTATATTTTTTCTAGTGATGATTTTGTGGGTAATAGAATCCCACACTATGTATCCCTTTACACCATCTCCTTCACTATACCCAAAAAATATGAAATTCTTGGATCTTGGGTCTAATTTTGAACGCTGATTTTTTTTATAAGAGTATAAGCATTAAAACCAAAAAAATTGTATCTGAATAATCACATGGATGCCCTATCCATACCTCTAAAATAATTTTACATTTTATTACAATTTATGGTGAACTATTTATCAGATAGTAGGTTTTACAAACTGCTTCTTCCTATAAATGTTCATCAAAATTTGTATTATTGAACATGCTCTTTACTCTCTCTAGAAGAGTCTTATTCATGCGTTCAACAATCTTATTTTTTTTCAATGTATGGCTATTGGTTTTATGCCTTTCAATCCTAAATTCGCAATAATAGTTATGAAAATCCAAGGATGTGAACTCAACTCTATTTTTTGCTCTTAAACATTTGATTAACATGTCAATTTTCTTCTCAACCAATGTTCTGAATTGCTTAAATACACTAAAAATATCATATTTTATTTTAAGACAGTAGACCCATACCTTTTTGTAGAAATCATCTATAAATATTAGAAAATACAATGTTCCTCCATATGAAATTACTTGTGCTGGGCCCCAAAGATCAAAATGAATATAGTCAAGAATACCTTTACTTACATGACTTACTACTTTAAACTTCCATTTAATTTGTTTTTAAAAAACACCATGCTTGCATAAATCCAAATTTAAAGATTTTAGACTAGGTAGTAAATCATGATTTTTTAGTACATTTAACCATTTCTTGCTCATGGCTGCCCCGCCTGGACCCCCTTACGATAATAGAGGGAAATGCCCCCTTTCAAAGAGTGGGTTATAAACCACATTATAAAAGGATCCAACATTTAACTTTATTGTCACATATCTAACATCGCTCAACTTTAAATATGAATCTTCACAAGATTTAATGAGTCCATTACTAAAAGAGAAATTATGCCATCCCTTTCGATATAACATGCACTTATAATATAATTGCTTGTATAAAATATCAAATACTTGTTCCTATGCCATAACACATGGTAAATAAATACTTACTATTAAAATTTCTAAGTAGTTCCATTTTTTTATTTCTTTTCATACCCTTGAGACATAATGTACACCCTGACATCACCTATGACTAGGGGTTAAATTTGATGGTCACCTTACTGGTCAAGAATTTTTTCATGATGGTTTTTAAAAAAATATCACCTTGCACATGATGTTCATTTCTAATTTTTCACTTTCATAATTTTTTTAATATTCTCACTTTACCATTAATGAAGGATAAGAAAAAACTAGACGAACAGAAAATAGCAGGGATTATGGTAGGAACCAGTGTAGGGTTATTGACCTTGTTGTTTGTTGGCTTTCTTTTTTGAAAAAAGAATGAGAAACAAGAGGATGAGGTAGATAAAGTTCAAGGATAAAATATTTCAATTGGGGACAATGGGTCTGAACAGTTTTATCATAGTGTTAAGGCCATTGGGACTGACAAACCAAAAAGAGGGGTTCTTATGTTCTATGGTGGGGAAGCCCAAATATATACTTTGGAAGATTTGCTTCGTGCATCTACTGAAATCATGGGGAGGGGAACTATGAGGACTACTTATAAGGAAATAATGGATAATAAGAATATTGTAAATGTAAAGAGATTGAATAATTATAATAAGATGAAAATTGAAGAGTTTGAAAGACATATGAAGATGGTGGGTAAGCTCAGACATGAGAATATAGTTCCTCTGAGAGCTTATTTCCAAGCTAAGGAGAAGAGGCTCCTGGTATATGATTATTATCCCAATGGAAGTCTCTTTTCTCTCATACATGGTAAAGACATTTCTTAAATGGTTGCTCTAGTTCATATTATAGGTAATCCTTTAGTTAAATTTTTTAAAAACATCAGTAGAAGTAAAATTTACATTGTCATGAGTTTGATTACAAAACTTGTGTTACTAGAAACTTCAAAAGGATCATAATATACAAGTTTCAGTAAAATAGGAGTTTTGATATGAGGGTTGAGAAAGCTATAACAACTTATTTGGCTCTCTAAAATACATCTCCTTGACTATTGCCTATTATAGATAAAAAAGTAGAATCATAACTTAAGAAAATATGGTTTGGGTACTTTTATCTAGAAAATTTATTTTAGATAGTCTCTAGAGTCTAAATAATAATATTATAATAAATTTGTATGGTTGCCTATTTCTTAGGCACCTTCCAAATGTTTCTTAACCTCTAACAACCTTTTAATGCATTTAATCACCTAGCTTTGATATCATGTTGTAAGATATGCTATGATACTTGATCACACAGCTCAATAGATTTAAATTTTGCACAATATTTTCATAATCTATATTAATTTTGCTTTGCCCTAAAATGCAGACACATAACATGTCATGTAGAGATCTAGGTGTAGAATGAATACAAACAACATGTCATGTAGCAATCTAGGTCTGAATTATTTTATTTAATAGGTGTCAGGTTTGCAAGAGGGAAGCCCTTACACTAGACCTCCTACCTCAATGTTGTTGAACCCTGAAGATAGCCTCTGGCTTGGCCTATCTGCATTAGGCTTCTAGAGTAATTCATGAAAACTTCAAGTCTATGAATGTTCTTATGGGGCAAGATTTTGAAGCTTACATTACTGATTATGGTTTTATGGTCTTTGACATTGAACACCCTGAGGAATCTGCTCTCTTAGGTTACATTACTAGTAGCATAATTTGACTTCCAAACTTGTCATTTTGCCTCCAAATCGACTCTTAAGCTAGGAATGACATGTAGGAGGTCCTCTTTATAGTACATGCAGTACATATTAAATGTCACGAGCTCCTATGAAGACTTGGCCAATGGTTCAGTTCAAAATGCTGACCAACGGAGGGGATTAAAATTCAAATGTCTAATTTTCCTCCAAAGTATCATTAAATAGAAATGACATGCTAAATTGGATGATGTCAGATGATGCCAATTACCATGGCCTCAGGAATTTGTAACATCTATCAGATATTTATGCAGACTGTAAAACACTAAATATCTTATGACAGGGATTTTTATTTTTATTTATTTATTTTTAATCCCAAATCCTTCTTATCGATAAAAAACTCCTTAATTTTGATGATTTTAAACCTCAAGAACATAGAATTATTTATAAAATCTACTCTGTCGCATTGATTGTGTTGATAAACATACATCTATTTCTTTTTTCAAATTTCTTCAAGGCATTTATATTTGTACATGATAAAAAACAATTACTCCATCTCTTCCAATATAACTTGCACCTTTGAAGAAATTACTAATATAAAATATCAAATGCTTTTTCCTATACCATACCATGTGGTAAATAAATACGTATTGCTTATGGGTTTTAGAGTTGAAAAATAATGCAAATAATAGGTAAGCTTATGTGAATTTTAAACTGTATGAATTATCATAGAGTTAAGTTCTTTCACTATTCATGTTAATCCTAAGTGGGATCTCAATAATGGCCTCATGGCTAGAACAAAGAATTTTGAATAATTTTCAACTCATATACTTTGCATGTGATGACAAAACATGCTTAAGGATGCCCTAAGTTTATTTGGACAAGTTTTCTAGAAAGTTACCCTACTATCAAGGATCCTCTAGATGCCCATATCTAGGTCTGATGCATTTGTAAAGAATGTGTACTCTTGGAGGGAGTATGTAGACATTGGTGGTAATTCAAACCTAGGTTAATCAGACTATCCAAGATTGGCAGTGTTTGTGGTCCCAACAATAGTTTTACTTTGTCTCCATTCAAAGAATAAAGAGATATGATCACTATTATTACAAATAAAATAGTTTTAAATGTTACTTAAAATTATAATTTAAACATCTTATAAATATATGTATAATATATTTATATAATGGAAATATCCACCAATATAACATTATCTACTTCAATGAAGTTTGTATTTTTCATTGTAGTTATGGTTTAGTTTTTTTCTCCTTTTTTCTCCTTGTACTTTTATTTTTATGAATAATGTACAATGATTTTTTAAGTAATGAAATATTTCAAGCTTGTTTTAGAACTAATGATAGGTGGACATGACATTTTAGTTCAGGTGATATCGTACACCAAGGGGCCCATATCTTACACTAGATGCAAATTCAACATTACAATTAGATTCACATGACCAATGTGCATTCCAAATGGGTCCATAAATTAGTAGATGGTGACATATTTGATTATCCATTTTCTATTTTCAAGGGTGGATGAGGACACCATGAGAGATTATTTATTTATGGTAGGGATCCATGTCTCATGTGTAGTTTAAATCAATGATGCAATGCCACTGATCCTGTGATAGGCCATTGAGGTCCTAAAGGCTATCTTGTAGCTTCCATTCATCCATGATACCAATATATTGATGCCTAGAGTAATTACATCAAGCTTAATAACATACAAAAATGTCATACTCAAACCACTATAAAAAAATGGATACATAATTTAAAAATAGTGAAAGATTTCAAGGTGAGATGAGCAACAATGGTGAAGGGCAATGACAAGGTATTTGTAATGATATCATATGTCATGAGTGATTATTTAATTATGGAATGACTCCACATCTCATATGTTTCTCAAATCAATGATAGAATGCAGTTGATCTTAAGATAAGACATTGAGGCCCCAAAGTCTATCTTGTAGCTTCTATTCCTTAATTATGCCAATATATTTACACCTACAATAATTACACCCATGTTAGTAACGTAAAAAAATGTCATATTGAGATAACTATAAGAAATGGTAAGGCCATACAGATCTTGAAAATAAAAATATTTTAAGGTGAGATGATAAATGATGGTGAGGGGTGATGAGATGGTATTCTAATGATATCATACACCAAGGGACCCATATCAAACACCAAACCCAAATTTAGTGCAACATTTAAATTTACATGACCATTGCCCATTGAAAATGGGTATATATCTTGCAAGGTGATGGCATCTTTGAACGATCATTTTTTATTGTCAAGCATGGATAATGATTTCATGAGAGCCATTTTGATTGTGACAGGATTCCATGTCTAATGTGTGGCTTGAATCAATGATTCAATTATGTGTATGTGTGGATAAGACAATACGGTCTCATAGCATATATTTTAGCTTCTATTTATCCATGCTAAAAATTGCATTGAAATATGGGACATGTCATTTTTTAGGAAACTACAACCTTTGTAACAACAAATAAGCAATAATTACAATAAATAGAGATAAATTAAATTATAAAAAATAAACATGTAAGAGACAAAAAACTAGCTTTATGTGCTAAAACCTTAGGAAGCTAAGAAAACATCCATGGTACAAGATATCCATATTTTATTAATTCATGATGAACATATTACATATGAACTCATTGCGTAGATTACATGCGATATCCATAAAGATAAATTTGCCTAATTGGTAAAGTGTTGTTAAGATTCCTTCTCCTAAAAATAGAATGAGAAAATGTCATTAAGACTTTCTTTATAAAAATATAATCCAGTGGAATATGTCTTCCTAGAAATAAGGGTTTGACTCCTTGAATATTTGATTTGGCTATGATAATAGTGGGAGGGCGTTCCATAGCAACACCCCCCCACCCCACACCTCTCATTGAGGAGTGGGCTATAAACCATGCTGCAAAAGGATAATAGTTAACTTTATTATCACCTATCTAAAAATCTCCACCTTGACAATAATTTATACTTTATATCTTATCGATCAACTCATCACCTTTTCTAAAATCTAAAAGAAGCCAAACACCATTTTAGCTTCTCTAAGCAAAATGGTTTTGTAAACATATCAACACTATTTCCCTCTATGTGAACCTTTTTAAGTGCTAGTTTTCCTTCATCAATCATTTGTCTGACGAGATGGTACTGTAGTGTAATATGCTTTGTCCTATTGTGATAAGCTAGATTGTTGGCCAAATAAATTTCATTCTGAATATCAAAAATTACCTTCATTTTGTATTGCTCTCTTCTAAACTCACCCAATAATCACTTTATCTAAATTGCCTCTTGACAAGCACGACAAAAAGCCACATACTTTGCCTCATTAGTTAATGTAGCAAAAATATTTTGAAGCTTTGACATCCAAATAATAGGTCCACCTAAAAATGTAAAAATGTAACCAAATGTTGATCTTATTTTGTCCATATCACCTTTAAAATTAGAATCAACATATCCAAAAATAGAATCATCAGATCTGTTATAAGTGATGCAATAGTGACTTATACCTCACAAGTAGCATAACACCCACTTTACTGCTACCTAATGTTATTTTCCTGGATTTATGATATATCTACTAACATCTCCAATTATATGTGAAATTTATGGCCTTCTACATACCATAGCATACATTAAACTTCCTAATACACTGGCATATGGTACATGAGATATATACTAATTTTATTCATCACTACTAGGATAAAATTGAATAAAGCTTGATATGGGAAGTAAAAGAGATACTAACTAGTTTCACCTACATCATACTAAATTTATTTTATATATTTTCCAAATACCTTTGTTGTGCTAACCAAAGATTACCATTTTTATTATCCATGTATCTCCATGCCTAGGATTTGTTTTTCTACTCCTACATCCTTCATATCAAATGTCCTAGATAAATGAGCCTTTAAAATGATGAATTTTTCCATGCTTTTGTTGGCTACAAGCATATAATCAACATACAATGTCAATATAATGAATAAACCATTATCCAAAAAGTTGAAGTAAAATCAATGGTCATACTCACTCTTCAAAAAAATTTGGCTCATCAAGAAGGAATCAAACTTCTTGTACCATTGCCTAGGTGACTGCTTTATGCCATACAATAATTTCCTAAGCTTGAAAACAAATATTTTTATGCTATCTTATACAAAAACCTTGGGTTGTTCCATATTTATATCCTATTCTAAATCTCCATGCAAGAATGTTATCTTAACATCTAACTGTTCTGACTCTAAGTCAAGTAAAGCCACTAATTCTAAGATGAATTGAAACAAGCTTAATAATTGGTGAAAGTTTTTCATGGTAATCAATAATTTATTTCTATGTAAATCCTTTTACCACCAATCTAGCCCTGTACATTTCAAAATTTTCATCAACACCTATCTTTCTTTTTGTAACCCATTTGCAACTAATGTATTTTATGTATTTTGGAAGTTCTATTAAGTCCCATGACTGCTTCTTAGTTAAGGCATCCATTTTACCCTGCATTGCCCTTTTTCATTTGTAACTATTTGCATCTTCCAATGCTTCCTAAAAATAACTAAGTTCCCCAACATTAGAAGTCAAAGCAATTGAAATATTGGGACTGTACTTACTAGGAGGATGTTTTACATGTGTAGATCTCCATACTGATTATTGAAGTGTTTCATCATGTTTTAACCTCCATTGTGACTGTTGAGGTGTTTCCTCAAGTTTTTATAAATCTTCGACATCTTCACCATCATAAAATGGTCCTCATTTTTAGAATATGAAGGTGGATCGATTTTAACCTTGACATGTTAATGTTTTGGTTCCTATTTTTATTTCATTTTAGCATTTAATTTTAGGCAAGGATTTTCATCAAACCCTACATTTTTGCTAATGATGATTTTGTGGGTAATGGAATCCCACACTTTGTATCCCTTAACACCATCTACTTCACTATACCTAAAAAATATGAAATTCTTGGATCTTGGGTCTAACTATGAACACTAATTTTTGTTAGTAAGAGTATAAGCATTACAACCAAAAAAATTGAATCTAAATAATCACATGGATGCCCTTTCCATACCTCTAAAATAATCTTACATTTTATTGCAACTGATGGTGAACTATTTATCAGATAGTAGGTTGTACAAACTTCTTCTTCCTATAAACATTTATCCAAATTTGTATTATTGAACATGCTCTTTGCTCTCTCTAGAAGAGTCTTATTCATGCGTTCAACAATCTTATTTTGGTTGCAATGTGTGGATGTTGGTTTTATACCTTTCAATCCTAAATTCACAATAATAGTTATAAAACTCTAAGGATGTGAACTCAACTCTATTTTTTGCTCTTAAACATTTGATTAACATGCTAGTTTTCTTCTCAACCAATGTTCTGAATTGCTTAAATACACTAAAAATATCATATTTTATTTTAAGACAATAGACCCATACCTTTTTGGAGAAATCATCAATAAATATTAGAAAATATAATGTTCCTCCATATGAAATTACCTATGCTAGGCCACAAAGATCAAAATGAATATAGTCAAGAATACCTTTACTTACATGACTTACTACTTTAAACTTCCATTTAATTTGTTTTTAAAAACACAGTGCTTGCATAAATCCAAATCTAAATATTTTAGACTAGGTAGTAAATCACGATTTTTTAGTACATTTAACCTTTTCTTGCTCATGGCTGCCCCGCCTGGACCCCCTTATGATAATAGGGGGGAAATGCCCCCTTTCAAGGAGTGGGTTATAAACCACACCATGAAAGGATACAATATTTAACTTTGTTTTCAAATATCTAACATCGCTCAACCTTAAATATGTATCATCACAAGATTTAACGAGTCCATTACTAAAAGAGAAATTATGCCATCCCTTCCAATATAACTTGCACTTATAATATAATTGCTTGTATAAAATATCAAATACTTTTTCCTATGCCATAACACATGGTAAATAAATACTTACTATTAAAAAATCTAAGTATTTCCATTTTTTTATTTCTTTTCATACCCTCGAGACTTAATGTCCACCCTAACATCACCTGTGACTAGGGGTTAAATTTGACGGTCACCTTACTGGTCAGGAATTTTTTGATGATGGTTTTTAAAATAATATCACCTTGCACATGATGTTCATTTCTCATTTTTTAATTTCATAATTTTCGTAATATTCTCACTTTACCATTAATGAAGCCTAATAAAAAACTAGACAAATAGAAAATAGCAGGGATTGTGGTAGGATCCAGTGTGGAGTTATTAACCTTGTTGTTTTTTGGCTTTATTTTTTGAAAAAAGAATGAGAGACAAGAAGATGAGGCAGATAAAGTTCAAGGATAAAATATTTCAATGTGAGACAATGGGTCTGAGTAGTTTTATCATAGTGTTAAGGCCATTGGGACTGACAAACGAAAAAGAGGGGTTCTTATGTTCTATGGTGGGGAAGCCCAAATGTATACTTTGGAAGATTTGCTTCATGCATCTACTGAAATCATGGGGAGGGGAACTATGAGGACTACTTATAAGGATATAATGGAGAATAAGAGTATTGTAAATGTAAAGAGATTGAATAATTATAACAAGATGCACATGGAAGAGTTTGAAAGACATATGAAGATGGTGGGTATGCTCACACATGAGAATATAGTTCCTCTTAGACCTTATTTCCAAGCTAAGGAGAAGAGGCTCCTAGTATATGATTATTATCCCAATGGAAGTCTCTTTTCTCTCATACATGGTAAATACATTTCCTAAATGGTTGCTCTGGTTCATATTATAGGCAATCCTTTGGTTAAATTTTTTAAATACATTAGTAGAAGTAAAATTTACATTGTCATGAGTTTGATTACAAAACTTGTATTACTAGAAACTTCAAAAAGATCATAATATGAAAGTTTCAATAGAAGAGGAGTTTTGGTATGAGGGTTGAGAAAGCTATAACAAATTATTTGGCTCTCTAAAATACATCTCCTTGACTGTTGCCTACTATAGACAAAAAAATAGAATCATAACTTAAGAAAATATGGACTGGGCACTTTTAGCTAGAAATTTTATTTTAGATAGTCTCTAGAGTCTAAATAATAATATTTTAATAACATTGTATGGTTTCCTATTTCTTAGGCACCTTCCAAATGTTTCTTAACCTCTAACAACCTTTTAATGCATTTAGTCACCTAGATTTGATATCATGTTGTAAGATATGCTATGATACTTGATCACACAGCTCAACAGATTTAAATTTTGCACAATATTTTCATAATCTATACTAATTTTGCTTTGCCCTTAATCCCCTTAAGCTCCATAATGCAGACACATAACATTTCATGTAGAGATCTAGGTGTAGAATGAATACAAGTAACATGTCATGTAGCAATCCAGGGCTGAATTATTTTATTTCATAGGTGTCATGTTTGCAAGAGGGAAGCCCTTACACTAGACCTCCTACCTCAATATCGTTGAAGCCTGAAGATATAGCCTCTGGCTTGGCCTATCTACATTAGGCTTCTAGAGTAATTCATGAAAACTTCAAGTCTATGAATGTTCTTATGGGCCAGGATTTTGAAGCTTGCATTACTGATTATGGTCTTATGGTCTTTGACGTTGAACACCCTGAGATATTTTCTCTCTTAGGTTACAAGGCCCTAGAATGCATGAAGTTTAGCAAGAAGATGGGACCAAAATCAGATGTTTACAGCTTTGGAGTATTTTTATTGGAGCTTCTCACTAGAAAATATCATTATAGTCTTTCCTCAATGAACAAGCCATGGATCTACAGAGATGGGTTTGTTTTGTAAGGGAAGAAGAAATTGCAGCAAGGGTTAACATTGATGGTTATGTTTCTACAAGTGATGCCTCTAATGAAATATTGGTCTGTCTTCTAAACATATCAATGGCATGTTTAGCTCCATCTCCAGAGCGGAGGCCAACCATGAAGCAAGTCCTGAGGATGATTGAAGAGGTAAAGGAATCACTCGTTGTTTCTTCCCAAAGCGGTGAAACCCCAAGAAGGTATGAAAGGATTCATGGCTCAATGCCTATGAAGAATATCACAAATCAAGATTATCTTCTAACTACTAAACTAATTGACCTTGTGATTTTAACTTACCCGTTGAATTCATTGAAGGCAATAAATGCTAAAGATTATAGATTGTCTTGATATCTCTTTGACAGATATAATATGTAACATTAATCAAAACAAATCAATTAGAAAATAGGTGGTTATTATTGTTAGCTAGTACTCCTTGTTGATGTAGTTTGAAGGTGATGAATAGATATCATGGTCTACCTTGTTTTTAGGTGTTTTATGAATTTATATGCAGGGATATTTGATAGGCAACATCACCATCATCATCCCCTGCATACTGATTAATTCATAACATCTATACAATGATAAAGATCTCATTTTAAGTCTTGTTTGATCTTGCACTGGTAATCCACACATGATTAGAAAGGAATCTTTTTTATATATTATGCTGCACTAACTTAAGGAAAGTCCTTGATATGTTATATTTTTTTAATTAGTTCAGAAAGTTCAATGATCTTTCTTAACACGTAATATTGCAAACTGCATAGAAAGTTATTGAAGCATTTCTCTGATGTTTTAGTGAGCTATTTCACTCATCTTCTAGAAAATAAAGTTTGGTATGCTATTGCTAAACTTGCTTTCCCTAAAGAGTGATTAGCTTCTACACAGTTTATTCAATAAATGCTTGGGTAATGTTAATTGATGCGGTGAAAAATGAATACCCCACCTCAATACTTGATACTAAAGGATCATAATGTTTATCCTTAATTCTAGAAGTTATAAAAAATAAAAAATTATTGCCACCAAATTAACCAAAACAAAATGTCACAGGGTAGTCTTAATAAGAAAATGATGGACAAAACAAAACCTAAAACTCAAATTTAGTGAAAGCTAGCACGACATTTGGAGGAAATTCATTGTTTTAAATCAAAATCTCTATATTTGAGGGGGAAAGCTACTACATATTCTATATTGAGTATCCTTTATTCAGGAATTAGGATCCCAAATTAAAAGCTTGTTAGACTTACTTCTTGTCACTAATTTGGCTGGTCTCAATGATGGCACACTCACGCTTGGCTCCATGCTCTTTGAGGACAAACACGGTGCCTTCCATTTGCAGGACTCACTCCAAACAACTCTGAATCAGTATGGGTTAGCTATCGTTTTGCAGTTGCACCATTGCCAATGTCATTCGCAATGGATTTGATCATTTTCTTCTCAAGTTTCCATTTTGGCATTGGTAATGGCGGCCAATGACAGATCCAGTAATTTGTGCCCTTATGCATTACTGCAGTCTACAAACTTCTTTGTTAATGTGATCTGCGCCAGTGTTCATGACTCTCTCCATTATATAACATCACTCAACATTGAATATATATCTTCACAAGGTTTAACGAATCTATTACCAAAAAAAAAAAATTACTCCATCCCTTCCGATATAACTTACACCTTTGAGGAAATTACTACTATAAAATATCAAATGCTTGTTTCTAGGCGGCTCCATTTTTTTAATTTATTTTCGTACACTAAGGACTTAATGTACACTCTGACGTCACTCGCAAGCGCGCTTCAAAAGCCAATTTTGTTTTACATTATGCGTTCGTCAATTGTTTTTTTTAAAGAGCCTGAGATCATCACAGGAACGTGATTTGACTTCGGTCACGTTTTAAATGGTTTTGAACGTATTTCAAAATACGTGTGAGATAAGTTTTGACCATTTTTTTTTTTTTTTTTTCATTTTTAGTCTTTTTTGAATGAAGTTAAATGCTTATAATTTAAGCGGTCTTGATGGTCTCATATATATTATTTAGTCGAAAAACTGAGAAGTGTAATTTTTTATTTTTTTCTCTGATAATCTACATCAATATCAGTATGATAGAAAAAAATTGTGTTCGGTTTATACATTGGGTCAAAATGATGTGTCAATAGTAATTGTGAGCTATTCTTGAAGAGGACAGAGGGATTAATATAGATGATGGGGCAGGCGTGGTGTGGGAATAGCAGTCAACTCTACAGCCTTCTTCAAAGCAGAGCCCAGTTCATCGCTTATGTCCAGCTTCTGGGAAGGCATCCCATCAGGAAGTGTCCAGTCAAAGGAGTGAGCAAGTGATGCCAAAACCAGATGAACCACCCGATGAGCCAAAGGAAGTCCCATGCATATTCTTCTTCCCGCTCCAAATGGTAACAGCTCAAAATCCTGTCCCTTGTACTCCATCTTACGCTTTTCCCCCTCCAAGAATCTCTCAGGTAAAAATTTCAAGGGCTCTTCCCAGATGTCAGGATCCCTTCCAATTGCCCACACGTTCACAATTATCTGGCTGCCTTTGGGTATGACGTACCCTGCAATCTCGCAAGAGTTTTCAGCCTTGTGTGGAACCAACAGAGGAATTGGCGGGTGCAAACGGAACACCTCTTTTACAGCTGCGTGAAGGTAAGGTAATTGGTCTATGTCAGATTCCTCCACTATTCTGTTGCGACCGACCACCTCTTCCAATTCTTGTTGGACTCTTTTCATCGTCTGCGGATTACGTATCAGTTCTGCCATTGCCCATTCTATTGTGGTCGCACTGGTGTCGCTGCCAGCCATGAACAATTCCTGACAGGTCACAAATTACACCTATTAGCCAAATTGCAAATAAGTAAAACAATAAAGGCTGCAGAAAACAATCAATATATAAAACAATAATAGTAGTAACTGAAAAAAAAACCACAACTTACAAAAATTAGAGCTCTAATATCTGTGATGGTCAAATCAGGACCACTGAAATCCAGCAGGACGTCTAGAAAATCTTTGTCTCCCTCCTTTTCATGCCCAACGCTTTTGCTTCTCCTGGCCAGCCGATCCTGGATGTATACGTCTAGAAACTTATGAACTTTTCTGAAATTTGTGGCCATCTGACGGCACAGCCCCTGCGGATCCAAGAACGCAAGAAACGGGAAAAAGTCGGCCACATTCGGGGTTCCTGCAAGCTTCATCGACAGGGTAAAAGCATCCTTAAACTCTACGGAATCTGGATTGTTGGGTTCAAACACGCTTGTGCTGAAGATCATGTTGCTTAACAGATTCAGACCAGTGTAGAATACTGTATGCGATATATTTACACTCTTTCCCTTCTCCTCAAAGATCAAGCGAATAGTTCGGAAAATCTCATCTCTTCTCAGATGTTGCAGAGCTTGGAGTCTCTTGGAGGTCATGAGCTCGGTGCTGGAAATGCGCCTGAGTTTCTTCCAGTGAGGTCCAAGGTCAGCCCACCCTATTGAGGACTTGTGCTGGTCAAGGGTCTTGGCTGCTTGCAAAACCCATCGCCCAGCAAGATTGTGATCCTGTGTTTTGAGAACCTCTTTAGCCATGGCAGGCGAAGAGACGACCATCACAGTTTTCATGCCCAGGCGGAGGGTCATGAGAGGGCCATATTGCTGGGAAAGAGCCCACAGAGCTTCAGTGCCCTTTCCTCCGGCCAATTGAAGGAGGTTTCCGATTATGGGCAAAGGTGGAGGTCCAGGAGGAAGTGGAGGCCCTGACTTATCCTTCCTTAATCTTTTCAACAACATAAACACAAAAACACTGCCAATAACAACAGAAAACCAAGCCAAATTTTGGATATCCATCGTAGTAATACTATAAATTTTTAATGCAATTCTGCACTCAAAAAATTCACTCCAATCCACAAGAATTTAGAAACTCGGGCAATGAGAAATGTGATTCAAAACCATACTATTAATGGTTTAAATAGGTGAAATGTGTGTAATACTGATGATACACGTGGTCAATACAAAGGCTTGCAATTCCCACCGTGTTTATTTTTATATATGAAAAAAAGTGGGGAGTAGGGGTGAAGTCAAGCCATTATGTTTGACGATAGCGCTTAATGAGTATCTTGTCATGTACGACCACCAATATTTCTAACGTTGGCTGAGAAACTTCTGAGAAAGAAACGCTTTACTTGCCGCTGGAATGGTAAATGCATTGTTTTTTAAATTATTCACATTATGCACAGAATATTGTAAAAGAAGAAATCAGAAAACTAATCAAGGTCCATCATCCGGAGGACTTCTACCTGACCCTGAATCTAGTTGAGCACCTAGTTGACTTAGCTCATTTATTAATTTACTAACTTGAACCCCCTACCCTAACTCCTCTAACTGGACTTTTTAATCCACTCCCTTTTTAACCTATTTTTACCCATTATTCTTTAGGCTCTTGATTATCGATGGTCAGCCCAACCGTCGACAGTTAGCCTTACCATTGATGGTTAGGTCCTCCAAGCCTACTTTAAAGTCACTTCCAGTTGTGTATGAGATAAGCATGACACATTTTAGCAACTTCCATGTTACGATACAAATCAACGTTAAAGCATCTTAATTAACAACTTTCTCCTAGTCTATTTAGCAACTTCCTCCTATATAATTAGTAACTTCACCCTATAAAAGGAGAGAATTAGGAGGAAGAAAGGATGGAAAAATCCAGAGCTCTAGCAATCCACGTCCAAGCCATCTTACATCCAGATATCCAACGTCCCTTCAGCTAGTGAGCAACATTAATGGAGGCCTGAACCTATATCGAAATCACTTTCGAAGGCCAAAGTACTGTCACTCTGGCCAAATTGCTTCAGCTTTCCACCACCAAGTTACAGGTACCTCTTGCTTTTTTTCTTTGATTTATATTCCATTTCTAACCTCCTTGGCCCATCAGACCCATCAGAGTCTTATTTCTCATTCCCCCTGATCCATAATAAACCTCTATTTGCTCAATTTCCCAATCCTTATCTAATCATTTATAGAATTTTAGAAGCAACCACCAATGGTTAGTCTAACCATCATTGGTCACTTTAACCATTGATGGTCACCCAACCATCGATAGTTAGCCCAACCACTGATGGTTCACCTAACCATCGATGATCACTGTGGTAGAAAATAACAAGTTATTTTCACCCTTTTGACCCCAACCAAACCCTATTTTCTATGTTCTTTCATGTTCACAGAGACTTTTCTAATTTTTTGAACTTGACCCCAACTATCTTAGCTCGAGTATTGACCTACTTCTGCTCTATTTGGTCATTTTGTTTAGCAAATAACTTAATTTCATCTGATCTTACATGCATTTAATTTCTTATTATTGAATGCAAATTTTATTTTTCTTCATTTATATCATCTTAATTATTATAAATAGTGGATTGACAACCTTTTATCAAGTTCAGACTTCTTGGATCTAGCTCACGCTAAACAGTTCACTCAACCATCCATCTAACAACCCCCTTTTTCTAGTGTATTTCTTATCTACAAGTTATTCCTTCCAAGACAAAGAGGATTTCTTACCATCTTCTAGATCACGTGCGCACTTTATTAAGTATTCTTCTACACACCCTGTTACTAGTTTCATTACTTACTTTCAAATTAAGAAATTATCAAAAATTAATTGAAACATATAGGCACACCCAGTGGGACCTAGCATCCCTTTTTATTCCTTTATTGTATGCTCATCGAACAAAATCTATATTTTTTTTGGACTTAAAATAAATCTTTTGCATACATTGATTGATTGCTTGCTTTAGTTCATCTAGTAACTTAAAAGTAAAAGTAATTAATCATAGCTTTCACACTTATATCACACACTTTTGCCAAACCACATAAATAATCAACACATCAAAATATACCTAAGACAAGGCTTGACTAGGATTTTATCACCTAGCGGTAAGCCTTACCCTTTCCTGGTAATCTCACTTTGAGGTCATTACCAAGGGGAGAACCAACTCAGCTCTCTAGTTGAGTATAAACTCTAAGATTTAGTATATTTTGGGTAAGCATCTGACATCCATATGGCTAGGGTGTGTGAAGTGAGGGGGTAGGCCCCAATACCAAGCCACATACTAAATATCAATATAGACTTCTCTTTTGAGCACCTAAACATAACCTGAAACCAACCCTAGATTTCCTCTTTAGTACCCGATCTACAAACCAATTTATTCTTCACACTTTATAAGGTATAAGCCAAAAGCAATTTAAAAGTAATCCTAGGTTGTTAAACGCACTTTAGTATATGTTTGATTTCCTTGAGTTCTTTTCTTTTGCTTTTTTTTTTTTTTTTGAGGTGTGAATTTTATCATTTTATCTCCTATTTCCTCTCATGGTATTTACTAGACAATAGTTGAGGAATCAAAATAGCCAACAACCACCTTCTTCTTCATCCTCCATAGAGTATACCTCTGATGTTGAGGGTTCCCCTCATTTTTCTCCCCTCCTACTAGGCCAATGATTGTTGTTGAGGGTGATTTGGATTTTGCCACCTTCCTCGACAACAACCCCCTGGCTCTTCAGCATTACCTAAACACCTTATCTAACCGTATCCCTTTTGCTTCAGTTCCTCCTATGGATCCTCCCTATGGTATGTCTTCCCATCTTCTGGTGGGTGCCACCTCAACTCAATCCATGCTTACCCAAGCCTTTTCTTCTTTCAATATCCCACCTGCTACCATTCCCCAAATTGCATCCAACATCTCAACTAGTAATCAAACACCTACTACCCCAACCAATACCTCCAACATTGGGTCAACTTTTCCCCTTGTTACCTATACTCCTTCTACCATGGGGATATTTTATACTCCTCTTTCCACCAATCTCCTAAGTTCAAACAACCCACCAACTTCTACCCCACTTCATATTTTGGTACTTTCCATACCTAAAACCTCCACCTATTAGCACTAGAGTTACCACGCATCAACAACCACCTAGTACTTTCATACCTCCAACCCAATCCACATATATAACACCATTTACCAACCCCTATCATCCCCCCAATAAACACACATGGCATCTTACCCATATGTGTCTAACCCATAAGGATACATAGCACCTTCCACCCAACCATTTATGTCAATCAATCCTTATGCGACACTATCCCAACCTCCTATGACCACTTAACAATATGTGGCTTCTTTATCACCCTCTATCACTTATCCATACATTCCTACCACCCAAACTCAACAAAACTTACCACCTTAGTATGCAACTTCCCAACCTCAAACATATTTGGTCCAGATGTTAAAGGCTAAAATGATCAACCTAGAGTCATCTATCTCCGAGTCTCATAACCTTTTATCCTATGATCAAATCTATAATGAACCCATCCATCCATTCTTATCCATCCTTATCCTCCTCAATGGGAATTACCTAAGTTTTCCAAATTCCAAGGTAAGGAGGACCCCCAACAACATTTGAGAGCATTTCATCACTTGTTATTTGATCACATATGACAATGCTCTCCTCCTTCGTATCTTCCCCATGTATTTATCCAGACCAACCCTTAACTGGTATAGTGCCCTCACCAAGCACTCCATATTTTCATTCTCCCAACTTACCCAAATATTTTTAGAGCATTTATTAGTAAATATATATAAAAAGGTGTCTATAACCAGCCTCTATTCTATTAGGTAATTTGATGATGAATCAATTGTTGATTTCGTAGCAAGATGGAGAGGTATCATCAACCAACTTTCTTTCTCCTTACCCCAACCTGAGTTGATTAAGCTCTTCTCTCAAGGTTGTACCAAACATATTACCCCCATTCTTCAAGTTCTAACTTTCAAAACTTTTGATGAGGCATTCACCATGGCATGTAGACTTGAAAATCGAGCCATTGATGAAGGGAAATTGAAACTGAAAAACAAAAACTCTATCTTTAAATCCAATGATCCTCCCTCCACCAAAACTACTAACCAATCCAATGTGAAAGGATCTGCAAACTTAGTTATCCTAAAGACTGCCCCACCACCAACTATCAACTAACCCCATCAAACTAATTCTTCCAACCCTACCTACCAATAAAACCAAAACCAAAACCGAGATCCTTTAAGACAATATACTCCCATAGGGGAGTCTTATGCCTCAATTTTGGATAAATTTCTCAAAACTAACCTTATCCAACTTCCACCTATCAAACCACCCCAACAATTTGATGCTTCTATCCACGTGCCTAGTTGGTACAATGAGAATGATCATTGTGCCTTTCACCAAGTTATTGGACATGACATCAATAGATGAAATACCTTCAAAAGTCTTGTCCAAAGCTTAACTAATAGTGGACTACTTACATTTGATAATCCCAATGCACCTCCTAATTAGTTCCTTGACATTTTTCACAAACCTTTTCCCAATCATGTTCCTTCTACCCATCACCATGACAACAAATCATAATCATCTCACTCTCATGAGGTACATACAAGTAATGTTATTCTTAGTGAGCCCATTGTTGAGGAGACCATTAACTCAATGACTTATTCCTCTATTTCACTTACAAAAGTAGTGAACTCACCTTTTATTCCTTTGGCTACTCAAATGAAGGAATCAAACACCCCTCTCTCTTTGCTTGATGAGACTTTAACTTTGTTTGCCTCTCTTTTGATGGAAAGACCAAAGGAGGAGACCTTAACCATTTCTTCTTCTTCCACTCCACTCATTAAAGTGGTAGAACTACCCTCCATTCCTTTGAACACTCAAGCAAAAGAAGCAACCATGTCCATTCATTCACTTGAGGACACCAAACCTACCATTCCCATCATAGAACCATCTATTCCCTCTTTGGAAGCCATCCCACAAGATGAGGTTGCCTCATCCACCCAACTACCAATTTTGGAACCTCCCATCAAGAACAAGGATAAAAGATCCATCCCCTCTTCTCCACCTAAGGGCTTAATTTTTGAAACCAATGACCAAGGAACCAAACCCATCTACAAGCCTTTTTCTAGACTAGTCCAAAGTTTGGAATTCATTTCTCAACCCAAGTTTGATAGAGCTACCTTTTGACATTGTCTAGGGCTCCCTTATCAAAACAAATCTGAATCCTCAACTTCACTTGAATCCACCCTTAAACCTATTATTACCTCTTCATCAAACACCATTCCCTCAAAAACCATAGGTGAACCATCCCAACTACCACCATCAAAATTTGCCAAATCACCTTATGCCTCTCTCACTAAACCTATCAATAATTTATGAATCCTTCCCACACCTAGTCAAATTCACCCCTCATTGAAGTTGGCCTTAACTCCATCTAATCCACCAAAAAAAACCCCAACCAAACTAATTAAGAAGGTAGAGTTACCCAAACCTCAAACTAGATCCATACCACTACCTTCCCACTTGACTTCTATCTTAGGACCCCATCTTTATACCATCCCAATTACCTATTCTTCCTCTAGTAATCCATCCCCATTTTCTTTACCTAAACCTACACCAACTAAATCATCTAGTTCCCCATCATTCTTAGCTAACTTATCTGCCTCTACATTTCCACCTATATCCAACCCCTCATCATCTGAATTTTCAACCTCCACATCATTCACCTTGAAGTCAACCATAACTAAGCAATCCAAACCACAAACCAAAAACACTCCACCACCTATAAATCTTAAGGTGAAAACTACCTCTAAGAAGGTTCACATCTGTAAACCTATAAACCCATCACCTCCACCACCTTTGCATGAATCCTATTCAACCATCCTACAAAGGTTTTTGTAAACATCTTCCATTAGCTTACACTTATCAAACCATTCTACCCCTCTAATACCAAACCCTCTTGGTTCAATGATAACTTGATTTATGCATACCATAGGACACCGAGACATGACAAAGAGAACTACAAATATCTCCAAGCACTTTTGCATAGCCTATATGATGAAGATGATCTATTATTAGATGAACCTCTTTTACCTCCATTACCAATCCCACCATCAACCCAGCCTACCCAACCTTTACTTACACCCCCACTACCATCCAAGAGTGAGGAGGAGGAACTGAAGCAACCACCAAACCCAACAAATACCCCCATCCACACTATTCATATGGTTACTTGATCACAAGACCAACAAAAGGACAAATGAAAATCCAATGTTTCCATTCTTTGGACATACCCTTCAACCTCTTAGACTTCTAACCAATCTCAAACACCTACACCTTTACCCTCACCCTTATAGCCACCAAAACCTAAAGTATCCATTTTGGGACCCTCTCTCTCCAACCCTTTTGAATCCATCCAACATATTGTGTTAAAATAATTTCACCAGACACCAATAAAGATTATCCTTTATGAACTAATCAACACCTCAACTCACCATCATCAAGCACTGATAGAGTCTTTAAAATCTATAGAGGTTTGACCAGATGACCCACAACCTCTTGTACCCTTTGTTGGATCCCTCCAACCTTTTGCATTTGTCACCTTTCAAGAGTCTAACATATCTCCTATTCATCCAAAGGATTCTGATCCTCCCCTCTTTATTACCACATACATCAATCACACCCACATCAAAATGGTAATGATTGATGGAGGAGATAACATCAACATTATCTCCTCCCGTGCTTATGACCAATTGTAGTTGCCCAAGAACATCATGTCAAAAAGCACAATAGTTCTTCACTCCATTAATGATACAATGGCCACAACCTTGGGGATAGTTGTCCTTCATATCCGCTTGGGACCTTTCACCATTCCTAAACTATTTTATGTTATATAAGGTGAGTTCTAATACAATGTGTTACTTGGATGCCCTTAGATCTGTGCCATGAGTTGTGTCCCTTTTACGTTACATTGATGTGTCAAATTTGAGCATAAAAGTCAAGTTGTTATCATCAAAGTCGATCCTAGTCCTTTTGCCTCTTACAATATGACATATTGGCCTAATGATGTTCTTATCTCTTCCTCATCCACCTCATAATCAACCACTAACAACACTACCTCACCACCAACCAAAACTAGTGACACTTCCATTCACAACAGTGATGAAGCTTCAACTAGCTCATCTATTCCTTCTTCTTAGATCCCCATAGAGGACCCCTTAGAATCCACGTTCCAACATCTCTACCTTGGGAAATATCACCTTTTAGCCTTGGATGCTTTCCCTACTCTGCATGAGTATGGGAATCTCAAACATGACCCTTCCTATGATCCCAACATCAAAACCATTGCCCCTTTTGGGCTTCCCAACCATCAAATAAATTTCATTTATGGGGGACTTGATCATCCACTTTTTGGACCCACCACTACCTCATCCATCCAACCATTCACCTCTAACTTTTCTTATCTCAACAAACTAACCTTTACCAAAGCTTACGTTTACAGGTGTGCTTGGAAGGGGTTTGGTCTCAACATTTATAAATAGGGACCTCATGAGTTACCCATCATTAAAACTCAATAACCTCATGAGTTATTTGGCCTTGGGTTTGTACCACTATAAGAACCACCTCACCAAAACCCATCACCACCATCGATGATGAGATGTAATATCCCTTCGAATATCAAAACAAAGCTCCAAATTGCTTATCTAAATTTCTGCAAAATATCTTCAAATAGATGAATAAATCACAATATAATTTCTTATTTATTTGCTCATAAGCTTACAATTAGAGATCCTATGTCAGGTATACAAAGAATATCGAAAGTTCAGCCTTATAGCCTGAATATTCCGCGAACTGGGCTGAATCTGGAACGTCTCGGCCTACTGTGTAGAAAACACAGTCGCCGTCGTCGGTTATACTGCCGTCGTCGGTCGACCTGTGGTGATCCCCTTGCCGACGTCGGTGATGAGTCGACCGATGTCGGTCTCTGTAAGTCGGTACCTGAACTTTCTGTAGATGCGTACGGATTTTTCACAGATCTGTACGGAAGTCGTACGGCTACTGATATTGCTCAACCTATATGCTTGATCCTGACCTGTAGAATTATGGGCTAATACAAAGATCTATATCTGGATAATTCTGGAATCAAAACCCAAATAATGAAAATACCTGAAACCCTCGTGATAGCTTCTGTGTGAAGTTATCTCTCAAACTTGTAAGTACATGTGATAACTTCTGGATGAAGTTATCTCCCAATTCGGCACTAGATCGGTTGATCTTTCACAACCTCTGAATCGCTCACACTGAAGAGTTGACGTTCTTCAATGCAGTTTGGCAATAGATCAGCTGATCTTTCACAGCCTCTGAATCGTACACAATGAAGAGTTGACGTTCTCCACTGCAGATGGAATACTAGAACCCTTGGCTCAGTCTTCACGGAAGAATTTCTTAACAAGAATCAATATCAATAATAAGCATGGATACAAACTCTCTCTCATGAGAGATTCTTATACACCTCCAAAGGTGTGCTTGCTAAAATTAGATTCCCTTAAATTAGACTGGGGCTTCCTTAATTTAGAACTAGGGTCTTAAAATTAGACCAATTCTTAAATTAGAATGAGGATCCTAAAATTAGACCCAATAATCACTAATTAATAATTAATTAATAATTAATAATTAATTATTAATTAATAATTAATTAAAATTGGACCAAATAATTAATATTTGATTAAATCAATCAAATATTAATATCTCATTTAATTCATGTCCTAAAGAGCCCAAACGAAAGCCAAGCCCAACTCCATCAAGACCCTCTATCCACCTCATCAGCCTACGAGGGTCGCATAATAGGCTAATCATCTACTCTACACATGTCGAATAAAAAGGGGACATGACAATCCGCCCCTCCTGAAATTGCTTGCCCTCAAGCAATCGCTGAATACCCGGATCCCAAATGAAGTCTTGATCTACAGTGCTGTCAACTAACATAAACTCTAGGCCCTGTCCATCACCACTCTCATCCAATGGCGTCACATCACCTCTGTCTCCTGTACGCATATCGTCATCAACATGTGACCCCCCTGTAAAAGAAAGCTGAGCCTCTACCACATGTGCTGACTCTTGAACTGAACTCACCTCAAGACAAAGCTCATCCTCATATCTCTCCTGTGTTGGTGCCAATGTGCCCTCATCATCGCACTCTATCATGTCCTGTAGTATAGGCATCTCCATCCGATGAAAAAACATATGCTTGAAGCTGCTGCCCCATATTGCCTTAAGAATATGTGTTTTCCCATCAACCTGAAAATGAACCTCCATATCTTTGAGATGAAGAGTAACTTCCTCAAATGAATGAAGCCACTTCATACCCAAGACTAATTCTATGTCCCCCATGTTCACTACAAAATAATTAGCCTTGAACTCGTAGTTTTTCAAGCGCAATGGGAGATCTCTAATCATGCGCTCACACCTAAGAGTGTGACCATCGGCTACCTTAACTCTAATCCCCTCAAAATCTTCGGTAGTGAGTCCACGCTCCTCCACCAATCTAGCATCTATGAAATTATGTGTAGCTCCTATATCAAGAAGGGTGGTAACCTTCTGCCCTGCCAAAACTCCACGGAGTCTGAATGACTCATCTGACTGAATGCTGGATAGGCGTGCCTCCTGTATATGAAGCTCTAAATCTGCCTCTGCCTTAGGCTCTGAAGCCTCTGCCTCCTCAGAACTACCCTGCTGTTCGGAATCTTCTGATTCCGCATCCTCATAATACGCCCACATCACACGATTTGCTTTGCCCTTAGGCCTCAAAGGGCAATCGTGATGGATATCATATGGACCTTTGCAGTAGAAGCAAAGCTTCTTCCTGCGTAGATCATTAAGTGCCTCACGATCCAAGGGTGGTGCTGCTGGATTGGCCTTTGAATCATTTTTAACCCCGGATTTATCTATGTTAAAATCCGGTCTCTCTGAATCCCTGTTGGAGTGCTTATGGTCTCTAGATGAAGAAGTACCTCTGGAGTTAGATCTACTTGATGGGGCTGCCATCTCCATACTGCGTGCCTTCTTCATAGCTTCCTGTAATGAAGGAGGATCAAAGCCTTTGATCCAACCTCTCAATGGTTCTGTCAATCCCTCCATGAAGAGTACTACTAGTCGCCTCTCTGAAATGTCAGGAACCATGACTGATAACTTCTGGAAGTCACCAATGTATGACTCTAGACTGCCACTTTGGCGCAACTGTGCCAATTCTCAGAAATAGGACTCTGGATCCCTCCTGTCAAAACGCTCCACCAGCCTGTCCACAAACTCCTGATAAGAAGTGATCCGATCATGATGGAGTGTCACCATCCCATGGTGCCACCAATCGTGAGCTACTCCCTCAAGATGTAGTGTCGCATATCTGATAGCATCTTCCTCACCCATCAGTCGCAATGTGAGAAATGTATCCAGCTTACTAACCCAGGCCTGTGCTGTCACCTTACCACTACCGTCAAATGTTGTTAGAGTGAGCCTACTCGTAGCCTGCTTCAGATCATTGTTCTGGGGCCTTGGTCTCCCATTCTGTCGACCTCGATAATGTTCTTTCCTTTGTGTGAGGAATCGATCAAAAGTAATCATCTCCTTGACCACAGGTGGTAATGACTCCCACTCGTCAGTTGCTACCCTGAATGTGTCTATAAATTCCTCCTCATGCTCTTCACCTGCTATCACCTCTTCTGCTTCCTGTCTCACAAAGATAGGCCTAGTAGGCCTATTCGCTATACGAGAAACAGTCCCATGGCCTCTCTGTGATCCTGCATCACTCCTGACATCTTCACGGTGTGGGGAATGTCTCCTCGGAGAACCCAATCTTGGCAATGCTGCTGCCAACTGCTGTAATACCTGGTTATTCTGCCTTTGCCCTTCTCGTAGTTCTCTAAGAGTAAGTAAAACCTCTGGATCATCTTGGTCTCTCGGATGATGAGGAATACGGGCCCTACCAATATCGTCACCCATGTCTTCCGGCGGTTGTTCTAGAACTCGAGTGCCTTCAAGTAAAGCTTTACTGCGTGTGTAATACCCGTGTGGTCGCAACTCTTGTGGCTGCATAAAATTTCTAAACCCTCAGGATGGCAGGATTTAGCTCTGATACCACTGTAATGTCCCTTCTAATAGGGATATATGAAAGACACAAAACTCTGATACCAAAGACCAAAGCTCTGATACCACTGTAATGTCCCTTCTAATAGGGATATATAAAAGACACAAAACTCTGATACCAAAGACCAAAGCTCTGATACCACTGTAATATCCCTTCGAATATCAAAACAAAGCTCCAAATTGCTTATCTGAATTTCTGCAAAATATCTTCAAATAGATGAATAAATCACAGTATAATTTCTTATTTATTTGCTCATAAGCTTACAATTAGAGATCCTCTGTCAAGTATACAAAGAATATCGAAAGTTCGGCCTTATAGCCTGAATATTCTGTGAACTGGGCTGAATCTGGAATGTCTCAGCCTATTGTGTAGAAAACACAGTCGCCGACGTCGGTTATACTGCCGTCGTTGGTCGACCTGTGGTGATCCCCTTGCCGACGTCGGTGATGAGTCGACCGATGTCGGTCTCTGTAAGTCTCTGTTCGCCGATGTCAGTACCTGAACTTTTTGTAGATGCGTACGGATTTTTCACAGATCTGTACGGAAGTCGTATGGCTACTGATATTGCTCAACCTATATGCTTGATCCTGACCTGTAGAATTATGGGCTAATACAAAGATCTATATCTGGATATTTCTGGAATCAAAACCCAAATAATGAAAATACTTGAAACCCTCGTGATAGCTTCTGTGTGAAGTTATCTCTCAAACTTGTAAGTACATGTGATAACTTCTGGATGAAGTTATCTCCCAATTTGGCACTAGATCGGTTGATCTTTCACAACCTCTGAATCGCTCACACTGAAGAGTTGACGTTCTTCAATGCAGTTTGGCAATAGATCAGCTGATCTTTCACAGCCTCTGAATCGCACACAATGAAGAGTTGACGTTCTCCACTGCAGATGGAATACTAGAACCCTTGGCTCAGTCTTCACGGAAGAATTTCTTAACAAGAATCAATATCAATAATAAGCATGGATACAAACTCTCTCTCATGAGAGATTCTTATACACCTCCAAAGGTGTGCTTGCTAAAATTAGATTCCCTTAAATTAGACTGGGGCTTCCTTAATTTAGAACTAGGGTCTTAAAATTAGACCAATTCTTAAATTAGAATGAGGATCCTAAAATTAGACCCAATAATCACTAATTAATAAATAATTAATAATTAATAATTAATTATTAATTAATAATTAATAATTAATTAAAATTGGACCAAATAATTAATATTTGATTAAATCAATCAAATATTAATATCTCATTTAATTCATGTCCTAAAGAGCCCAAACGAAAGCCAAGCCCAGCTCCATCAAGACCCTCTATCCACCTCATCAGCCTACGAGGGTCGCATAATAGGCTAATCATCTACTCTGCACATGTCGACTAAAAAGGGGACATGACATGAGAATGTCCCATATTCACCAACCCTATCTCCTTTGATGTCTAGAGATTCTAATATCATACCATCTAACTTTATTTTTATCAATACCATTAGTTTAGGCCCTCTGACCTATCAAAGGGATGGCCAAATTAAAAGCCTTCCTCTCATCTACCCTAAAATGATAGAGAGGGATTTTCCTACCATAAACACCATCCAACATCAAAATGATGATTCCATTCTCACCTACCTCAATATAGGGGATTCTTCTATCCACAAACCCTTTCCTCTTGAGAACTAAACCATGTTGAATGAATCCACCATTAATGTCAACTTGGGTACTCAAGATAACCCCCATATCATCAAAATCAACCAATCATTGAATTCCATGGAACACCAAGATTACCTTTCTTTATTTCATGATTGTAGCATAGTGTTTGCTTAGTCTTATTATGATATTCTTGGAATTGAACCTTTTATTTCCCTCCACAACATTGTCACCCATCCTGAGGTTAAGCTAGAGCAACAAAAACTTCGTAGGATACATCCTCGCATAGCCCTTATTGTCAAAGAAGAACTTCAACGTCTCTTATCCATTGACTTCATCCAACCCATTGACTATCCATAATGGGTTTCTAATATCATTCTCATTACCAAACACATAGGGAGACTTCTCTGTATCAAATTTTGTGACCTTAACCTTACTTGCCCAAAATATGACTTCCTTTTGCCCAACATCGACCAACTTGTTGATCTTATAGATGGCCATGAAATGTTATCCCTCATGGATAGCTTCTCAATATATAATCAGATCTTGATTGCCTCTAAAGATCAACATAAAAATTCCTTTATCACCCTATGGGGGACATTCTATTAAAGGGTCATGCCTTTTGTTCTGAAGAATGTTGGAGCAAGCTATCAGCATGAAATGACCTATATATTTCATGATCTCATCCATAAAATTGTAGAGGACTATGTGGATGATCTCCTTAATAAATCCAAATATTGCAAAGATCACCTAACTGTTCTCACAATTATCTTTGAACAACTAATCCATTATCATGTCAGGGTCAATCCCAAGAAATGCATTTTTGGGGTATTATCTGGAAAGCTTCTTGGATTTATTATTTCTCTTTGAGGACTCAAAATAGACCCCACCAAATTCAAAGCAATCTTGGAAATGCCTCCTCTTACTAATCTTAAGCAACTCCATATCCTAAAGGGGAAGCTCCAATCCATCCATCACTTCATCTCCCAGCTATTAGATACATGTCAACCCTTTCACCATCTCCTCAAGAAAGACACCTCTTTTAAGTGGACCAAGGACTATCAATAGGCCTTTGATTCAATCAAGGAGTACCTTATTTCTCCACACATTATTATTCCTCCTAAAGAGGACCGACCCTTCTACCTTTATATATCTGCCATAGATTATTCCTTGGGGGCAAGGCTCGCTCATTGTAATGAATAAAATAAAGAATAAGCTATCTATTACATTAGCCTCACACTCATAGAATATAAGACTAGGTATAGCCATCCTAAAAAACTTTTCCTCACCTTAATCTTTATGGCCTCCAAACTCTATCATTACCTTCTTAATCACAAAACCTATGTCATCACTAACATTGACCCACTCAAATACATGCACTCTAAACCATACCAAAACCAGTGTATGGATAAGTGGCTCATGATCCTGGATCAATTTGATCTTGAGTTACTTCAAAAAAAGTCAATTAAATGGCAAGTTATTTCCAACCAATTAGCCAAATCTCCTCTACTGGACAATCAATTGTTTCGTCTTGTATTTCTTGATGAGTCCATTAAAACTCTTTCTCAGGAGGAACCCACCTACTAGATGATCATATTTTTTGATGGATCCAAATGCCAACATGGTGGGGGTGTTGGAATTATTATCATTCCCATTAATAGTGAAACTCTTCCCATTTACTTTAAAATTGACTTTGAATGCACTAACAATGTGGCCGAATATGAAGCCCTAGTCATAGGTCTCTAAACTACTCTAGCTTTGGGAGTCAAAATAATCAATATCTTTGGTGATTCACAGTTGGTCATCAATCAGGTCAATAGATATTATCAACATAAAAATGATATCCTATTAAATTACAAACAACTTATGGATGTACTCTTGCATCATTCAATCATTACCTTATCCAATTAATTCCTCGATCTACCAACAAGTTCATAGACATGATGGCTTCCCTTGCTTCCCAAATCCCATCTTAGCCTACCAAATCCAAACTATTTATTGCCATCCATTATTTTATCACACCCTCATATGTCAATTATGACCTTCCTACCATTTCTAATGTGGAAGCATCCCCTTCTGACATTTGGTACTACCAAAATTTTGACTACCTTAACCTTGGCATTGTTCCTCCCAACCTTTCAAATAATGCCCAAAGAGATTTTATTCAGAGTACCTCTAATTACATCATACTAGGGGTAATCCTTTAAAAATATGGTTTTGATAGTCTCCTTCTCTATTTCCTTCACTGTCATGAGGTTTCCCATGCTATCAAGGAAACACATGACAAAATCTGTGGACACTTTAGTGGCCTAGTTATTGCTAAATGTATCCTTCACCTTGGCTATTATTGGCCCACCCTCAATCAAGATTATTTTAATTATTTAAGGAAGTGTGTCAAATGTCAAAAACATTCTAATTTACATCATGCACTTTCCCATGGCATTTGAGTATCCAAGGACTACTAGCCCTTCTCACAATGTGGTATTGATCTAATTGGGTAAATCAACCCTCATTCTTCATAACATCAATCTATCATTACCACCATTGAATATTTCACCAAATGGGTAGAATACATTCCTCTTATATTAACCAAAGCTGAAAAAATGATCAATTTCGTCAATCATCATATCATCTGTCACTTCAGTGTTCCCTATAAGATCATCATTAATAATGGCAAATCTTTAAAAATAAGAAAGTTCAAGATATTTGTGATTCTTTTGGCATCAAAGTAATCTTCTCCTTTCCATATTGTCTACAAGAAAATGGATAGGTGGAAGCCTCTAACAAAATTCTCAATAAAAATTAACTAAAGTAGTTAGTACTTTAAGTTGGGATTGGCATTTGCACATCCCTTTCACTTTATGGGCCTATCACACTAGAATTAAAACCTCTACAAGTGCTACACATTTATCTCTAATATTAGAAGCCAAAGTAATCTTACCTCTTAAAGTCCAAATTCCCTCTCTTCGCATCTCTCTTCATGAGATTCTTTTTGAGAGCGATTATCATTAGGAACATCTAACACATCTTGAATTCCTTGATGAATGTAGCCTCACTGCACTCAATCATCTTCATGTCTATCAAAAAAGAATCAAGTTTGTTTACAAAAAACACCTGAAAGAGCAAGAATTCAATATCAAAGACCTCATCCTTAAGGAAAACCAACATGTAACTAATACGGATAAAAGCAAAAAAGGCAAGTTTGATTTCAATTGGCTTGGAACCTACATCATAAGCCATAAGTATGGATCAGGAGGTTATTATTTTTCTTCTCTTTAAGGTAAACCAAAGCCTAAGCCTCTCAATGCTTCACTTCTGCATCCTTTTTATTGTTAAAAATAAGGATCACACTCACCTTTGTGTCTAACTTAAGATCATCTCTTGGTTTACAAGATTTTAACTCCCCTTATACTTTCACCTTATTCCTCTTGAAGGCATTTGATTACAACATAAAACCATGTGATTATCTGTCATAGTTATAGCCTAATAATAAGCATGGATACCATGGCTCTACCCATGGCATGGATCTCATGGATAATTTTCATCTCTAATCAGATGGAATCCCATGATTAGTTGTCTTTCAAACCACTTTCCCTTATCTATCATTAACCTCTTGTGCTAAAAATATTTCCCCCATA
Source organism: Torreya grandis (assembly GCA_037957365.1). NCBI lineage: Eukaryota > Viridiplantae > Streptophyta > Pinopsida > Cupressales > Taxaceae > Torreya > Torreya grandis. The sequence goes on from JARHVA010005419.1 coordinate 1,119,750, forward strand.
AACACTGACCTTTAAGCTTACATAGACTTGTCCATGTCTAAAACCAAGAACTAAAAATCAAATTAGGATACCGAAATAGTACTTGGGTCCATATCTCTAGCATTGTAGACTGCTCCCTTGAAGGATAGTTGTAAAAAACTCAATTGCTTAAAAGATAGACTACTTCCTCAAAGGACAACTACAAAAACAAATCTAACTTTTAGACCACTCCCTTGAAGGATGGCTAAATCAAAGTTTTTCAAAGAAATCATTTGAAGCTTCATGTATTGATCAGCTTCACCAATTCTATCACCACCATAAAAGCCATAAGTAACCCTATGCCAAAATAAAATCAAGCAAGCTACAATTAGCTTTTACATATGGAATTAGTAGACTTCCCACATCGATCAGTATACACAATATATTAAGGCATGGAATTGTCTATTAGGGTTCTTTAGTCACCTAGAGAAGGGGCAAGCTAACTCATATCAGGCTCCCATATTTCCCATTTCCTATTCACCTGTCTACCTATCACCTAATTTCCTTTATTAAATTCTCTAAAATAAAGGGAATATGAGCTTAATTGACACAAAGTGATCCTGATACCTTATTTTTTGATCAAATCCTGCTCATGCAAAGCATTAGAAAGGCTCATTTTCATTAATCCAATCTGACTTCAATTTTGTTAGGCCTTTGTCAATGACAACGTCATGCCTTTCTTACTCTATCATTATTAACTCGTGAAGACATGTATCTCATGATTATTTTATCTTTTCCCACATTTAATTTGTTGCCTATACCTACTTTATGTGTTCTCATTATATTCCTATGTCATATACCATATCTAGACATTTATAATGTTATCCATATACATTTCAAACTATGAGCCCAAACATTAATAATATCATAAAACATATCATCAAAAACCAAAATCCAAACCATCTTATCCATGATCATGACCATGAACAAACACATCATCCACAACATAATCACCAAAAATTATTAGTATATTAGATTCAAAATCACAAGCACATCTTCATATCTATCCAAAACACAAAACAAACCATATTCTCCACATCCACATATCACCTTGTAGAACATGGGTCATGAGAATCCTACCATTTGCTCACATCAAAACCTACACCTTGCACATTCCTAAACATTCAAACTAATGAACCATAAATAAACCACATCATAACCATATCATATCTATGAACTATGTCATCATTCTCTTTACCATCAACATCTATATTTTGTCACAAACATAAAGTAACCATGATCATACATACAAAATTATTTTATAACCATACTTAAAATCATGTATATGTCATATCCATCTATTGAGCAAAGCATATACACCTATGTACAACATCATAAATAACATAATCAAATCAATCATCTACACATTTAAAAACACACATCCTTAAGCTAATGCCATCATTTATAAATGATGTCATCATGACATCATGATCATAATTTCATCCATGAAATCCATAATTATAATACATCACATCCATCACATGAGCAAAACATAAAAAAAAAAATCAATCTACATATCAAGAGTCATCGTCAACTCATCATTGTAATTATAAAACATTTGTAAACATCATAAACATCTAGTCCATGTCATCATGTCATCAATATAAACAATATCATCAATACCTAATCAATATGCATCATAAACATCTATAAACATCAAAACACAATCAAATCAAGTCATCAATATAATCAAATGTCAACATGTCATCAATATAATCATCTTATACATCAATAAGGAAATATATGAAATAATGTATCCATGTCTCTCTCACTCATATACATCTCACATCATCAACATGCAAGCCTATATCAAAATCAAAATCATATATAATCCTATCTATCAAGCCCTAGGTACAACATTACTATTGGCTGCATCTACACCTACACTACCATTTTGTGGTGGACCCTTAATATCCCTACCTATCCCATTGTCAAGGTCCATTATCTAGGAGTAGCTATCAAAGGACCCCCTACCAAGTTATCCCTATACTGTTTATATCTCATCATTAGTGGTAACTACACTAGCACTATTACCTTGTAATATCTCAGCTCCTCCATGGTGGCCAAGTATCATGTCCTCAAAATTTTATTAGGTGGTCCTCATACTACTATTGCAGTCACTCCTACCCTTTATCTTAGTGAGTCTCTCTTCTAAGTCACTAGCCCAAGAGAAATACTCACCTGATTTTTCTCACCAATCAAAGTAGAAACCTACCCCTATAAGGCAGCCACTTGTCCCTATAATCCCATGATCTGGACCTATGTTGTTGCTAGTGCTTCTTGTACCTATCCATTTAGTCCACCACCCTATACTGGTGCCCCATCCACATCCATAGGCTACTGACCATTGTCACCCCATCTGAAGTCATCTATTGCATATCAAGCCAAGCCACATATCCATCTACAACACTAACATCATCTATGGGAGATCTCACTGACAACTCTTCCTGGTCCAAAATGATGTCTTATGGTTGTGGCTCCAGGAGTAAGAACTCAGCATCCTCCTTCTTGTATCGAGGGAAATCTAGTGGGATCCTTTACACCAAACCAAACTATCTTTGTAGATCAAATGGGATAAGTTCCATCTAACCATCCTACCTCACATAGATCTAGAGGTAACTCTATAGTGATAATGTGTGGTATTTTTATCCTACCCAACTCAACCATCTCACATAGGGCCTCCACACTATGTCACCTATATCCAAACCATCTAAAACATATCTAAACCACCATATATCATGGGTACCACCACCAGCCTATGTCATTACATAATCTCCTCTCCATCTCATCAAGCCCACTTTATAGTTTGTTGACACATAACCAACACAAGGTAATCCCAATAGTCTTAACACTCGAATGTGCTCATATGCCTAGCTATGGAGCATGAACCAAATGCTAATCCCATATTGCTTGTGTGTTTGTAAGGCTTAGAGCTCTTTATATATCTACACTAATAACACAAAGGCCCAACCAAACATAATCCTCCCCGAAATCATCTCCACTAATACTCCTAATAGAAGACATAGAAACCAGTCATTGCTTGAATCTGGTAGCATGAAGCATGACACCCCCATCATCATCATAGTGAATAAAAATCTATCCTTTGGGGCCCTTTGGTATAATGGCCCATAACAAACCCTACCTGCATGATATCTAGCCTGAACCTGATCCACTCCATATATTAGGTCCATGAAATAATCTCTCTCCTCACTCTCTACATGATAAATTGACTCCCCTTGAATGTATAGTCATGTGATACATTGAATGTCAACTAGGAGAATCATCATATCCCCCATTGGTAGTAGAAACATGTTCATAGATGGGTCCCATCTCTTGATGAAGGTTAAAATAATGGCCACATCCCATGGTAGATGTTGGTAATGTCTCATAGCCCATACGCTAACCTCCTCCATATACCTCCACTCATCATCCGTCATCCCATCGTGAACCTTGGAAAACATCTTAGGGACTCGGTCCCTCATCTAATCTGATCTTGGGCCTGCCATAAAACAACATTAACATGCCTACTTAGTTGTCAAAGTCAAGCTCACTACCCATCTACACTTATCTTTTTCACCCTATTTCCATCTAACCCACTCCATCTACCCTATTACCTCTAGCAATCAACCAAACCATTACCTCTATTCATAACACACCAATACATTATTTTAAACCACTTAAATACTTATATTAACCCACCCTATTGACCCCTCATCCTATCTAACTCTTTTGACATAAACCTCCATCCATCATCTACATATCTTAAGGTGTTTACCCACTTTAACACCTTTCAAAACATGTTCACCACTCTTTCGAATAAGTATTCATCACACTTTCACTAATTTCCACACATATTCTAACCTAATTACTAATTTTACAACCTATAACAAAAAATTCAACACGTTTAACCCAATTTCCATTTTTATGCCCTATCATAACCTTTTCAAAAATTTCAAACACATTTAACTACCCTCAACATATTTTACCCATTTTATTATTTTTAACTAGTCTTTCACAACAACCATAACAACTATTAACTACTTCAAAAATAATTAAAAACCCCCTTAAACAACACTTTACATTTCAAACCTTTCAACAAGTTTAAATATCCCCCCTCATTTTTTCTAACTCCCTTGATTACTAATAGTTTCTCAAACCATCGGTGGTCCCCTAGGGACCTTTTTACCTCAAGTTCAACTGTCGATGATCGGGTTAAACCATTGATGGTCACTTTGTGTGACCACCAATAGTACGACCCTCAAACCCCCAACATCATGAAAAACCCCAAAACAACTACCTACCCTCATTAACCTACCTAAGACTAATCCCTAGCCCATTCCCAAATCCAACCCACCTTTTCCCTATAAAATTTTCACTTACTTTGCCCAAATTCCATAAAACCTTAGACGTAGGGAATCATTTACCTACACCCATGCCAAACCCTATTTTTCTCATTTGTACCTAATCAATATCACTTCCAACAAGCATAATTTACCTAACTATCAAATTTAAAATAATACCCACCTCGTTCCATGATCATTGACATGGCTGAAGACCTCATCCTACCTCTTGGTTGCATCTTCGTCTACCCTCAATTGAATCCATAATCAATCAACCCCATACATGCTATCAACCAATTGCCACACTCCACCTCATCAAAATCTAACCAAAACAACAAAACACATAAAATACCCAACACACACATTACAATGAGTTGAATAGTAAAAATGAAGTTACATTTTACTTTTATCTTCTTAATTTTTTAGGGTTTTATTGACTATTGATGGTTAAGGTGACCATCGACAATCGACCCAGGGGAAAACTATAACTATCAGTGGTTAGTATTCCCTCCAATGTTTTCAAAGATTTTCACTGCACCCCACTTAGTTGCTAACCTTGGGAGATCACCTACTCTCAACCAAACTAGGATTTGACCTATCAGAGATTACCCTTGTCCAACCAACCCATTTTACCACATCTACCTTGATGTTAGCCATTTGGACACAAACTTTTTGAATGTTTTATGATGGCTTTGCCTTGATCATTTTGACTACACTGACCCAATTTTCCATGTTGACCCTTTCAAAATATGCACCACCTCATGCATGATCAAATCATTTATGTTGTTTCACGAGATTACTTCCTACCCTAGATACCTATGAATAATGTTGACCCTATCTAGATGCCTTGATAGGCATGACTCGATCAGATATGACCAATGTTGTGGACTAATTACACCTATCATATGTCTACCTAGAACTTGACCTTATTTTTATCAACATTGGTAAATTTAGTCTTTGCACGATTTTGATTATCTCACTTAGCTACATTTTGTGCATGTGTTTGTATTTCAAATATCCAACTTGTTTGATGTAACCCACCTCATGACTCATCTACCTTTTATCAAACCATGACCTAATTTTGATTTCACCTCAACAACTCCTAGTTTTAGGGGGAACACCTCCTCTTATACTCGGGGAAACCAGACCTTGACCAATACATTTATCATTTTCATTCTACAACTTATTCATTCAAAGCCACATAACAAAAAGGATCAAAATGTAGACACTCAAAAACTACACAGTTCTAGCTATCAAATCACCTTGGACTTCTACCTGACCTTGAGGCTAGTTGACCACATGGTTAACTTATCTCATTTATTCATTTACTAACTTGAACCCCCTAACCTAACTCCTCTAACTAGTGTTTTTAATCAAATCACTTTTTAACCTATTTTCACCCATTATCCTCTAGGCCCTCGACCATTGATGATCAACTCAACCGTCGATGGTTAGGCTGACTGTTGATGGTCAAGTCCTCCAAGCCTAATTTAAAGTCACTTCTAGCTATGTATGAGATAAGCATGACACATTTTATCAACTTATATTTTGTGATGCAAACCAGCTTTAAAGCATCATAATTAACAACTTTCCCCTAAATCTATTTAGCAACTTCTTACACAATTAGTAAAGTCATCCTATAAAAAGAGAGAAGTAGGAGGAAGAAAGGATGGAGAAATCTAGAACTCTAGAAATCCATGTCCAAGCCATATTGCATCTAGATATCTAACATCCCTTCAGCCAAGGAGAAGGATCAATAGAGACCCAAACCTCTATCAAAATCACTTTTAAAGGCCAAAGTACTATCACTCTGGCCAAATTTCTTTAACCTTCCAACACCAAGTTATAGGTACCTCTTGATTTTTTTATTTGATTTATATTCCATTTCTAACTTACCATCCCTATTAGACCCATAAAAATCTTATTTCTCATTCCCTCTGATCATAATAGACCTTTGTTTTCTCAATTACCCAGTCTAACAATCTTTTTCTGATCATTTCTAAAATTTTATAGGCAACTTTTGATTGTTAGGCTAACTATCGAGGGTCAACTCAACCATCGATGGTCACCCAATCACTAACAGTTAGCCCAACCACTGATGGTTCACTCAACCATCGATAGTCACTATGGTAGAAAATAATAGCAAGTTATTTTCACCCCCTTGACCCCAACCATACCCTATTTTTTGTTTTCTTTCATATTCACAGAGACTTTTTAAATTTTCTAAATTTGACCCCAACTATCTTAGCATGAGTATTGACCTGATTCTACTATATTTGGTTATTTTGTTTAAAAATCAATTTATTTTCATTGATTCTTACATGCATTTACTTTTTAGTTATCGAATGCAAATAGTGGATTGATAGCCTCCTAGCAAGCTCGTGCTTTTTGCATCTAGCTCACATTAGGTAGTCCACTCAACCATCCATCTAACAACATCTTGTTTCTAGTGTCTTTCTTATCTACTTGTTATTATTTCCAAGCCAAAAAGGATTTCTTACCATTGTCTAGATTATGCGTGCAATTTACCATGTATTCTTCTACACACCCTATTACTAATTTCATTACTTGCTTCCAAATTAATAAATGAGAAAAAATTAACTAAAATAATCCACTTTAAGTATGTTGATGTATTTACTTTCTCTAAGATTCCTTAATGCCATGACCTCTTCCCTTGTAATATTTACTTTTGGTGGTCTGCATTTTCTAAAAATTATAATGCATTCTTGCATGACTTCTTCTGCTAATTTCAGTGAAATATTTTTAATTGAAACTTCAACCCTACATATTATATCCTCCAATGGAAAATAATTTGGAGCAATGGCAAAGTTTAGACCATGCTCAAGGACAGCACTAGAGGTCACGTCCAATGGTTGGCTAGATAAATTTACCATTGTTTTTTCCAAAATAACTAAAACATTCAAATTGGTCTAATGATTCTTTTATTTATTCTCTTTGCTCACCATTCACTCACAGTTTGTTTTTTTCTCTGCACCTTTGTATTCTAGCTTTATATTGTAAAAGAATTTGACCCCTGTTGTGTACATACAATAAAGTATAATTATAACCACCATCAATATGAGCTTAGTAATATAATATAAATGCACATATCTTGTACAGAACATGTTAAGATCCTAAAATCACTCCCAAATAAACATACCATATAGGGTTGAAGCAATTAACAATACAATCAATGCCTTGTTGTAGGAGGTCAAATATAGGAGTGTGAGTTTTGTTGGATGTAATAATTGGCATTGAAAGAATTATGACTTAAATGAATTATATGTAGCATATTCTAATTACAAAAACACGTAAAATAAATTATGAACTCAATGAATGCATATGCCCTCACTAATAATTAATTCCTTCAAGTAAGTAATAATATACTCAACATAATACTCCTAAGTTTTTTGGTCATAATTGTCCTAATATGAAATATGGGCTTAAAAAACACTTATGTTGATTTTTATTGATAACTCAATCAAGTTAATAATAGAATGTTCATGGAAAACCATTTATTCTATTATTTATTTCTTGAACCCATTGATGGCATGCCAATTTTGGAATAATTTTAGGATCTTACCCTATTCTATGTTTAAACATGCATTTATCTTTTTTGACTTAGCTAATGAATCCCTTAAATGGCTATATGAATGGATATTTATAATTCTTAATTTCATGTTGATAATGGAAATACTCACACAGGTGATGGATATCTTAGTACTATGATTTTCTCTATGTGTTATATTTATCTTAACTTAGTACTCATTATTGTTCTTTCTTGTGGGGTTATGTAACACTTATCAAGTTAATAATAGGAGGATCATGTAAACCCATTGACTGTATTATTGACTACTTCAACCTAATGGTATTCTTATTTAGGAATAATTTTATGTTCAAGGGTTGGATATTCAATAATTCATATAATGATTATGTATTAAATGAATGATTATGCCTTAACTAAACATGAATTTCTTCAAGCAGACAATAATATAGTCAATATAATGCACCTCAGTTCTTCAATGATAATTATGCTAATATGAAGGATGGCCATGTATAATTATTTATTGTGGGCTTGAAAAACACTTATTGTGTTCATTTTTCTTCATAACTCAATCAATTTAATAATAGAAGCCTCATGAAATTATACATTGTCTATATTGTTGAATGCTTGAACCCCTTGATGGTATGCCTATTTAGGAAATATTTTAGGATCTTATTGTATTCTATGTTTAAACATGAATCTATCTTTTGTGACTCAGCTATTGAGTACTAAGTTAAGAGAAATATAACATAGTACTAGTATATCCACTATCCATTAAGAATATATCCACCACCTATGTCACTCTAAAGCTTAATTTGTTGTTCTTAATTGAAAGATTGTAAGAGTGTAAGTTATGTTTGAATTAAAAAATGAAATTGAATGAATTAAGTGTTCAATTAATTCTAAGTAGCATATCCTAATTACACAAATGCATAAAACAAATTATTCATTTAATGAATATCTATGCCCTTAATAATCATTAATTCCTTCAAGTAGGAAATAATATAGTCAAAATAATAATCCTTGGTTCTTCGGTCATAATTGTCCTAATATGAAGGATGGGATTTAAAAACACTTATATTAATTTTTATTGATAACTAAATCAAGCTAATAAATGAAGGCTCATGGAAAACCATTGATTGTATTGTTGACTTCTTGAACCCCCTAATGGTATGCCTATTTGGGAATGATTTTAGGATCTTACCACATTCTGTGTTTAAACATGCATCTATATTTTGTTACTTTGATAATACCCTTAAATGGTGATATGAATGGATGTTTCTAATGTTTAATTTCCTATTGTTAATGGATAGACTCACATAGGTGGTGGATATCTTGGTACTATGTATCTCTCTATGTGTTATGTTTCTCTTAACTTAATACATGGTATTAGTATTTTTTGTGGGGTTGCATAACACTAGGTGTTCCTTTTTTTCATAACTCTATCAAGTTAATAATATAAATATCATGTAAACACATTATTTGTATTATTTACTACTATAATCAATTAATGTTTTGGGCGCAGTGTTGGAGTTTTGTGTGATTAGTTTTTAGCTATAACTCATAAGTATAGAGTTTACATTCCTTTATATGTTTCATTTCCAAAAATGAATATGAATTTAATTCATATGTATTCATTGAATTATGTGTATCATATCATAATTACATAAAATATTAAATAAACTAATCATTAATTCCTTTAGGTAGGAAATGATATAGTCAACATAAAGCAAACCCAAATGTATTACACAAACTAAATTGATATGTCCTGAGATGAGTTTTGACCTCCATCTATATACATAAAGGAGAGGAACCAATGAACCATCAGTTTGAATAATGGTATTTTGTCATCTATCTTATTACAATCTATATAATGCCTTACATCTTTCTTGTCTATATTTGTATAATACCCTTTACATTATGTACTTTCTGTATAATAATAACACCTTTTTATTTGTTTGTTTATTTTTTTGTATCTTTTTCTCTATTGTAAAAGTGTGGTTCCCTTTCAAAACCCAATCATTACCAATATTAATTTATTTTTTTCCATTTTTTATCTGTATGTTTCCTTCTAGGGATTTTTTAGTGGTGAATCTTCATTAATTCACGAATATTCCATTTTTGGAAGTCAGTATTTGGAAATTTTATGGGTGACTGATAATGAGGGATCACCTAAATTTTAGGGTAGAACTTAAATTTAAGGTTTGGCTTGCCTACTTTTTAAAATAAATTTCCTCTTATAAAAGTATAGTGTTGGTACCAAGAAAGCTAATATGGGGGCATTCACCAATATATATGAAATATTAAAATTTATACCCTAATGGTATTCTCTCCTTGAGTACATTAAAATATTTCAAGCACAATACGTCAGTATCTATTTTCAAGCTTCTATAACTACTAGTCAAGTGAATTCAATGAGGTTCTAGATGATAACAATTAGGTATCGAATGACAACAACTTAGTGTTTGGCAACAACAACTAGGTGCTAGATGATAGGGAACAAGTGTCAGATGATGGAAACTAGGTGTTAGATAATATATAGATGGTGTTGGATGAAAAAAACTATGTGTCAAACTAAAGTATGTAGGTATGCATGGATATAATCTCTGACAATACTCTTTAAAGTACTAAAACTTATTTTAATGTGGAGGTTCATTACTTCATAATTTGTTTCTTTACCTAGATTTGAGATCTCTCAAGTTTTTTATTTGAATTTTGATTTGTTCATTCATTTTATACTCAGATTAAATGTTTAAGCATTCAAAAACGTGACTAGATGATTTTTTCATATTCATTGAATGGTTTATTATATCTTTAGGGACTAGGTGGTAGGTGACTATAAGCTATTATCAAATGACAAAAACCAGGTGTTGGATGAAAGTAATTAGGTGCTGGGCAATAATAAGTTGGTGTTAGATGACAAAAAGTAGGTGTCAAATGATAACATACAAGTGTCAGATGATAGTAAGTAGGAATCAAGCATGTTGGGATACTATAACGAGTAGTCAAATGATTATAATTAGTTATCAGGCAAATGAAACTAGATGTCATTTTTATATAATGTTTATTCGATGGATTATGTTGAATATGTTAAGGCTTCAGGGAAATTTAGAAAATAGAATAACTTGAAAACATAGGTATAAATATAAAATTATTTATTTATTCCTATTAGGGTTCAATAATAATTAATGTCCTAACCATTTTAATTACAAAATGTATTGATAATAGTATCAAAGATATGCCTTCACTTAAAGATGTACCTAGGTATAAAATTCCAAACAAAGGTAACAAATATTAAATGATTGTATTTTTAATTATTTAAAATTTCTTATTAAATATCAATAATAATGATAATTCTACAACCATTTTACATGAATAATCTAATTATAACATGATTGAGGATATGCCTCCATTGGAAGACATACCTGGGTATGAAATGCCAAACATAGGTACTAAATATTATTTGATTTACTATTTTTTTATTTATTTTCACTTGTATTACAATGTTTATTAATAATTAGTCTACTATAATTTTTGCATGCAAAATAGAGTGATAATAGTATAAAAGATATGCCTTCACTAGAAGATGTCCCTAGGTATTAAATGCCAAACAAGGTAATAAATATTATATGATTTATTTTATTGTTAAGTATTTACAATTTCATATTAAGAACCAATTTTTATTAATAATTACAAGGTATATATCCATTTTACAAGTAAAACCCATTGATAACCCTTTTGAAGATATGATTCCACAGGAAAACATCCCTGGGTATGAAATACCCTCTTTGATTTCAAAGAAAAGGAGACTAGAGGACATCATCTAGATGTCAATGATGAGTACCTAATATTAGATGAGAATTCTACTAATCTAACACAATCTTTGGGTGGGTGCATGAAGTTAGGGGACAATTCCATGGACATCTACCCAAATATTCAATAACACATACACTTTATCTAAATAATGCATTCACGTTATTATATAACATGTACACACTATGTCTTGGTAATTATCAATCCATAATGCATATGTATTATATAATAACACAAAATATGTTATATAATAAAGTGTACATGTTATAAAATAATGTGTATGTGTTATATAATAATGCATACACATTATATAATGCATACGCATTATTAATTGTGTTTTTTATGTTAAAAAGGTCCCATGACCCCCCATTTTGAAATTTCATTCATGCCTCTCACAATACTCATTTAGTGATCATGCATCTGCCTATCAAGGGAAAATTACTTGCTAGAAGTCCATTGGAAATCTTAGTGTATCTAGAACTTCATGATGCTACCACATAGATGAGGTAAGTCATCAAAAATTACACTTGTTAACCTTGTATTTTATGATTTTTTTGTTTTTTACATTATTTAGTTTGTAAATTATTTGGTTTAAATAGTCCAATCCACTATAGGATACCATAACTATCCTCTTATCCCTCTAGTTGACATTTTTATTCTTGTGGATGACCCTCCACCAAATCCTCCATCTAACCCTCCATTTGACCCTATTATTCCTCTAGATAACCCTCCACTTAACCCTCTTAATCCTCCATATAACCCTCCACCTAACCCTCCTATAATTACAAAATATCCCCCGGGTAATCCAAAGTATCTAGCTTCACACATTATGGAAAACAAAATTAAAATTGAGCAAATAATAAGGATAATGAGGAATCTTGCATCCACCAACAACCACTACACTTATCTAGCCAAAAACCTAGAGTCATTATTGGGTCAAATTGACTTGATAATGAGTTAAATTTATAGATGGAATCTTATCATGATAGTTGTAGGGATTATTATGCTGACAAATTATCAGCACATGAGGTCAAAAAAAAATAAAATCTAGCATTTGTGGATTATTCATTGACTCAGCAACCAATGTACCATTTCTAGTAATTCTTAAATGTTTCCCAATCCATAGGGTAAAGCCAATTTCTAGGACTGATGGTGGATGGTGTTTGATTATACACCATGCAACAACCATGAGGTCTAATTGTATTTTTTGAGGAAACTCTACTATTATTTTATCCTCAATGAGATTCTAAATTATTTTGATTATAGTGAGTTTAAAGGCTGAGTGAAAATCTCTACATAGGATCAACCAAGTTCACACTATGTGTCAAATTGACATGTAAGGATCCCTACCCAAAACCCAATTCATCCTAAGATCACCTATATGGTGAAGAAGGTCATGGAGATTGACACTTTTCATGCACTTAGTGAGCTTACCTATACACTTGTTCAGTACACGAGTAGGCTTTCAGTGACAGATGTTGGAGATATGGCATCTAGTGTGCATAACTGATCCCATCCTTATATATCTTGTAGAGATATATGTATTGGACATTTTGATGATGATGGTGTTGGTGGTTCAAAGGGGTTAGATGATATAGTCTTGAGTGAATATTTTTTGGCACGCACATTTGGTATGCAGTCACTAGCCACTACATGGATGCATGTATATTATATATATGTCATGCCAAATTTATGCTTTATTTGTAAATATAAAATATAACAATTAATTTACACATAAAATGAATTATATATATATATATATATATATATATATATATATATATATATATATATATATATATATATATATATATATATATATATATATATATAGGTTTTCATATTACATGAGGATATTGTGCCTTCATCATCACACACCACATTTCTAGGATTTGATATTATGTAGCCATTGTTTACATATACGGGTCCTATTTCTAGCCCATCCACTACTGTAGCTACCTGTGTTAGCTTGATGTATTTTACTTATACAGAGGATAAATTTTGAGTACATCTTATGCTCTTGGTTTAATAAAGGATAAACAATTTCCATGTCTCTTTGATACTTTATAAAAAACTAAGTGAGAACTTATTTATTCAGTTGATGTCTCAAGTAGACACTCCTCCATCACTACAAGTGAAGATAGACATAGGCATTATTGTAGTGATGTCACTTGTACATGCCTTCATATAGGTACATATTAACTTATAATTTTGAATTGTAAAATAGATTTTTTTTAATAATTTTACTACATACTTCCCGATAAATATAACTGTTGTGAAAGTATTGTGTATGCAGGGTTGTCCTATGACATCTAATAGTCCAATTCAGATGGTTAGTACGGAAACATCTTATATTTCATCCTCATTTTAGATGCCTATTCATATAACTCAACTTACCATTAACCAAATAGAGTGTCAAATTCAGATTTATCAAGACCACAAAATGGTAGTAAGTGCATGTTTAAATGTTTTTATTCTATTTTAAAATTAATTTATTAACTTGGTTGCATACATATTTTATGTTAATTTTCTAATAATACTTGTAATTAAACAAGTTCAACTTCAAGAAAGATATGAGCATAGGACCTACAATTGGACCTTGAAGCAATCTAAGGCATTTGAAGGATCTCCATCTACTAACAAGACATCCCATGGAGGGTCTTCTTCAAGGATGGAAAATAGAGGGAGGTTATTTGATGATTAGCTCATGTCTTACATTTGATGTAATTTTTTGTATGCATATATATGGAAATCTATGTATTATTGACATTGTACATGTGCCTATCTGGCATTCACCTGACATTCGATTATGTTTTAATTTTTTAAGCCTTTATAGATTTTATTATTATATTATAGTTTATGTTGATATACTATTATTTTGGTAAATGGATGAATAGGTAGTTGAAATTTATGTGAATTTACTTGAGTTTATATGATTAACTTCTTATACATGTAGTGCTTAAGATGGTGATAACTTGATTATAATGGATTTTACTTTTAAATGCTAGTGTAGTATGGATATGATATATATCATTTGATTAAGCTAGGATCATTTCATAAATATGTCAAATTTATCATTATATCATAGTACATGAAGCTAAACTAGTAATGACTTAGGACCAATGATTATGGATAAGTTAATTATCCGTATTGAACATTATCATTGATTAAGGGAGAGATTGTTGAGTATTATCGTTGAGTATTAGGATTTGATATTTAAGGTCGTCATTGATGTCAAAGGTACCTTTGGGGATTCATGGTTATTTCATTCATATCAATCTAATGTCAACAATGTCAAACATTTTTTTTCAAATGCTTGGTCAAGTAAGCCTTAAGGTATGTATATGAATGAGTTTTATTGCTAGCATAATGAATGTTGTTGTTGTGATGAGAGAAAATTGTTTGAAGAATGTTCTAATGTAATTTTGATTAAAATAATTAAGAAACATCATGAGTGAGTATAGGTTAGTACAAAAAGTATAAATAATCTTATAATTCTTTGTCTAGACCTTGTGAGATGGTATTTTTAGGTGGCATGATGAAATGAGCGAGCTCAGAAGAAGAAGTAGTATGATCTGAAGATCTATGGAAGAAATTCTAAAGATGCTCTAAAAAGAATGCTCTGAAGAATACTTGAAAATATTTGAGGATGAGAGATATTTTTAGGTTGTATCTAAGGTGTTGAGGACTCTCCAATTGATTAAAACATCAGCTCCAAACATCTGTATATATAGCTTTGAATATGCTACAAAGATCCCAGTTGAGCTCTAAAGATATATAAGTAGCTCCAAAGAGGTTTTGTTAAAGTTCTGAAGAAGAGTGAGTGTATGAGGTTGCCTGATCATACATAAGAGACATTAAAACATTATATAATTTCAAGGTGAAGACTATAGAATGGCTATAAGGTCAGATTCAAGGACTAATAAGGCTTACAAGTCAAGGCTAGAAAGCAAGAAGAAAGATGGTGGTTATATGAGATAACTGGATCAATTTCCATGACATGAGTGAGTAGGTGAACATTGATATATGTGATTCAAGTTGTGTTAAGTATGTGCATGAAGTTCAAGATAAGGGTTTGCAAGAAAAGTCTTGAAAAGTATTTCAAGGTTTCTCGAATGCATAGATTGAAGAATGGTCTACCTGAAAAGGTTTTCTCAGTGCTCATTAGCACGTGAAGATTCTACATGAGAACCTAAGTTTTTCATGGTAGATGAAGAAGGTTTCTATATCAAATTTACAATAATTTATTTCTACAAAAAAGAGATCAATTTTATGAACAATTGTTAAGACTAAAAGAGAGTCTAAACCCTCATAAAACCCTGACAAGGACCCGATGTTGAAGATCTTGTTTTAAAGACCTTAGAATGGTTTTATTTGGTCAAAAAAATTATTATAAGTTCAATTAAACTCTCCCAAGAATCTCTAGGTGTGATTGGTTTCTTAGGTGAATGAAAAGACCCTACAAAAAAGTGTTTATCTTTAGGAAATTTATTATAGTAGATAGAGTTGACCAAATCAAAATTGCCAAGTGAATGGAGATCAAAGTGTGAGACTTTTAGTTGATGTTCATCAGTATTTTTGGACAAGTTCCATATCTCAAGTTTGTAAATTTGGTGATCAAAATTTTAAAATCACTAACAGACCTAGTGGTATAGATAGTAAAGAAACCAGATAGATGTGAGAAGATGTTTTTTGTTGAGGTTTCATGTAAGAAGTGATGAATTGAAATGCATGATGTTGTTGTTTGGTTATTTAATTATCTATCCATGTTTTCCACAAGTTTTTAAGTTAGTGAAATATGTTAAAATATTGAATCCAAAATGGCTTATCTGACTAAGTAGAGTCTGTGAGAGAGAAGGTTAGAAGACTGGTTTGTAAGACCAATAGTTTTCATTAGATCTCATGATCTAATTTATTGAGGTTTCTATGAGGATGTTTTAATATAATTTTAATGAATGTAAATCCTTTGAATGTATTCAATCATGTGTCATATGTTCATGTTTTGTTGAATGTGTTTTGGAGTAAGTTGGTAGTTCTAAGTGAACATCTTGCAATGAAGTGTTTGAATTTGTTTACCCATATTTGAAGCATTAGATGAAGTTTGTGATGACCTTGAGGTCATGAGGTTTTTGAATACATAATTTATTTCCATGGTTGTTATTAAAAATTGAGTACATGTCTCAGTTGCTCAATATAGAGTTTTTGTATATACACAAGCATTTTACAGACAGTGATTTGAGTAAGGGTTCAAGTGGTAGTTGGACCTAGAAGGTTTCTTAGACCTAAATTCAAGTTTTATTATGTATATTGGAGTGGAGTATGAATTTTTCCTATTGTGTGAGGCATATGGATATGTTTCAATAAATATCAAAGGGTAATGTCTTGTTAAGAAGCCCTATTAGGTCTCCATAAGCCTAAAAGAGGAGTAAAGGCTAATTGATGTATGTCTGACCTATTGTATTGATTGATTAATGATTAAGGAATGTTATTTTAATATGTTAATCCCTAGTCAAGGCCAACCTAAGTGATTTAAATATGTATCTGGCCTAGAATGATATGATCAAGTAACTTATATAAAAGAAAGGTAATTAGGCCTATTTTGGGTGTGCTTAGAGAGAGAGTAGAAGAAGATAATTGAATTATATAGATCATTTGAGAGAAAAAATAGGTCATGTAGACCATAATAAAAGTGTTATGAATATCTAAAATAGGTTATACATAAGAGGATAATGGTTATAAGACCTAATCAAGACAATAAGAGGGATAATTGAGCAAAGAAGGTTGAAGATCAGTTTAAGAGGGACTGAAGAGAGCAAAGAGTTGAAAGAGAATATCATCATCTATTATAGAAACAAAAGGGGTTTATAAAGGTGATAAAAAAATTATATGGCTAAGTTGGTGTTGATTCATCTAGGGGGTAGGTGCCTCCTTGCAAGTTGGTGATTTCTAAATCCAAGTGGGTGCTTGGTAAATTAGGGGTTGGTGGTCCTTATTGAGTTGGTGCTTAGCTAAAGAGTCTATCAAGTTGGTTCTTGACATATTTGGGTTGGTTTTATAAGTTGAGTGGATTATCAACTAAGGATTGATGTTTGTCTTATAAGACTATAGTCTGTTTGCTTTATCAATTGGTTTTTTTTTCCCTTAGGGGGTTTCCCATGTATATTTTGTGTTCATGTGTTTCATGTTATTAAGATTTGATTCTTATGATTATTAAGATGTACATGAATTTTATAATGGTTCATACTTAGTGTAATTTGATGTGAAGTTTTGAAGACACATTCACCCCCCACCTCTCAATCATCTTGTTTCCAACAATCCCAAGTGGTTTCCTATTTATAATATAATCATATCCTCTATATTATATCATTATACACATTAGATATTTGTGTGTATATATCAAATATTTGTAACAAAATTCATTGTGCAAACTTTAATACTTCAACCATTAGGAATCATAATCACATTTGTTACTTAAAATGCCATGTATATATAGAATCTAAAATGAATAATTAACCATGGTTAGAATCATCCTTTGGGTTTTGGGTCAAAAAAAGTAATTGGAGGAGGTTATTTACTCGTGCCATTAACTACATCAATGAATCCATCAACTAGATACACATTATAAAACTTTAGAGGTGATTTTTTAACTATTACACAGACATGTCTTAGTTTTTGGATTGAGTAGGATGGTTTAGAAAAGATTTTTAGATGTTTATTTAGTTGAGAAACATATTAAATCAAGTACTATTATAACCTTATATTTACATTTGTTTGTCTTCAATCAGGTCTTGGATCGCATGCTTTAGATTAATGTGTATATAGTTTAAGAATGGACAAGGAGTCTATAGAAATCACAATATGCATTAACATCAGTGTTTTGAAGAAAGGACCTTGATTATTCAATTAATTTTCATTATAGACGTAAAGATATCATACTGTATTCTTGACTAATTTATTAGAAATGAGGTTTTTCTTACTTCCATTATCAACAATGAAGTGTAATGTTTGACCATTGATACACATTTGATAATTTTAGGTGATTTGTACAATGAAGTGTAATTACCCAATATTAGGACTCAACTTATATTTCTCCCTTAACTTCTCTTGCACTCCTAAGGCCTCCTCTAGGATTCAATAGGCTTAATGGATTTCCACTTAAATCATAAATTTAATGAATCTACCTATGCCTTCCAACATATTCTTATACATTATACCATACCTCTATACTTCTCTTAGATTCTCCTTCACTTATCTTGACTGAATTCTCTTTTTGGCCCTTCAAGGGCTATTAGGCCTTAATTCATTCTTTAAAGGGGTATTTTGGTCCTAAGGACTTCCTAATATTTCTAAAACCTATATCCATGCTTATTATATCTAATCCAACTTGAATTAACCATTATTAGTCTTATAAATCCTCCTTTCCTTAGCTTTCCTCCCTCTTGGCTTGATTCCTAGGCCTAATCCTTATAGCCCTCCAAACCTATAAACCTCCTAGTCTAGAACAAATTTTGACACTTATAAGAGAATAAAAAAAATGGATACCCTTTATGCTCTTCATACTTGACACAAAATTTAATCTAACAATTCATAGTCGAAGTGTTCTTTATCTTCTATGGTCTTTGTGAATTAGGTCTCCTTGGGCTTCTTTAGGCCTATGGGCACTCTTGTAGATAATAAACCATACTATAGAGTTATACCCACTAACCAAAACTCTAAAATATTTCATAGGGTCACCAATAGGATCTAACTACCAAGTTTAAAGTTAATATTTCTTAAGACACACACTCTCTCTCCCAAACTCCAACTTCTCTTAAGACTTCATTAAACCTCTTTGAACGGTTCTTGAACACCATTTCTTACTTGGAGACATTACTTATTAATTCCTAGGCTCCCATTCATATTCACCTATCTAAAATAACATATATTAATTGGTTTCATCCCTTCCTAATCTTTCCTTTGTATCTAAACTGACCCTATGGGACACTTGCATGTAAGAACATGGTTCAAAATATGGGTACAGACCTTGCAACTCAATTTTCTTCCTCCTTAAAAATCCTAGCAACCTCCAATCCTTTTCATCACTTATTCAACTTTCCAAATTATCTCTCTTATGTATTTCAATCCTTTTGACTAGGTAAAGGAAAAGATATAATGTTTTCTCTCTTGCCTAAGTCTGTAGGATTGAGCCTAGGCTGAGAGTGTATTTAATTGCCTTCACTGAGTTTCATAAAATTTTAAAGATTATTTACTTAACTAATAGGTCTACCTTATCACCTTTTTTCATTTTATACAAGATAAGGGCTTGATCATTACTCTTCACCACTAGACTCAACACTTTCCTCCTAACTATACCAGTCATCTATAGAATGCTAGGATTAAGATAACTTTTCCTTGAGTCTATTAACTCTTAACCACATCAATTACAATATAAGGACTTATGAGACTTAAAGGACCTATCTATTCCATTCCTCCAATTGATCTTAATACTAAACAAAATTATTTGATGAGCTTAGCATTCACTTTTTATGGATTTTTATAGGCTACCTATAGGGTTGGTAGATCTGATCCCACAACACAAAGGTATAAAGAATTTTAGATGGTTCCTTCACTGACACTAATGTATAATATCTATATTATCACTCCTTAATCTTTATACATTAATAATATAACCTTGAGCACTCACCTCACTCTCTAAATCTCTACTTTTAAAATTTTCATAGTTCATCTACAGGGTTTCAAAGACTATGAATGGCCTCTCTTCTTCATTTGTATCTTCTCATCTCCTTTGATATGGTGTCACACAACCTAGGAGGAATAATCCCTTCCATTTTCCATCTTTTCTTAGTTTCCTTAAACATGTAGGTAGGCCTGTAGGTCTTCTCTTAGGAATGTAACTAAGCCGCAAACTACCTATTGGGTGCTCTTTTATTGAGCTCAAATGTTCTGATTCCTTTGACAGCATTACCTCACTTGTATCACTATATATTGGTATCCATTATCATCAATTTTTATTCATTCTTGTATTGGAAATCACCTTTACATATACACTTCACCATTTGACCTCTCATACTGACTCTAATAGACCTCATATGCATGACCAAATCATGAAAGTGAATTAAAGAACTAAAAACATTGAATGATGTTATAATAACCTATAATATAAATCATGATTTAATATTTATAAATATACCTCTTGGATTGACCTCACTTGATGACTTAAAGGTGCTTATGAATTGGTAAAAAGACATGACACAAGGAGACACTTCAAATGACAATGCTACTATATCACTCATAAACCTTAATATCTCTAAAAACCTTAAAGGATGGTAATATATATATATATATATATATATATATATATATATATATATATATATATATATATATATATATATATATATATATATATATATATATATATATATATATATATATATATATATAGACACACACATACATATATATATATATATATACATATATATATATATACATACATATATATATATATACATATATATATATATATATATAAATATATGTATATACATATATGTATATATATATGTATATATATATATGTGTATATATATATATATATATATATATATATATATATATATATATATATATATATATATATATTGATGCCTCCATAAACCATTTTAAGGCATCAAAAGACATAGGATGGCTATATATATATATATATATATATTGATACCTCCATAAACCATTTTAAGGCATCAAAAGACATAGGATGGCTATTAACAATGTTAGGAGACATGACAAGTTAATTTTTGAACTATAAGGGTGACAATTTGACCTGTGAGGTCAAAGTTGTTGTTCGAGAACTCCACTTTTAATGGATATTCATTGTAAACCAGTAATTACAACATGTTTTAATGGGAAAATAACATATATTACCAAATTTTTGGCCTCCCCTCATGCCCAGTTGACAAACCCACCACCCATTTTATCCTCAAGAATGACCTTCTCAATACAAGAAAAATATAAAATTTTAGTATAACTTCACACGTGCATAGAACATAAACCATAAGTAATTTAAATGAACCATTAGATCCCTCCTCTATGTGTCTAAAAATTATTCTTACACTTCAAATCACTTTGGCTAAATGTTGGAGAGAAATTCATGGCATAAGTTGTAATGACGGGTCTTGAAATGCAATTTTTTGGCAATGAAGAGAGAACTTCTCAAGCTCCAACAGGCATTTTTACCTTTGGGACCCCTAGGATAAAATTTATCAATTGGATTATATCTAGATAGGTTAATTACACATGTTTCCATGATCTTATTGTCCAATTCTACCTAGAAATACATTTTCACTACTATTCAGGAGGATGAAAATAGTATCAACAAATGTTGTCAAAGTTGGAGTTGTTATTTGAGAACTCTATTTATAGTTATTATTAACTATAAAATGGCACTTCAAAAATGTGTTTATGTGATATAATGCATAATACCTCATTATTGGTCTCCCTTCATGTTTGGTTGACAAACCCACCACCCATTCTGGCCTCAAGAATAACCTTCCCAATACACAACGGGCCATAACATGGGTTTTATAGCTCCAAATGACTTGAAATTTGGATTGAATATCTCCCTTGACATTTTAGAACTTTTTTTACCATTATGATGTATGTGGTGTACTTTAGGAGAGATAAAACACAAAAACTCTAGTTTAAAAGTTCTATGTTTTATTTTTTATATGTTTGACACATTCTCGACGTTTTATTAGTTCATGCATATTGATAAGGTTTATAACAAAATGAAAAGGTGATTTGGGATTGTTTTTATCCTTGTGATACTAAATAATCAGAGTTGATAATATTTCCTTCGGTTGAAGCTTGCTAAAACATGGTTATATACATTAGAAGTCATGCAAAGCTTATAGGCAGGAACAAACCATGCATTATCAAGCCTTAGTTTCAAAATAAAAAAAGTTTAGGGATGTTCATATAGAGTTTTTGAAGTCATATTTAGGTCTTAAAGTGAAAATTTGTTCAAGTTACAAAATTATTCATAAATACCCTACTTTCTATTCTGAGCAATTAAGAGAACCCATTTTGAGCAAATCTTGTAATTTGAGCAAATGAGTAAATGATACACCTTAGTAGTCTAAAAAGAAAAGTTGGGGAATATAAAAACATAAATTTTATTGTTATAATTATGGTTTTAAATTCTATTTTTCTAAAGATATCTAAAATTATCTTTCTAGGCCTATCAAACATTGTCCTTGAGGCTTGACAACACATGGAAACTTGAATATTTCCTAAATTACATGGTGAAACTCCATAAAATCTTTGAATAATATGTGTTTTAACATGATTAAGATGATACAAGAGGTTTTATGGTGATTGGTTTTTTTTCACATGTGTGAGGTCTTAGAGAAAGCACACAAGGCCTAATCCTGAACTGTAAAAATGTAAAATAAAGTGGAACAAAGATTGATTTGGTTCTTGAAAACTTGGGATTATCCTTATGAATTTAAAGGTTAAATCAAAGATAAGTATCCATTTGGATGATGCTCTTGCACATCAAGATCAAAATGGAATCTGTTGGGTGAATATTTTGTCAGCCAACTAACTAGTGACCAAAATAGTTCCTATCACCGCAGCATAGGGAGATCAGTCAGCCAGATGTGCAAGTTTACTACATCAACAGGGGACAAATCTCTCCTCTCATCAAGGGGAGGTTCCCTATAGATATGCAGGAGATGCAGGAAGCTATATACTATATATATGCAGAAAGTAAGACACAGGGGGTAAGACAAACTATCCATCTCTCTTCTTTCAGAGATGAAGCCGACAAACAGAAGAGAAATACTGGGTGATGGGGAAGGTGCTTCTCTTCTTTCAGAAGCAACTTTCAACCAATAGCTAGATTCCTTCCTAAATAGTAGAAATCCTGGTGAGGCAACATAAGGCACTTCTCTTCTTTCAGAAGTGCTTGTTCTTGCAAATAGTAGGACTCTTTTTGGTAGAAAGTAACCGATAACAGGGGTGTTGAATGACCAGCAACCCGAGAGAGAAAGACACGAAGAACAATGGGGGCACAAAGTCATCCCAAAGCTCTTTACACAGGAAAAAAAAATGCAAACACACTGAAGGTACTTATGGGGGCATAACGTCTCTCCACAGTGGGCCTTCAGGACACCTTCCTGCTCACCTCCACTAGTTCTGCTTACCAAATTAAATGAATAAGGACACCTCCAGATGACACAAGTCTAAACAACACAAAGTCTGGAAAAACCTGCTTTCTCATTCAAATAACAAGGAAAATGAAATTACAACCTGAGCTCAAAGTCTCAGTAATGCCTTTCAAAATGGGTATAGTTTCACTTCTTGGTAAGGGGAAGATATCTTCTACAAAAAATGAGAGATTACAATATATAGCACCCTAAGAAAGACTTGGGTGCTTATTTTTCATATGTCAGCCCATGCCCTACATTCAATGCCTTGAAGGCATTTTCAAGTTTATCAAAGGACTGCATTGAAAACAGGGCAGCTATCTTAACTATGGCATGCCATTTCATCTCCTATGTCTTCTCCTAAGTCTGGATCATCTAGTCTATCCCCTCTGATGTCTGCACAGCCATCCATTCGTCTTTACTTCATGGAAGAAAATAGGCTGTGTCCTTAGTTTGGTGCACTCAGAAGTCTACTCGATCCACTGTTTCACTTACTAGAAATAACTCTTTCAAAGATATTTTTGATCCTTTAGTCTCACTCCTCTCTTCACTGCTTAAGCGCTTCTTTTCTCTTTATAGCCCTTCTTGCCTATGTCTTTTGGGGGGGGTCCTTTCTGCGTCTTTGACAAGTGGCAAGTTCTGCTGTTATGAAACTCATTAGAAACTCATAAAAAATGGAGTCCATGACACGTTTTGCCCGAGAAACTCCAAAAGGGGAACACAGATGCAAACACTTGTCACGTTCATTGCACTTGTCTTTTTCCATCGGGCACTTTTCTGCGGGCTTTTCTCTTCAGTCGGGCTTTTCCAGCTTTGTCTCTTCTTACTACAATTTGAGCTATTAGGCTATCTTTCCATCCAGTTGCTTGGTTCTTCCTTTGAGTTATGCACTTTATTTGAATTTCAACGAATATTCCCTTACCTTAAATTTGACGTCTACGGGGACGTCATTGGTTGACTATTGCTTGAACCATGTCTTTGAACCAAAACATTGAACCAATCGGTTGAACCAAAAATGGTTCAAGCCGATGGTTCAATTGAATGAACCAAGTCGATGAACTAAGTATTGAACCAAAAGACACTGAAACAAAGGGAATGAACCACTCAAGCAAAATAAAGCGTTGAATCGCTTGGTTGAACCGAGCCCGTTCTTTTGGTTGAACCTGCCATTGAACCACCTGTTTGCTGCTTCTCTCTTTGACAGAGGTTGCCTTTGAACCTTTGAACCATGTTGAACCATTGAACTTTGAACTCGTTGAACCTATTGGTTCAACGGTTCAATGGTTCATTCTTCGTTATTTGGCAAAGTCCTTTGTTCTTTTGCACCAAGCGCGTTGAACCAAACCTGGAAACCACTGAGTGCTGGAAACTTGTTCTTTTGACTGAACTTGCCTGCAGAAACTTTTTTAACCTATTGAACCTGTGAATCCCCTTTATGGAAAAAGCTTAAAAATGAGGAATTTGAAAGCTCAAAACAAATTTTGAGAAGGGAAGAGAGAAATTTTGGTCTGTAGGTTGTCCCAAAAATGAGTGGCATTTTTTGGGGACAACAGCCGGCTCTAGTTGGGGAACTAAGTTCAGTTGCAAAAATCAATTGAAGGGAGTAGAATCCAGAATCTCCAGTGCCTTAGAAGCGTGCCATTGGGCTACGGAGTCATGCTACCCAAAAAGAAAGGCTCCAAAAATGAAAACAAAAAGCACAAAACAGAACTAAAGACTATAAAAATATACATATGTACAGATGATATTATCTGATGCCTCAAGATTTGAAGCACTTCAGATGCTGCCCACTGCAAGATAGTGAAAATGGTGTGCCATCCTGATAAACCAGTAGGAAACCATTTTGTCCCCAGAAACAGTGATGGACGAATGGAACTTTCCACCAAGGAACCAATCTCTTGCATCTTTCTCTTGGCCTTTTCTTCTTCTTGATCCAAGGTAGGACATGGTCTTCAAACTGAAAACCATAACTCCTTACTCTCCCTGTGAAGAGTTCCTTTGCCTAATTTTGGAGCGCAGCAGTATGGTCCAGTACCATAATTTTTTGTCCTAATAACTCAGCCCAACACATGTCTTGATTGTCCCCCTCAGATATCTTAGATTCTTCTTTATTTGGGAGGGAGGGTTCCCTTATACCTATGCTGTACTCCACCAATTCTTCTACTATTTCATCCCTGCCTGAAGACTCAAACAAAATTTGGGCTGCAGGGGCAGCCATTTGGTTCTTG
This sequence comes from Torreya grandis, assembly GCA_037957365.1. Lineage (NCBI taxonomy): Eukaryota > Viridiplantae > Streptophyta > Pinopsida > Cupressales > Taxaceae > Torreya > Torreya grandis. Next base: position 1,145,902 of record JARHVA010005419.1, read on the forward strand.
ACACATTTGACATGATTAATTATGTCAAATGGCTGGGTTGGATTAGGCACAAGGTATGGGAGTTCTTCTTTTTGGTTTATGGGAGGGGTGGGAGGACAGATTTACGATTTTGAAGTAGAAGGTGTAGGGATGTTCGATGTACTTACTTCTACAGCAACTACCAAATCCTTTGGTTGGAGAGGTAGAGTGGTTCTCTGCTTAGCAATTGAAATTGCTAGTTGAGGTTGCTCCTCTGTCTTTTCTTTATCAGCTTGCTGGGCTGACTGGTTCTTAGACCCAGTGAACACTGCGCATGATCCCTCGACTACTTCACCTTTACTTATAGGTTCATCTTGGTAACTCAGGAAACCAATGTGGGAGTTGCCAGCTGACTCTTCTTGATCCTCCCTGAAGAGGTCAACATCACTTTCTTGATTAAACTCAGGTTGGAAAGAGAACTCATGCTCTATTTCGAAATATCCAACTGTTGAGTTGGCTAGAGGTGCTTCAATGGCAAGGTTCCTCTATGGGGGAGGAAGATGATTTGGTTGCCCTTGACCCCTGGCAGCATTGCCTTGGTATGCCTGATTCTGAAATGTCCTCCTTGGGGCATTATGATGAGGAGCAGAAAACATACCTTGGGCCATTTGTCTTCTGAGGGCCAGCACTTCATTTGCTAACTTTTGCACCATTGGGTCAGTGGTGGTTGCAGGTGAGTTATCAAAAGATGAGGAAGATGCGCCTCTGTTTGAATCCCTTCTTATCTTCCCAGCCAAGATAAGGTCATCTTCTACCTCAGTAGCCAAGTTCTGAGCTTCAGCAAGGTCTATCTGGCCAGCACACCTTAGCAGAAAACTCACTTCAGGCAGTTGTGAGTTGATGAAGAAGCACTTTAGGTTTTTAGGTGTTGGCTGAGCAATGATAGGAATCCAATTCCTCAGCTTGTCAAACCTTGCAATGAAATCCCTCGTAGGCTCATGAGGCTCCTTCTTCATCTGCATGAGCTAGGCCAGAAGGGCATGTGTGTCTTCTGCTAGTTTGAACCTTGCTTCGAACTTGGATTTGATTGTGTCCCAGCTAGTCACTGATCCAGTTTGCAGATGGTAAAACCAGTCTATAGCAGCACCTTGTAGTGTCTCCACAAATAGCCTGACTGCTACATCTTCAAATTCCACCCCTATCACACCATAGGCTATGGTGAAGGCTGTAATGTGTTCATCAGGGTGGACTCTTCCATCACCAAAGAATTTGGGGAAATTCTTCCTTGAACTGAGTGGTAGCTCATGCAGGGGTGGAGTTAGATTAAGTGGGCCAAAAGAGTTACCCTAGGGGCCTCGAACTGCCATTATTTAATTATGAAAAATAGGGATAACACATCTGAGTGGAGTTGCTAGATTATAGGACAAAAATAGAAAAGAAAATGGCCCTGCCACAACGTAAAGCTTAAGGCTTCAAACTGTGCTTTCTTTCCTAGCAGCTCTGGTTTTGTAGACCAGATAATATAATGGAGATGGATGAAAATGGTAAGGCTATAAATTGATAATGGGTAAGACCCAGATGGGAGTCGCTAGACTCTATAATGGATAAGGGTTATAATGATTATGGGTAAGACACAAGTGATGTTTCAATTTGAAACTTGAGGTTCCAAATTGTACAAAATTACTGTGTCCCCAGTGGAGTCACCAAAAACTATTGGGTGAATATTTTATCGGCCAGCTAACTGGTGACCAAAATAGTTCCTATCACTGCAACATAGGGAGATCAGTCAGCCAGATGTGCAGGTTTACTACATTAGTAGGGGACAAATCTCTCTTCTCATCAAGGGGAGGTTCCCTATAGATATGCAGGAGATGTAGGAGGCTATATACTATATATATATGCAGAAAGTAAGACACAGGGGGTAAGACAAACCATCCATCTCTCTTCTTTCAGAGATGAAGCCGACAAATAGAAGAGAAATACTGGGTGATGGGGAAGGTGCTTCTCTTCTTTCAGAAGCAACTTTCAGCCAAGAGCCAGATTCCTTCCTAAATAGTAGAAATCTTGGTGAGGCAACAGAAGGCACTTCTCTTCTTTCAGAATTACTTGTTCTTGCAAATAGTAGGACTCTTTTTGGTAGCAAGTAACCGATAACAGGGGTGCTGAATGACTAGCAACCCAAGAGAGAAAGACACAAAGAACAATGGGGGCACAAAGTCATCCCAAGGCTCTTTACACAAGAAAAGAAAATGCAAACACACTGAAGGTACTTATGGGGGCACAAAGTCTCTCCATAGTGGGCCTTCAGGACACCTTCCTACTCACCTCCACTAGTTCTGCTTACCAAATTAAATGAATAAGGACACCTCCAGATGACACAAGTCAGAACAACACAAAGTCTAGAAAAACCTATTTTCTCATTCAAATAACAAGGAAAATGAAATTACAACCTGAGCTCAAAGTCTCAGTAATGCCTTTCAAAATGGGCAGAGTTTCGCTTCTTGGTAAGGGGAAGATCTCTTCTACAACAAATGAGAGATTACAATATATAGCACCCCAAGAAATACTTGGGCGCTTATTTTTCATATGTCGGCCCATGCCCTGCATTCAATGCCTTGAAGGCATTTTCAAGTTTATCAAAGGACTACATTGAGAATAGGGCAGCTATCTTAACTATGGAATGCCATTTCATCCCATATGTCTTCTCTCGAGTCTGGATCATTTGGTTTGTCCCCTCTGATGTCTGTGCAACCATCCATTCATCTTTACTTCATGGAAGAAAATAGGCTGTGTCCTTGGTTTAGTGTGCTCAAAAGTCTACTCGATCCACTGTTTCACCTACTGGAAATAACTCTTTCGAAGATATTTCTGATCCTTTGGTCTCACTCCTCTCTTCACTGCTTAAGCACTTCTTTTCTCTTTATGGCCCTTCTTGCCTGTGTCTTTTGGGTGGGGGGGTCCTTTCTGCGTCTTTGACAAGTGGCAAGTTCCACTATTATGAAAATCATTAAAAACTCACAGAAAATGGAGTCCATGACACATTTTGCCTGAGCAACTTCAAAAGGGGAACATGGATGCAAACACTTTTCATGTTCGTTGTGCTTGTCTTTTTCCATCGGGCACTTTTTCGCGGGCTTTTCTCTTCAGTCAGGCTTTTCCAGCTTTGTCTCTTCCTACTACAATTTGAGCTATCAGGCTATCTTTCCAGCCAGTCACTTGGTTCTTCCTTTGAGTTCTGCGCTTTATTTGAATTTCAACGGATATTCCCTTACATTAAATTTGACGTCTGCGGGGACGTCATTAGTTGACTGTTGCTTGAACCATGTCTTTGAACCAAAATGTTGAACCAATCGGTTGAACCAAAAATGGTTCAAGTCGATGGTTCAATTAAATGAACCAAGCTGATGAACTAAGTATTAAACCAAAAGACACTGAAACAAAGGGAATGAAGCACTCGAGTGAAATAAAGTGTTGAACCGCTTAGTTGAACCGAGCCTATTCCTTTGGTTGAACCCACTGTTGAACCACCTGTTTGCTGCTTCTCTCTTTGACAGAGGTTGCCTTTGAACCTTTGAACCATGTTGAACCATTAAACTTTGTACTTGTTGAACCTGTTGGTTCAACGGTTCAATGGTTCATTCTTCGTTATTTGGCAAAGTCCTTTGTTCTTTTGTACCAAGGGCGTTGAACCAAACCTGGAAACCACTGAGTGCTGGAAACTTGTTCTTTTGACTTAACTTGCCTGCAAAAGCTTTTTTAACCTATTGAAACTATGAATCCCCTTTACGGAAAAAGCTTAAAAATGAGGAATTTGAAAGCTCAGAACAAATTTTGAGAAGGGAAGAGAGAAATTTTGGTCTGTAGGTTGTCCCAAAAATGAGTGGCATTTTTCAGGGACAATAGAATCAAGGAGACCACCATCCCCAAATATAAGTTGATTCATGAAGGCATTGACCACATCAAACACTTCAAATAACCATGATGCTCCTTATACATCTTCCTTCATTCAAGGCAACCTCATTTCAATGACAAATGTTAAGTACTTTTATATTTACCTTCTCTTAACTTAAAGAATATGAATTTATTTACTAACAGTGCCAACCATGTGAAGGTGGAAGCTTAAATGGCACCACCGACATTTAAAAAATATTAAAAATGAAATGTATATGTACGCTACCTAAAAAATAATCAAAATTTGGTAAAATTGATTATATCTATATTTTAGAAGTCAACATAGCTACACATATCAATCCATCAAACCACTAGGATCTACTCTAATCTTGATAGTAGCAAGAATAACTTAATGGTCTAACTTACAAACTTTCCATAGGTTCTTGTTTAATGGCCTCCCATGATATTTTATTAATTGAATATTCATTACAATAACTAAATTTGAATATTTCAACATCTTCTTGTGTGTTTCAAAGTCTTCAAAAAACCATATATCTAAATTTTTGATTGGATATCATCGAAGCCAAGTTTTAGTGACTACAACAGACCCAGTAGGATACTCAATGTTTTCCCCATCTATGATTGCGGAAGTTAATTTTTTATTTTACTCTACACATTGGCATAATTACTAACCTGTCACCTAATCATTTTCCTCATCTACAATAACTATGAAAACATGCCCTATATCATTAAATTTTTTTTTTTTATGACAATATATGAATATAGATAATGAGATTAAATAGTACATTATGAATAATATTCTACCTTGTTACACTTGATCAAATACATGGTAAAAGTCATGTGATGATGCCATATTTGTAAATTTTAATGCTTGTGGAGCCTAATATGTGTTGATTATAATTAAAGGTCTAGATCTCTAGCCATCCACCCAATATTATGACTCACACTCTTTCCAAATAGATTTTATGTATGTAGAACACAAACATGCTAAGTGTCTCATATGAATAGTCCAAGAGCCTGCATTTGAGCTATGAAATGAGTGGATCTCACTTGAACTCGTTAAATTTATACAATCCTCATACTTTCCTAGTTTTTCTTCCTCCATTAACTAAAAATGTTTATGAATAGTAGAATCTGGTTGAACACCATGACACATATTCTCATTACACAATTCAACTATACTTTGTGCATTATCCAAATGAATACCCTCCTCAAATTTCAAATCTTCCATTACAATGGATCTTTTTACACATGATCCCACACTATCATGTTACCCTTTTCCATGGCCAGCCTTAGTGAAACTCCAAATATGTTCTACACCAGTAGTAATGTGCATCCTACTCAACCAATAAAACATTTGTGTATTCTTAAATTATAATGTACAATTATCCAACCAAATATAATAATTATTGAAATGAACGTTCCTCTCAATCAACTATCTATTGAAATTCTCAAAATAATTATGCACGTACTTTTTATAATGTGAACCTTCATCACTAATATAGAACTGGTACTCCCTTAACATTTTTTGATCTTTCACATCACTATTAGGTGCATGCATGAATATTACAACTTATGATGAATCGTAATATTGTGACTGAACTTCCATTTATGGTTTGAATGTGTAATTTTTAGAAAAATTGACTACTAAAAAAATTGAACCAAGTGAGAATGTGTCCTTGTTTATCTTTAATTGTTCATCAATCTAGCCCTGCGTGTGTGCCTTTCATACTCATAAACAATTTTCCTGAGCCTAAGTCCTAGAATTACACACACACACACAACTAAATGTGTGTTTTTGAATGAAAATATAAAAAATCAAATTCCACCATGAGAAACACTATGAATTTCATTGTAAATTTCCTAAATCTGCTAGTATGATGTCAAGCACACTCTCCTATTTCTAAATATATATATTTTTAATTTTTGACTATTTTAAGGTTTCTATCTATAATGAATCCTAGTTATGTTTTTTATACCATTATATGCTACAATTATATTGTTAGATCACTCCTAGCTCCCTAAGCATCATATGTTTCAAGAAAAACATAGGAGTATGTGAGATAAATTCTAAGCAAAGTGAGTTTAATATTATTTCTTAAGCCAAAAGTTACAATGGAGGTACATCATATAGTGAGAGGTTAGGTCACCAAAATGGTAAAAACTCAACTAACTATTAGAAAATACGTTGTGTATTTTCTATAATGACCTTAACAACCCTAAGCAAGTTGAACAACAACCATGTAGGTAAAACAAAAAATGGTAAAAATCCTACACTAACACTTCCTTGAAGCATAGATTATGTCAGTAGAAGAATTGCATCCCAATAATGAAGCCCGATGAGGTACCTAAGCATAATTTAACTCTAATAAGATAGAGAAAATAAGAAAACCTACAGGATAAAACTACCCTAAAAAAATAGATAAAAGAAGAGAAGATGGATAAAAATCCCCACTAGAGTCTAGAACTACTTGTAGCTACCCTATGTCCAAAAAAGGAGTGTCTTGTAGTGACTATAGATCAAGAATATGTACAATGAAGAGTGGATCACCTTGTAATAGTGAATGTATCCACCATGTTCCTAATGGATCTTCAACAAAGGTGTGATTCCTATACAAGAAATTATTCTCCTCATTCAAAGTAGGAGGGCCAACTAATCTAAGAAATGAATATACAGTGGGAATAAAGACTAATAAGGAATGTAGAATGCCTTAGTATTATGGAATATATTTCTTGATGTTTGATTTGTCCTGGATCATTATCCCTATTCCATAGAGTGTTTAAAGCAGACCACAGGTAGGTTGATTATGAAATAAATCCTCAATAACTAGAATCTGATAAGGATATGGTAGAGTTGTGTCCCCATCACTTCTATATTCATTTATGCTATAATAAGAGTCATGCATATTAGATGAGTATTTAAGCTTATAAATGTCATCAAGTTCAAGTATGTATGAAGAAGAAGAATCTGAAGGAGAATCAACAATAAAGTGTGAGAATTTATATAGATGAGTTTGATTATCGATAATTCCCACTTTTAATATAACATCATTGTGTAACTCTCTAATATACACCAAATCTAGATTGAACTCAACTCGTATGCCTAGAATAAGGTGAGTAATTTGGTAGACTGATAGGAGATTAATTTAAAGCAAGATAAATGTTAAAACATTATTAAACATTCCACCACTCACATCAATAGGCCCTCTCTTGAAAACCTTTTTATAAGTGTCATCACCCATTTGTATATAGGACATGTCACATAACTTGAAGGAAATGAACTCTATCTATGAAGAGGTCATGTGATTTGAAGTACTAGAGTTAATGATCCATGTACAAGTTAAAGGTGAAACATTAAATAGGGCTTTACCCTTTACAATCTATGTACCATTATTTTTTGCATTTTATTTACCATGGTAATTTACCTTAGAGGAATCATGGGTTGATGAACTGTGATTGGTAGAATCAGGGATACTAATATTGTGCTTCACAAGCATCTTATTCCATTAGTCAATTTACTTCTTCAAACATTTAATTCCATAATGTTTTACAAATAAAAACCAATACTTGATCTTATCTTTCTTAGGATTAACAATAAAAAAATAGGTCTCATTATCTAATTTATATGTTTTAATATTTATATAAGAAAAAGGAACAAGATAAAGATGTAAATGTTCTATGACAAGTTTCTACAGTGGTCATAACCCATGGTGTATGCCTACACTAGAGCTAGAGTCTAATAATAGTGCCTTTGTAGTTGTCAAGGTATAGTGTTAGTTCTTATAATTATGTCATATTTCGGGCAGTGTTTGTGCATGTAGTAGGATCTGATGGTGTGTTAGGAAATTTTTTGGGATTTGATGATGTGTCAAGGACATTATCAAGATATGATATCATGTCAATCACATTGTTAAGAACTGATGGTGTATCTATCATGTTATTTGGAATTGATGTAATGTAAATCATGTTTTTAAGGTCCAATGATGTGTAAAGAACATTGTCAAGATCTAGATCCTACTTGAGTAGGTGATAGGATCTATAGCCTATTTGAGTAGGTGCAAGGTTCTACTAAGCCTACATAGAGTTTTTAATGTTTAACAAGATTCAAAAGTCCATCGAAGGTGAATTGTCTACCTTGCTCTATATTTATACCTAGAAGTGTTCGATGCTTAGTAAATATATAACTAATCCTATTTACCAACCCCAAAAGTTTGACCGAGACCATAAACCACCAAAACTATCTGTAAGGGTTGGAAAGTCCATCAAAAATAGAAAACCCAAAAAAATATAGATTTGGTATGGCTCCTCAAAAAACTAAAGATGCATTTGAAAAATTAAAAAACATGTAAATCCCTAAATTTTTTCCTTGATTTGAGAATCATGTTGTATGGATATGCATGAGATAACTAAAACAAGGCCATAAACCTTCTAAGAATGGCAAAAATCATTGTCACAAATATATGTTGTGTTTTTACAGTAGATTTTAGGGTTTTTATGCCTTCTAAATCTGATGGCAATATCCATTTTGTGAATGGGGACTTTAGTGATATATTTTACATGTATTTTCATGAAATCCCACCAACCTTATGAAATTATTGAAATCAATAAAAATGAAAACAATTCTAGCAGAAAAAGATCTCATTAAGGATTTTTAAAATGGTAAAATAGCTATTAGATTATAGTTGTGATACCATTTTAGATCACTCCAAAATCTCTAAACATCATAGATTTCATGAATACCCTAGGAGTAGGTGATATCAATATAGATTAAAGTGAGTTTTATATTAGTTAGTTAGCTAAAAAGAACAAAGGAGGTACATTATATAGTGAGAGATTAGGTCACCAAAAAGGAAATAACTCAACTCACTATTACAAAACACATTAATTATATTTCCCCAAATGACCTTAACAACTCTAAGTAAGCTAAATAACAACCATGTAGGTAAAACTGAAAGTGGAAAAAATCACACACTAACATATCTATGTCTATATTTTCTTACATATATTTTTTTCATCATCTAAATGAAAAACATTGTTGCAAACTAGGCCTAATTCTATATAAATTTAAAAAAAAATTGTTTTCAAGTAGTTAGGGGGATGCACAATTAGTTATCCATATTTTATCATTTTTTAGGGTCCATTTACTTGTAAAATTAACAAAATATTAAATATTCATTAAAAATTAATAAAACATATAGGATTCAAACTATTTGATCTTCTCTAGCTTTCCACCAAAGGCTTTTAAAAAATACTAAAAGACACTCAAAAAATGAGGGGGCGCATGAAAAACTATCTAATATGTCTTTTAAATATATAGGAGTTCTTATAGTTTTATATGTTTCACCTACTTATACTTGACCATTTTAATTCAAAATTATTAGTTTAGAAACTAGACCCACAATTCAAAAATTTGTGTTATTATTTCATCTTCAAATTTGAGGGTACTCATATGAAATAATATATAAAAGTTGATGTATCTCATTTTTAGGAAGAAAATGTCCACTTAAGACCTCTTTTTGACCCAGGAATTCCCTGCACTTACCCATTAAACTAATATTTGAACACCTTCCTCAATCTTGTCAGAATAAAGATCCTTGACCATCACTTCCCAATTTTCTTCTATAATATTATCATCTAGGACCTTTTTCCTCCTCACATATCTTGTAATTATAAGTATATAAACACCTAACACATTTGATAAAGTGATAAAATGGAATAAATTTAATGTTTTTTCACTTATAGTTGATCTCAACCTCACACTACATGAAATGTTCTTGGCATTCAAGTGAGTTTTTTTACATACCAGATATAACCCTTTAGGTATATTTTCCACTTCTTATTCTACAAGGGTTTGTATCTTATTTTTTTAAAATCACTCTAAATACCTCTATAATTATTTAACCCTTAATATTAATATGAAAGAGTATCCTAGTCAAGCAAAGAGTAAGCTAATCTAAAAATCATGCCAAATAAATGAATTTAGATTTTATTGATATTTTTAGATACACTGAATCTAAGCATATGCTAAATATATAAAGTATAGAATTTAATATTTTGATAATATAAATGTGAAGGAGAAATTATACTTAGATTGTATAGTGATACACATGCATTTATGAGTAGTGTAGGTGAAGGAATAGACTATTCAAAGATATGGATCTAGTTGTTAGATTCTAAATATTTTATTTCTATCATTCTAGACACTTGCATCACCCTATGGAGTCTGGACACTAGCATCAATTCTACTATCTTGATTCTAACACTAGTGTCTAGTCCAAAATATTGACTATTTCCTAAGAATTTCACATACACTTGTTAGGGTTGGTTATCATCTCTTATATTAATTCTTCAGATGATGCACATAGGTTCTTCATACTAGTATTATGATCAAAACATTATATCCTCTAATTGGAGCATGCCAGATTGAAAAATAAGGGATGGGATTAAGTGAAGTCAAGATGATATCAAAGACCCATTTGTCAATGAGCACTATCTACATAGTCATATACATAGAAGAGGACCTCATACCAAGTATTTCTCCCACTTATGTCACTTGTGTGTGAAAAACTATGTAAATGATATATGCAAGTGCATGTGGTGATCTAGATTATAACTTGGAAAATAATTCTCATAGGTTATTATTTTGATAATTCAAACCTTTAAAAAGACTATTCCTATGACTAATTTGGAAATATGAAATAATAAAACATAATAGCTTTATTTTGAAATTGATCTTCAATGGTGTTGTGTAAGCTTGAGAGTTGCTTGCTATAAGAATAATGAGTTGGATTCAACTTGTATTTATATAACACCTTTTTAAATGTTTCTCATGAAAGGGTTAAATAAAATAAATAGGCTAACCTATACATATAAAAATATTTGTAAATATAAGTATTTGTAAGGTATGAACACTTGCATTGGAGTAGAGACACTAGTGTCCAAGTATCGATGCAAGTGTCTAGGAAGACAAAGTTTTTGAAGTTATGTAATTGAAATTGAAGAATATATATCAATTTTTAAGCATATTATGGGCTACAAGTGATATGGGTAACTAAAATATCTAGGCCAGACTATAAGATTATAATTTACACATAATGAGATGGATAATGTGAACTTTTTAGCTGTGAGATAGGTTAAGAACTAAAGGGTAGATCCATGACTGATATTTTATAAGTGTATGATAGTATTTAACATATAAATCCATATTTTATTATTTACATTCCCCCTATTTAATATAGTAATACATAAGGATGATATTACTAGGTTAAAGGAAATAAATTTGCACCATGGTGTGTACAATGCACCTTTATTTAGCTTGAGCCCTATTTGAATTTGATTTATGTGTATTACCTACAACCAAGATCATGTTACATGATTAATTAGTGCATATAATTTGAAAATAAATAATAAAATTCATTTGAAATAAAAAAGATCAAGGAAGGAGTACACCTATGTGCCGATGAAACCATGTTATCCATTGATAGCTTTCTTCGGTAATTATACTTCCTAGATAAATCATTAGAGAGAGGTTCACTACTAAACCTTAGAGATATGAAATGAATAATTTGAGGGTTATTATGACCATAATCTAGTATGAGTATTTTTCCTTGTCCATTGAGAGCATTGAATCTCAATCACTTAAATAAAGTGTAAACATAATATAAATAATCTCATTTGAGTTAAATGGTGTAACCATATCAACCCACCAAAAATATAATAAGCTCCAAGTATAATGAGTGTAATGAATCTTGATCACACTAATCAAAGGACACCACTATTATAGAATATATATATTTAAATGGTGCATCTTGGTAAGTTCAGTGCATGAATAATGAAGAATTTGGTGTATCTATATGGCATATGTGTCTTTAATGTCACTCAATCCAAGGTATTTTTCAAAATTTAACCTATCCTCTATAAACTAGGTATAATATATGCCACAAATATGAAAAAATATATTCCAAATATATGACAAATGTATAATATTTTTTTCTAAAGTGTATATCTGAATCATGTAAACTATATCAAATTCTACTAATTCTATCAATTATATGTATGTGGACTCATTTATCTATGACATGACCCTAATTTTGATCTGTGGGTAATGAAAAGTGATAGTCATATTATCTCAAAATGATAAAACAAATATGTTGTAAATGTGTCAATCATGTAATAAAGAACATATATTGGTATCATCTTGAAGTAGATGTATCCATGAAGCCTATAATGTCCAAAAATAACAATCCTTAAGATGCATGATACGGATCATGCTAACACCTATAAATAATAAGCTCAAAAAACTATCAAGAAAACACACAATATTGCTTAGTGTCACACAAATAAGGGTCTAAGAAGACAAAAAAAAGGGCGTGTTCAAATTCCACACCCTCAAGGGGATGACATATTCAAATTTCCACACACGAAAGAAACAAACAACACTTGGGGAACTATGACAAAAAAGTAAGAAACATGTTTAAATGTTTCAAAATTAAAATAATGAAGGAAATAGGAAGTACACTAAAGTAATCCATATAAAGAGATGAAGTAAGTGAAATATAAATAACTATCATAAGCATGTCATACTAGTCCTTGCATACATATGTTAGTAAATTTTCATGTAGAATTGCATATCAAGTACAATGTGTAAGATAGTAACATGAGTACATGCATGTGTAAATGTCAATATATAAACTCAATGTGATAATGTAAAATGATCATAAAAAAATATAACATGTGTTCATTTTGATTAGATAAAAGAAAGATACCCCAAACATATTTTGTAACATGGATAGAGGAAAGGTCCAACATTTGCATGCTCATGTATCATGGATCTAATGTATGCATGTATCACACTCAAGTAATTTTGAAACTTATGTGTGTACATAAATGATATTATATCTACTAAAAAAAATTAAATAACATATGCTAAATCTAGTCAACATGTTAAATGCTAAATATTTTTAGATTTTTTCTTTATTTGAATGTTTTTGGATTTTATCGAATGTTTATTTTTTGTAATTTTTTAATATTATTTTATTTTTGATAATGTTTGAAAAGAGAGTTACAACTAATGATTCCATCTAAGGGATGCTCACAAGGTGATGTACAAGTAAAATATGGTATAATAAACTAGTCATGCTACAAAGGATCAAGTATATGTGCCAAATTAGGATTTGGAGAATTTGTAATACTATGTATGCCACATAAGACTATGTGATCATGAGTAAATATTAGAATCTATAGTGGTTTATGAAACCCATTGTTTAGTGTTTTGTTATTTCCTTAGTGCAATTTTGGGTATTTATACCCTTTCTAAAACATGGTGCTCTGTTATCAATAACTATCTGTTAGGATTGTGGAGCTAAAAGCTTCACTGATGCAGACATGGAGGAGTTTGCAGAATGAGTTGCTGAGTGTCAGAAGTGTTTGGCGTTGGTTTGGCCAACCGGCGTCGGCAGGGTAAGACAGGAAGGCAACCGACGTCGGTCATAGATCGGCCGGCGTCGGCGACCCCAGGCGGACAGGGACCGACGTCGGTCGCCTGTGTAGTTCGACTGTGAGTCAATTACGGGCAGTGAACTAACAAACCAAGAGTTTGCATGATGAGTGCTAATTTTAGACTCATAGCTGCGGATCTAATTATTGTAATTAGATGTCTAATCATTGTTTGGATGAGATCTATATAATAGACTCATGGTTGTATTGGAAAAGTGGGCTAGGGAGTAAGAGAGCATAATTATAAGCTCCTTCTGTGTGTGAGGTAGAGCTATGGTGCGTTCCTCCTAGTGCCACAGTACCAGGTGTGTTGGTGCTGGATTGGAGAGCCAGCTGGGTTCTTCAAGAGTGTAGGATCTTGGTCACAGTTGCATGGCCTATATAGGAGATCTACATGGTAAGTAAGATCGTTGATCTACAGGTGTATGTGTGTGCAAGGTCGAGGTTCATAGGTGATTAGAACCATTGCTTGATTTGCAGGTGTGCAAGGTCATACAGACAGCAACACTACAGGGAGCAGTATCAGGCAGGATCTACTTGGAGTACAGGTGTGTACTCGGATAGAGCAAGAGGAAGGCAAGGGAGTTCCTTCCATAAGTATGGTCTGTTGAATTGCAGGTTGTTGCAGATTCATGGGAGATCTACTTGAAGTACCTTGAGTACTTGTGGAGCACGTGGAGTGCTTGTGGAGTGCGTGGAGCACTTGTGGTGTGCGTGGAGCACGGGAGGTGAACACCAACTCTGTATTTTGAGTTGGGTGTTGGGACCTGTGAGAGGGAGAGCTTTGGGGAGAAGAATTACTATTCACTTGAGGCGTGGGAAACCTCTGTAAGGTGGTGGAGAAGAAGTGGCATCTTCTTTATTGTATTCTTTTCTGTATAAAGTGTTAATACAATTTGGTATTGTCTCTCATATCATGTGTTATTCTGAATTCTAGTTACTTGTTGAATCTGGTTAATTTCCGCATATTAAGTTGCTTGGTATTGGTAATCAAATTGTGTGCTTCCGGTGTACATCCTCCCAACACTATCTAGGCATGGAGGTCAAAATGAGCACCTTGTAGAATCCATTGTATATGCATGATACAATGGTATCTCAAGTATTGGTCACCTAGGAGAGGGGGTTTCCTTTTTATTACCCTTAAGCTCATGAATAACCTTAGTATGTTGTTTAATTAGTCTTCATGGAACACATTTTTATTACAATGGATACTCATATTGAATTCATGAAATTTTAATTAACAGTTGCCATGAATATATTAATGAGAACCATGCACTTTGGAAGGTACCATATGGAGATTATGAATCCAATGCCACCCCAATAACATATAAAATAACTCCTATGTAGTATAACTAAAAATATCATGGTCATATGTGTTGGACCAAAATATAAAGGTAAATAAAACTCACCCAAAACTTGTTATGTCTTCCCATTGAATGATTTGACCATCTTGGTCAAATGGAATAAATCATCCTAGGTGTATCCCAAATGTGTGAGTAATGTCATGGTACATACATTCTCACTATAACCATTATCAACCATAACATTATGTATATGCTAATGATAAATATGTGCTCTGATTAATAAGGAACATAGATTGAGTCATCTTCCAAAATATTGTTCTCATCAAATGAAATGGAAGGCCTCTAAACAATAAGAGGTATCTTTCATGTAAGTGTACCAGAAATACCATATATTGGGCACCCATAATGTGGTGAGAGGATGTGCATGATATGCCATATTCACTTTTGGTGTTTCACTAGAATGATTTTGTAGTGTATTTTTGAATAGATTTAGATTTTTATTATTATTACGTTATGATCCTAAATCCTTCGGAGAATCCTTAAAGGTGAGTTGGTCACTATAAATAAGTTCCCATACTTTGTGCTTTAATTTGATACATTTTTTGGTAGAATGACCACCACATTGGTGGTAGTCAGAATAAGCATTTGCATCATATCCTTTTGGTATAGGTTGACTCTTATCAACTACCATAGGAGGTGGGATAGATATGAGATGAAAATCCACTAGGTTAAGAGGGTGAAAAGCTAGAATCTCAGGTAATCATGTAAATTATCTCTTATGTGTATTGGATAAGATGAGATAATTAAGTGGTTGTGACACTATAATAACCATTTCAATTACTTCATTTGTAATGTCATTAGGTTTTAACTTATAGATTTGTTTGAAATTGAACTTTGTAGTAGATGTAGTTAGTGGTTTTGGTATATAAATAAGCTTATTCAATGAAATAAGCATCAATTTTTTATATCGAACAATATGGCACAAGTCATTAAAATATTTTAACATATTAAAAATAATAGACTCATGTAAGGGAGCAAGAAAACATTGTTTACAGATATATTGAGGCTCTTTATGTGTCATTATATTTTTCATTTTGGCCAAAATTATTTTATACCTCAAGACATATTCATTTATATGTTCATTACTTCATTGTTTCATCTTGTAAATTTATGCATATGACATTTTTTAGTAATGTTGGTTGATAAATGTGCTATAATTTGATCCACTAGAGACTTGAATGCTCTTATTGAGTGTATTGTCATATCATAAAACCATATTAAATCATAGTCCCTTAGACTTATTGGAAATAATTTTGTTAAATTTTATCATAGGAAGCATAATTAATGGACGTTGCATAGAAAGATCGAAGATGTTGCCTAGGATCACCCTTGCCATCATTAAGTGTTAACTTGGGTGAATTGTTGGAAAAAGGTGTGAAGATATGTAAAGTGAAAGAGGATTATGTGATACATATTATGAATCAATAACATTACTTTATTTCATTTTTAAAGAATTTTATTCAATATTGGTAACCTTAGATTCAAAATCTTGGATAACTTAGATAAGAATTTGCATAGTAGACCCATTAGGATTTAGATTTGAAATTTATGGAGTCACCAAAGAGGATGAAAACACCACTTTTGTTTATTTAGGTATTGAAAAATTTTATTGAGTTAATGTATTAATTTTTACCATGGAGGATGTTGTAATATTTGTTTGATCTTTGGGAAATAATGGTTTGAAAACATATTGCGTGCCCCCACTAGATGTAGGAATAAATGGCGTGCTCTATAGAAGGGATATTATTATTATTATTGTGTGATAGTAAATTATAGTAGCTCCAATATTTTTATCAATAGATAAAAATTATTGTTCACTAACAACTTTGTATTTTTTAGTTTCAAATATAGTAGAAAGGATCTTGTGGAG
>JARHVA010005419.1:1170000-1211298 GCA_037957365.1 Torreya grandis
ATTGTTTAAAGCTATAATTTTATTATGGATCTCTTTTGGTGCACAAACTATGGTTTTATCTATGCTATGCAATTTAAATAATTTTTAACCTAATTATACAATTTACTATTTTTCATGAAATTCAGTCCCATTTTTAGGGGTTTGATAAGCATATGACTAGTTGGTTTTACACTACTCACCAACCCTAAGACATTCTTGTAAACACACTTTTTTTCATTAGAGTCTTCAAAGACCACAAGTATAATAAATATATTTAAATTAAATAATATATTAAATTAAATATAGTAAGTTCATATGGGTCATAACACATATAAAATAAAAGAAACAAAACATATTAAGTATACCTAGTCCTCAATTTATTTTGGATTCATTTATCCCCTAATAGAAGTATGATCAACAGTCATGAACCCTGATATAAACACCCTTGATGCTTTTGATATTTAGGTGATGTGTTATATAAGAGTTATAGTGAATTTATAGGTTCATATTCATACAACATATTTTAGATTGTGACTTATTTGAGATATAATATAAATCTCAATTTAAGATAGGTTCATATTCATAAAATATATTTTAGATTATTACTAAATTTATGACATGGTTTTTTAAATTATTTTATATTGATTTAAAATTTCATAGACGAGGGGTTAAAACAAAATATATGAAGTGTTTTTATTGTACTATAATTTTTACAAGAATGTTGGCAATTCATTCCAAAATATATAGGACGTTCTTATTGCATTATATTTTTTTCAAGATTTGTGTCAATTCATTCCAAATTATTTAGAACATATTTGTACAATTTTGTACTTTAATATTCAACTTTTTAAACACATAATTAAAAAAAGTAAGTTAATAAAACTAAAGCACCAAACATTACCATCAAGATGATATTAAATTTTGGGGTGGAGAGAAATTATCACAATCAATCAAGGTTCTCAATATAATGTGACGTGATTTAAGGGATGTTAAAGTAACTTACATCTATCCTTTGAATATAAATTTTATTAATTTCATATTCATACAATTTGGATGGTCCACTTATAATTCTAAATATTATCTTGGCTGGTTCCCTTGAAATTTTAGCTATTATCTTTAGTTATTAAATAACAAAAACTATTTTTAAATAAGGGTCATGTAGTAGTTAACACCTGTCTTTATATTAAAATTTATTTATGGGTGAATTTATATGTAAATTTGTAATCTAATATTAGTACAATGATTTAGTATTAAAAAATAGTGATACACTAATATCCTAAAAAACTCTTAATAATAAACATTTTCTATTGAATTGTAGATAATTGATTTAATTAAATTTAATTTGTAGACATGTACTTGTTAGTATAAATTTTTCTTCTTGTAGTTTTACCTACATAGATTTTAATCAGCTTGCTTAGGGTTCTTAAAGTCATTAGGGAAAATACATTAAATATATTCTAATACTAAATTTAGTTGTTACCTTCTTGGTGACCTAATCGTTGACTATATCACGTACCTCCTTTCTACTTTTTGGCTAATGGACTAATATGAAACTCACTTTGCTTTACATTGCTCTCACCTTCTGGTAGGTTTTTGTGTAATATGTGACATTCAAAGATCTTGGAGTGATATGACATGGTATTAAATAAATGATCTGATGATCATTTTTTTATTTTTGAAATTCTCAAAGAGATCTTTCCTACTAGCATTCTTGTTGGTTTTTTTTTGGATAGTTTCACAGGTTTGGTGGGATTTAATGAAAATACATGTAAACTATATAGTTGAAGTCTCCAATTTTAAAATGTATAGCGACATAAGATTTAAAAGGCATAAAAAATCTAAAACAAATTATAAACAAGACTTAGATTCATGATAGTGATTTTTGACAATATTCTAAGGGTTTGGGGGCTTATTCAGTGATTTCATATATATATGTATAGCACGATTCTCAAATAAAGAAAAAAAATTAGAGTTTTTCTATGTTTTTTGAGTTCTTAAATAGTTCTTTGCTAATTTTGGAGGATCCATAACAAATTTGTATATTTATGAGATTTCTAGTTTTGGTGGAATTTTCAACCCTTACAGGTAGTTTCAGTAGTTTTAAAGACATTGTCAGACTTTTGGTGGTGGGTTTACAAGCTAAAGAAAAATTTATCACCCCGGTATACATTTCATAGAGGAAAATATCCTTTGGCCATTTTTTGAATTTGACAGACTTTTTAGGGATGACAGACATTTACCCTTATCAAGATAGGTATTGGGTTCCAAATCCTGCTCAAGCAATCCTTAGGTTTTAATTCATACTCAAGTAGTCCTTAGGTTCTGATTCCCACTTGGATACATTATAGACTTTGTACCTTGCTTGAAAATCCATTGAACTCTTCTCGATGCTTAATCATAACTTAGCGTATACCCTCTATCCAAACAACTGGCAGGTTATGAATGTACTCCAAACAACACTCAGTTTTAGTGCCTGGTAGAATACATAGTGAGATCAATCACACTTATGTGTAAGCCATGTGAAATATACTATCCACATGAATAAGCTCTAATTTATACCACCTCTTTTCATGCTATGACATCCAAGAAGTTGTCAAAGTTAACCAAGTGAATAATGCTACTATTAATTTAATATTTGGAGGCATTTTAGGAGTGACATCAATCATGCATCAATCACATCAATCAAAAGTGGGAGGGGGGACACTCAAAAAAGGTCTTAGACCTTTGGTCATATGGTATGGTCACATAGAGGGGGATTAACTATCAATTTTGACTAGTAGGGGCTTAACCTTAGTCTCAACCAAATCTCCATTTAACCCAAACATTTTCAATTTTTTTTGGGTGTCTCCAATCAACTAAAAAAAATTCAAAGTATGTTGGGTGAAGATTTTTTATGCAATTTAAAATATTAAAATGGCTATACGTTTTGATCATCAACTCATTTTTAAGATCCATCTTCTTTAAAATTACCTTCTTTCATGATCAATGCATTGGTTACCCTTTAAGTCCTCTACATATAGCTATTATTCACAAATTTTACCTCTTAGACATATTATCTATAGAGCCCTATTAGCATGAAAAAATTTCAGGTGGACAAATAGATAATTCGCATCAACAATCATGGGATGAAGTCCATCTCCTAGTAGTGGGTAGAGCTACCTTTATTGAAAATTAAAAAGGAGTATGGTAAAGCAATGTATTTATATAAAAATGGGTTTTATCAGTGAATTAATTTTAATTGGAAAGTATGAAAATGATACATAAAGTAAAATATGAAAGAAAAAAAGAGAAGAGCGGAGTATATTTATAAAAGTAAAAATATTAACATATGTAATGAGTGAAACTCATAAACATATCTTAAATGTCAAATAATTGATATTTTTTCTTAGTCGGAAACATCTATCATTCAATGGACAAGAAAAACATTATGCATTCATAGAAACACAAAACATAAACATAAACAATTATATATAATTGATAGAAAAAGAAATAATCATTTTGTATTTCTTTGAAAAAGTAAAGAATCACTTCTAACTCCACCGAGGTTTCACCAAAATGAAAATATTAAATGTGGATTTAAAAAGAAATATTACATTGAAATTTCCTAGTTTTGACTAGTTTGTAACAATGGTGATAACATTATGAAAGCAAAGAAGTGAACACATGCAGATAGTAAACACATACATAATTTGTGATGAAATATTGAATGAAAATTTTACAAAATCTCCTTGTATTGATATTTGTCAAGTTGCAAATACAATCTCATGTTTCAAAAAATTTATGATAAGTTTCACTATCAAGACCCCTACGAATGAGCCCCTGACTCATATTTATACATTGAAATTAGTGTTTATAGAGCATAAATACCTTTTTTTATTTTATAAAAACATGTAAAAGTACATTAGCTAATTTTCACAACTTTAAATTTGTAAAAAAGCGATAAGTAATTTGCATAGCTTATAAAAATATGTTAGTATTTTTATATTATTTGCAAAAGTATAATGGCAAATTTGCACAAATTTAAATTTTCTGTTGGTAAATTTATACGATTGAAAAATGCAAAAAGGACCTAGTATAATTACACAATTTTATAATGTGGGAAATAACTAAAAACTTACAAGTTAGAATTATTCAAGAAAAACTAGACTATGAAAACATCAAAATTTAATAAAGAATCATTCTTTATCATCTTCACTAATGACAATTTGGACTTCTTCATATTTCTCAGGTTATGGCTTCTTTTTCTGCATCAAAATATAGGTCTAACATTGTTTGAGTTTTTCCTTGTAACTTATTTAACATTGTATCCAATTTCTCTAAATTGTTCTGATACTTGATTAATGTTTGAATTGAATCACAATTGAATGAATAATTTGGATTTGTAATTTTTTCAAAACTTTTATTCAATTGATCAACAATGACTTCTTGAGATAATAATTTCCCATTATCATCCATGAACTTGAATTTTAATTTGCTTACCCCTCCTAATATTTCAATGATAACATCTCCTCCTATTGATTTAAAATATCCAAACTTATTAACACTATATTTTACAATGCAAACTCTAAATTTTGTATCTCCTAAGAACTTGATGAGATATACAATTTCTTATTTTTGGATGACCTTTTCTTGAATTAGGTCATCCAGGTAGGCAAAAGAGAATTCTTCCAATATAAGGATTAACTTGTTTCATTTCTTCACCTCTTTATCATATTTGCTTTGATCTTTATTTGATTTATCATCTCCATATTAAATTTCATAACATATAGATAATGATATTTGAATAATAATGATAACCTATTGCAAAAAAAACCAACAAATTCTTTTGTTCCTTTGCCCATGTGGCCAATTTCTTTTGAAACATGAAGCACTTTTATATCAGAAATTTAATCAACAACTGAATTTGAAGATTGAATTGGTTTCACAAATTTTTGAACTATAGATGTTAGTTTCTCAAGTTATTATTTGATTTTATCTTTGGTGACTTTATCATGTTACACATTCTTAAATAACGTGCCAATTATAGATTGGACATTTTTTTTTGATGCCTTATCTTGTAGCCTTTCCAATATGGACTTTGGTGATTTCATAGTCAGATGAAATGACACTGTCTTTGTATTTTTAGATTTGAGGAACAAATAATACGTATCATTCTCCTTTTTTATCAATGGTTATTCTTGAAACTATTTTAGACTTATTTGTTGTAAAGGATGCATAATAACTAAGATGATGAAATGAATCTATTGAGGCTATTTAATCTTCTTCCTTTTCTTCACAAATAATTTAGCCAATCATAAACTTCTATGTTATGGGATTAATACGTAAGGGTCGTATCGAGTTAGTTTTGAGCTTTAGAACAAGGGAGAGAGTTTGATAAAAGCTATTATTTTTCAAGTATAATTTCACCTTCTTTTTTTTCTACTATATCAACTAGAGTCTTAAGAAAAGGTTTGATAGATAATTAAACATTTAAAGTAAGATATATTTGAATTAAAATATCAATATGGGGAGGAAAAAAATAATCCAATAATAAAGATGAATCAAAATCCAAAAATTATTGTGTGGTATTAACTACTAGGGGTTGAGGTTGGGCAAAATTATAAAAATGAGTTTCATCTAAAATGGAAAGATTTAGAGTACCTAGAATATTTTCACCTAATTTCTTTATCTTCAACTTGAGTGGGTTCTTCACTGGAGTAGTCTCTATGATAGTGTCAACTTCTATATCAACCTAATGAGCAATCCCTAATTTAGCTTCCTTTATAAAAGGGGGAAAGCATGATTTATCAATATTAATGCCCTTGCTTTTCAACCACTTGATATTTCTATTCAATACGTTCTGAGTTATGTCAATGATATATGTAGATTATTTCTTAAGCCAATCAACTATTTGAAGAGGTTTTGATTCAATTTCATACTTTTCATAGATGGGATATAATGGATCTTCATTATCTAAAATATTATTTTTGATCTCAACTATATCAAATATAATTACATGTTCTAGGGTGAATCATGAATAATCATGAATTATTACCTCCTTTTCATTATCATAGTCAATCTAGAAGTCCTCAAAGTGATGTACATGCTTGTGTGAAGAATTAAAAATATTCTGAGTCATGCATCTAACATCAAATTAAGTTTGATTTAAAAATGGTCAAATAGTAACTTGAGTCATTTAATCATCGATCACATTTTTATTTTTCCAAATAAGCATAAGTTTGTTGACAAATATAAGTAGGAAAATTTATCCTAGACTTGTGTTTGTAAGATAGTATATTTTATGTTTCAGTCAACTATCTCACTAGTTCCATCAAATCCCATTCCTCATCCACATATCTTGGAAGCATATATGGTGAAATTTCAAAACCAAAAATTATCAAGTGAAAGTTTTTAATTGTATGAACCATGTTCCTCACCTAGAAATTTGTAGAGGCTTGAATTCATAACCTCAAATCATATGGTTATGGTTTCAACATATGAATTACATATTGAAAAAATTTATCATTTACCCCATAGAAATGATGTGTAATTTATTTCAAAGATAGCTAGGTATATAAAACATATATTTTGGAAGTCTACATGTCACCTAGTATGTTCAAAGTATCATATAATATCCATCTAGAGACAAAGTAACCAAGATAAAAAGTAATATATAAATTTGAGGTTGTATGTACTTCTACAAGCTACTTGTGAATTAACCCACTATTTAGATGTTCCCAATTAATATTTTACTTATTTTGGTGAATGATCCATATATACTTATACATCCATGTCTATAAATTTCTAGTAGTTAGTACTCTTACTACTCTATGCAGAAGAGTAATCATGTCATTGACATCATTCATGAATTAAATATAGAAAGATTCTTAGGTATCCTTGTTGTATGTTTAGGTTTTGTCAACCATTAATTATTAACCCAATTTGAACAATAGATGGTGTTAGACTCATAGAACTATTGAAATATTGCAATATTTAAGTTAATGAGTGATTCCATGTTAGGTAATTACAATAAGCAATAAATATGTTAATACCTAAACATAAGACCAACTCCCCATTAGGATTTTTGACTTCCCTCCTTTTGGCATCATAGTGTTGACCCATTATCAACACTAATTCTAGATATTGAACTGAAGTTATAAATTCTCATTCTTGTGCTAATTCATTGTCATGAATAATTTGTGCATAATATGTTTTGTATAAATAATCTATTCTATTCCATAAATCTTCCATATTGACATGTCCTAAGTGAGTTTCATTTATTTATTAAACATTAGAGTTTAAGTTTGAAGGTAGAACTAGTCTTTGAAATTGATATATCATATATATTTTCTCTTCTAATTTTAATTTATTCTTCGTAGGGGTCTTTTTTGAATTAATTTTCTTGGGATTTTATTTGATCAGAGTATTGAATGTTGAAATTTGATGAGCTTACCTACCTGTTAGATCAAAATCAACACTTGAATTTCCTTGTAGAAAGAAGTAACTCTAAATGTTCTCTAACAAGAGGTGAAAATCACGATGTTAATATATAGCTTTCAAAATCTAACAAAATGTTTCAAAGAGTATCAAGATCCGATAAAGTGTTTTTAAGATGTCAGAGTTTGATGGAATTATAAATAGGAAATCAAATACTAATAGAGTTATAGGTAAGTAATTAGAACCTGATAAAATATTTTTTAGTATGTAAGAGTATGATATATGCAAAAATGGTTATCAGGGTCTAACAATTTTTTGGCAGATGATTAAACTTTGATGATGATTAAAACAAGTGTAAACTCAGATGATGGATAGAATAGATCCAAACATTAATGGTTACTTTATCAAATGAAATAGGTGGTATCTATAGGATGTTTTATAAAATTATTGAGAAGATAAATAAGTATTTGAAGTAAATTCTAAGGAAAAACAATATTGGACCCAAAACTATTAAACCCTAGTGTTTCTATGTCTATGTTTTGAAAATGATCTAAACACATGAAAATACTTACAAATTTAGATATTAGAAAGACAATCAACCTACAAAATATGGAAACAATCAATGTGAAATACAAAGAGTAATGAGAAAATGATAGGTCAAATGACTCTAAGGTTTGATAAAATATATTATATTTCATGAGGACTTCATGCATGTGAGGATTAATGATAGAGGTTAAAGTGTGCATGGTAAGTCATCAGATTCTATAAGGTACCCAAATAAGTGTTAGGTTTTAAATATTTTTTTTACAATGATTGAGCTCGGATAGGTGTATTTACAACAATAAGGATCGCATAGGTGTACTTATAATAATTAGGCTCTAATAGGTGAATTTATAAAAATTGGGATCATATAAGTGTCCAGACACCTATCAAATTTTAATGTGTGTTTAGATAAATGTTGGGTCATGAATTATGTTCAAACAAATATAATAGTATGATATCTTGTTAACTAGTTATTATAAATATGATGCAAGCTTTTTAGGCTTTCAAACCCCAACACATTTAAAGGCTTAGGGAATTTTTAGGTTTTTTAAATTTTGGATTCCTTATTTTACCAAGTACTTAACTAATTTGACCATTTTTGGTCAAAATTATTTGACATTATCAAATTTTTGACTTGATGTCCAAAAACTAGGATAACACCCAGCTCTGACTAGGGACCTTGAACTACAAAGGATGATAGAAATCTAAACTCTAGTTTTGTAGACTAGCATATTTCTATTGGGTCAAGGAGTCATTTGAATTTATATGTCATCAATTCTTGATAATTTGAATGTCACTTCATACTTTCATGTCCTAATCTGACCAACTGATAGCTAGTTTGTATATCTCAATTATATGAGAAATTAACACGTGTTGTCAAGTTAGATTCCCTTCTATGAAATTTTTAGATATTGATATGACAAATTGGCAGGCCTTTTGCTTCTCTTAATCATATGAGAAATGAAAAAGAATTATTGGATCAGATCTCCTATTCATGAAGATTATGATTCTTTATCATTTGTTCACTTGAATAGGTTCATGAAAACTTGTTAATTTTAAAAAATAAAAAGCTTTGGATTTTTAAATGAACATAAGACTAAAGATGTGTAGATCATTTGGAATAAAAGTAGGTGTCTGAGGAACACATCAAGAAGGAAGACCAAAACATGAAAAAGAAAGAAGAACAAATAGGTTGTTGTATTATTGAAAATAGCACAAAACCAAGATAGGAAAAGGAGACAAGCCAAAAAAATTATGTAAATACTTGTGTAGTAGAATACCTATTTTAAATTGAGTTAATGCTAAAGATATTACCCACTTTAGGTCAATGGTATATGTGCACCATTAAAATAGGTGAAATAAAAAGTGTTACTTCAATAAAAGTGTCTGATTTTAAAGGGACCCATCCAGAGTGAGTTAAATTTTCCATGGCTTCCTATTATCTTCATATATCCTATAGAAGAACAAGATCTAATACCTAAACAATCTCCTCTTTGATTTCTTTCCAAAAATCACTTTAACTTGAGACTTATGCTTATAAATTCTATCAACAATTCTAGATCTTTCTTCTTCAATTTTATTTAAGAAGAGAATTATTTTATCAAGGGGAATTTCAAAATTTTATTATCGATATATTTATCTAGCTGAAGCATAGGAAATTCAAATTTTATTGGAATTAATGCATCTATCCCAAAAATAAACTAGAATGGGGACATACCTATATATTTATTCGACATTATGTGAACTATCCACAATGCATACTACAATTTCTTGTGTCAATTCCTCTAATTTTCATCGACTAACAAGTGAATGATGGTGACAAGGTTCTTATTACTTAACTTGGATTGACCATTTCTTTATGGGTAATAATATGAAGAATGGGACAATGAAATAACCTAGCCATAAAAAATCCAATAATCTCTAAAAAATAAAAATTTGAAGCATTTTTTATTACTATATTTTATGGAATACCAAATCTTACCAAAATATTTTCTTTGATGAAATTAAAAACAACTTTTGAAGTTGTCTATTTGACTGGAATAACTTATACCCATTTGGTGAAGTAGTATATAGTAGTAGGAACATATTTGTGTCCTATGATTTAGTTAGGATTCATAGTTTCCATGAAATATAAACCCCATTGTTGAAATGGTTCTATCACTATTGGTTTGAGTGGGAATTTTACAAGTTTTGGTAATTTGAAAAACTGTTGATATACATTGCATTTCTTTGCCCACCCATAAGAATGATTAAGGAGTGTAGGCCAATAGTAATGATATATTAATATATTGTAACGATCATTGAATCTAAAAAGTGTCCACCAAAATATTTATCATGAAAATTTTGTAAAATTTTATTTTGTTGTTCACTATCAATGCATCTTAAGAAAAATCCATCAATACTATTTTTGAACAATGTACCATCCTAAATTAATATACTCTCTAGCCTTTAACTTGAGAATCCTACATTGTTTAGCATATGGATGAGATGGGCATTCTCCATATGTCTATAATAAATCAATATCTGGAAACCACTCATTGGTAGAATTTACAAAAATAAAGGGAAAATCTACCTTTTTTTAATCATCATAATCTATTTGTTTTGTTATGAGTTGACATAGTCATTTTCCTTGAATAAATGTTTAGGATAGATTTATAGATCATATTATTAAACCTTGATTATCTAGTTACCTCTCTTATATATTGGCTCCTATTGAGTCAAAATATATTTGACAGCTATACTTGACACCATTATAATAGAATGTTAATGGTAAATATAATATCTAAATTATTTAACAACTTTCACAATTGTGTATGCATGTTTCTCTTCTAGATAATATTTCAAATCATAGTATTTCATATTGTAACTCATGAAATCAATTGGAGATTCATACCTTCATAATTCTTCTGGACTAGTATGGTTGGGAGAGTATGTTTTGATGCTTAGCAATAGACGATGAATTCTTTTTTGAAATTTAGATAAACTAAGGTTGGTGTATGCATAATATCAAATTTTACCTTATTGAATGCCTCTTTTAAATATTTATTAAAATTGAAGGATGAATTTCCTTTAATTATTTCATAAATATGTTTGGTGACATCTGCAAAATCTAAAACAAATATTATTAAAGAATTCACTTTCCCAAAGAATGAATGCACACCTGGTTCACTAGTCAACAATGACAACTTCTGAATTACTTCAAATATTTTTACATTAATATTGATTCCTTATTTGGATACAACATGTTTGAGGAGTTTTCTTTTAATGACTCCATAAATATATTTTTTAGGGTTTTATAGAGATACCATTTAGTCAACATTTATTAAATACCTTTTCAATGTATTCATAATGATATTATTTGTTTAGAACATTATAAGGTCATCAAGGTACAACATAATTATATAATTATTTAGATATTTGAATGCAAAATCCATGGATGTCTTAAATATAACCCCTACGTTGATCAATCCAAATGTCATTCATCGATACGTAAAAGTTCTCTATGGAGTTATGAATTTTTATCTCGTGTTGATATTCCTTATCAACCTCAATCTGATTATAACTAGAGAAAACATCCAACATTGAGAGCATTTATGAACCTATAACTACCTGAAGGACCTGATCCATGATGGGTAATGGATAATTATATTTGAGGGAGGTTTGATTTAGATACATGAAGTCTACACATCTTGATTTCACAACTTTTTTTATGAAATGGCATTATGTTTGATGAATAAGGAAAATGATTTTTCCATTTAAAATTTTATAAATTTATACAAAAATTGTACCTAAAATCTTTGTGTTATGATGTATTTATTTCTATTTGAATGATTTACATATGGTTTTAAAGGAACCATGTGGTGTAAATATTTTGGATGAAAAGACTTCAAGTCTTCATACAAATATGCAAGAATGTCAACGCATTTTTAAATAAAATTGATGATTTTAATATTTTATTCTAGTGAACAACATTTTATAATATTAACTAGCCTAGGTTCCTCTTTAGAGTCAATATTTATTTTTTCATAATTTGTTGAACTCAAAAAATGTTTATGCATTTTCTTTTTGATGAACCTGTCATGTTTGTTGAAAATTTATTCTAATGAGACCAAGCCTTTTATAATTTTATTTCATTTTAGTTTGATTACTCCTTCATCTTTTCCTTTGGTAATATATTTTTTATGCATTTGAAAAGGTGAAGAATCCCTATGTGATGAATCACTACCTTCAAAGTATAAATTCTTTAAAATATCAACTTTTTTAAGAAATGAAATATTCTATTGGTAATTATTGAAAACCTATCAATTCTTTGAATTATCTAGTATGTTAGGTCAATATACAAGTTCAACCATGTATTTATCTTTTTGAATTTCTAAATGTGGAGTCAACAACAAATTTGATACTGAAATTGTGTCTTATTTAGATTTATATTCTCTTGGATTAGATTGAATGGACAATGACTTTAAAGCTTATATATTGTCCCAAAATTTATTCTTTTAATACATTAAATGGTAATTTTTCACCTAATATTGGCATTTGATCTATTTTACAATCAATTTTGCATCACTTGAAGTTTTCAAAATTTTAATTCCCATTTACTTTGTAACTTATGGTCCTAGAAAGAGTGATTCATATTATGTAGTATTTTTAGTACATATAATATACAATTTTTAAGAGAATAGAAATATTTATTTATTTGGAGATCTAAAGATAACTCCTACATTAGATCCTATTTAAGAGTAACTATCATCGAATTCCAATGTCTAGTCTTTGTTGGGGCTAGTTTATATGATTCTTGGCATATTCACATCTTTTTATAACACAAAAAAATAGTTTCCTGTAATTACATCCTCATATAATATATCTTCCCATAATTTATTTCATTTTTAATTCTGGTTCAAGGCATTATTTCACTCCTTTGACTAGAATTACTGCATGTGATAAACATAACTAAGTTTTTCCACCAAATTCATTATATAAGTTTCTTCCCAAGAGAATGCCATAACTTGATGGAATATCAACTACTAGGATATTGATCTTGATCCTTTTCTAAGGAAAATATGGAAGAGAAACTTGGGCATCTTTGATTTGACCAAAAAGTGGAACATGTTTTTCTTCCATTGAGTAACAATGACCAATTTTTTTTGTACAAGTCAAATAAAGGGCTTGAGAAATGTTTGTAGGCATTACATTATCTAAGACTCCTATGTCATTATGAAATTAATAAGCTTACATCTCTTTAGGAATAAGGATATGTATAAAGGGTCAACATTATTAGATTTGGAAGTTAATACATCCATTTAATTTACTAGGTTGGAAGAAGGTAGAGAGGTTAATATCCCTTTGGTATTGACCTTATTTTGAGTGGGATTTTTAATTTTGATAAGTTCTACTAGTCTATCTAATTGATCTAGGTATGCTCTAAAATACTCATCTTGTGACATCTAAATTTTAGTCTTGTTGACATGTTTAATTATATCAAAATTAGGTAAACTAGTATAAAAATAACATTCTAAAGGCTAAAATACATTTTAATTACTATTGACAAGAGGAATATTCTTTGTATAACCAGTAATAGTATTTAGGGAAGACCCACCTAATCTATTCAAAGGTCATTTTCTTTTCATCTAAACAAGAGGTGGTATTCCTCTCGAAAGAATAACATTCATTTATTCTTCTTGGATATTATTTTGTTTATTTTTATGATTCTGAGTTCTTGTGAAGACTGTGAATGACTGAATATTCATGCCTCCAACATTGTCCCTATAATCATCTTCTTCTAACTTATATTCCATGAAGGTATTCACAGAGTCGCTACTAGGTTATTCAATATCACATTCTTGAAGATCTAGATTTTGTAAATCATATTCTTCTTCAATCTCTTCATACCCAAATATCTCTTCTATTTATAAAATGACATTCACATGTGGAATTTCATTTTACAAAGGAGGAGGTTCTAGTGTGTGCATATTTTTCTAAGGATCTTACAATTGAGGATGATCCCTTTAAAAAGGTACATAATTTCATCTTAGAATATCTTGATAAGGAGAAATGATAATTTTTTGAGGTAATTATTTCTTCAAAATCCTTATATCATTGACCATTTTATGTAAGAGTTATTTGGTATAAGAATGAACCTATTCTATATTTTACCTTTTGATGGTTCCTTTTTTAGCTTACTAGCCATTATCTTATCATCCTTAATTTCAATATCTAGAGTCTAAGTTATAATCAAATTAACTACTCTAAATATTCTTAATTGTTAACTTACTTTTGGTAATTGAGAATTGATAAAGAATCACTTTTGATTTTTATCTATATGTTTAGAATTTATTGGTATTTTATGTAGTATCTTTTTAAATTGGATACGAAATCGGTCATAGTTTTTGAACTTATTTATTTATCTAGATGAGTTGAGCTAGTAATGTATGTGCATCTTCTGTTGATTTGAATCTAATTTCAAACTTGATTTTTATATCTTTCCAATTTGTTATCATTCCTAGAGGAATATGATAAAATCAATATTTATCTTTATTCTATAGAGTTTCAAAAAATAATATCACTTAAATATCTTCATGTTATAGTCCTATAATTCCACCTATAAAAAAAGTGGCAATATGTTCATCTAGATGTTGTTTGTTTTTACCTAAAACTTCAAAAAAAATCTTTTGTGAGCCTTTTAGGAGATTACGTAACTATCTTAGAGCCAAATGACTAATTATATTTCCCCAAGGTGGATCCATGACTGGAAACGTAGCTTGTAATGGTATAGTAATGCCTAGTAGAATAATAGCTTGACTGATAATTGTACCTCCATGAAACTGTTTAATTTTATTAGTAGCTATGGGAAGACCAATTTATTTTTTGAGTATGCCTTTTTTTATAGATTTAATTTGAAAGTAGAAGCTTCTTACAGTTGATAGAAAGGATCAGTTTCAACTTTCTATTTACTAGCTCTAGTGAATCTTTTTTCCAAAAAAATTTATTGTTGATGACGAGATGGTGTAAATTAAATAATTCTATGGGTTGGTCTTCTTTGTTTAAATATACATGAAACTAATGATTCATCACTTTATGCCAAAATAGAATGGTATTCCTCATCTTCTAATAACTCAATAATTCTATGAAAGTGTGATGAATTGGTTCTATTATCCCAAGAAAATGTTCTCAAATAAGATAAAATATCTTCTTACATTTGGCTCAACTAGTCAAGATTCAGTAGAAGAACTAGTGTTTAGATTGTTTAAATGGTCATTTAGATGAAATTATTACTGATGATAAACTTTGATAAGATATATGACCTATTTTCCTTGCTTATCTTGTTGCTTGTATCACTAAAATGATTTCACTATTTCTTTGGGCAATGGTATCATGATCTTATTATATGTTTATCACCATAGTGACAATATTGAATTCAGAAATACTTGTTTTATTAGACTAATTTTTGAAGACTTGAGGCAAGACCTTATTCAATAATTTCTTTCCAATTCAAACCAAGGTGAGGGTCAAGATTTTAGATAACTGAGATGGTCATGAATGAAAGCTACTAATTTTTAGCTACTAGTCAAGCTTCGTGTGCTTCTCTACATGTATGAATTCTTCCTGATCTTTCTTCATAGTCTAACTCTTGGTTTAAAATTATCAAAATGATTTGGAATTTGGTTACTGAAACTTCATTAGAATCCCAAGCAATTTGGATAATGTGGTAAATAATATATAATTATTTATATTACTATAAATCTAGTTTAGGTTCACAAGGTGGTCCTTTGGTGGATAGAAAAGACATATGGAATGATATCTTAAAATGTGGGTTACACGAGTGTTGTATAAATGTACCCCATGATGGGAGCCCAAAATTATTGGCATGAAAAACTTTTGGGTGGACAAATAGACATTTATCATCAATAGTCATAGGATGAATTCCCTCTCCAATTAGTAGATGGAGCTTCCTTTATTGAGAAGATGAAATAAAGAGAGATAAGAGAGGAGTATATTTATAAAATTTAAAATATTGACACATCCAATAAGCCAAAATTAAAACCTTATCTAAAATGTCAAAGAAATTGATATTTTTTCTTAGGAGGTAACATATATCATTCAATAGATAATAATGACTTATAATCATTCATATAAATGCACATCATACACCAAAGTAATTATATATAAATGATAGTAGAAATTAATAATCACTTTGTATTTCCTTACAAAAATTAAAGAATCGCTTTCTAGCTCCATCGAGGTTTCATCAAAATTAAAATAATATATGTGGTTTCAAAAGGAAATACTACAATGAAACTTCCAAATTTTGACTATTTTGTGACAATTGTGATAAATTTTTGAAAGAAAAGAATTGAACACATTTAGATAGTAAACACACATAATTTGTGAATAAATATTGAATGCAAAGTTTTCATAATATACTTGAATTGATCTTTGTTAGAATGCAAATACAATCTCCTCTTTCAAAAGTGTTTTGAGAAGTTTCAATCAAGACCCCTATAAATAAACCTCTAACTCATATTTATAGGTTGAAATGGGTGTCTACAGAGCATAACCTACTTTTAAAAAAAAATTAGAACATGTAAAAGCACATTAAATAATTTTCACAATTTGGAATTTTTAAAAATGCATTAAAATGCACAACTTGCAAAAAATGCATGTGTTTTGCACAATTTTCAAAAGTACAATAATAAATTTAAACAACTTGAAATTTTGTGTCAAATAATTTACAGTATTCAAAAGAGTAAAAAGGACCTAGTACAATTATATTATTTTACAATGTTTGAATTAACTAAAAAGGTATAAGTGAGAATGACTCAGGAAAAATGAGACTATAAAAAATCAAAATTTGGTGAAGAATCATTTTTTATCATCTTTGGTGATGATTATTTGGAATTGTTTATATTTCTTAGGCTATGGTTTATTTTTTTATATTATTCAAATATTGTCATGACTTCTAACATTTTATCTTCATCTGACCCATTTGAATATATATAAACTATTTTATTCATCACAATATAGATCTACCCTTTTTTGAGATATTCCTTGTAACTTATTTAGCATTGTATCTAGTTTGTCCAGATTATTATGATACTTGATTAATGTCTAAATTGAATCATAATTAAATGAAGAATTTAGAGTTGTAATTTTTTCAAAACTTTTCTTGAACTCATCAATAATGACTTCTTTAGATAGTAGTTTCCCCTTATCATCCATGAGATTACATTTTAATTTTCTTACCTCTCCTAGTATTTAAAGGATAGAATTTCCTCCTATTGATTTATAATCTTAAAATTTAGTAACAATTTATATGACAATACGAACTATGAATTTTAAATCCCGCCAAAACTCAATGAGATATAAAATTTCTTATTTTTGTATGACTTTTCTTGAGTTAGGTCATTTGGGTAGGTAAAAGAGAATTATTTCAATGTAGGGATCAAATTGTTCCATTTTTCACCTCTTTCTTATATTTTATTTGAGCTTTAGTTACTTGATCATGTTTAGATTAAATTTCAAAATGGATAGCTATGTTGTCTAAAGAATAAGGATACCCTATTGTAAAAAAATCAATCCATTATTTTGTTTCTTCACCCATGTGGATAATTTATTCCACAACATGTAACGTCTCTATATCATAAATTTGATCAAAAACTAAATGTGAAGATTGAATTGGTTTTAAAAATTTCTGAAACTACAAATGTTAGCTATTCAACTTTTCCTTTGAGTTGACCTTTTGTGACTTTATCACTATCCATGTTCTCAAATAATGTGCCAATTATATTTTAGACATTTTATTTCATGCCTTCTCTTGTAGCCTTTCTTAGATTGACCTTGATGATTTTATAGCTATATGTACTGATATTATCTTTGTCTTTTTCTATTGGAGGAATAACTACTTCTGCATACCTATCTCATTTTTTATCTATGGTTTTTCATGACACTATTTTGATCTTATTTGTTGCATGAGGATGAACAATAGCCAAGATGATATAATCAATCTCTCAAGGTTTTTTAATCTTCTTCCTTTTATTCACAACTTTAATTAGCTCATAAGGAAATTCTATTTTAGGGTATTTTTTCATAAGGGTAGTATCAAGTTATTGTTGAGCTTTAAAAGAAGGGAAATAGTCTAATAGAAACTAAGATTTTTCAAGTACAATTTCACATTATTCTTTTTCTATTATATCAACTTTAGTCTTGGGAGAAGGTTCGATATACAATTCAAAATTTGGAGTAAGAGATACTGGAATTGAACTATCAAGTTAAGTAAGAATGGATGAATCTAATAATGAAGATAAATTAGAAGAAATAGATTGTTGTGTAATATTAACTACTAGGGTTTGAGGTTGGGTAAAATTATAAAAATGATTTTATTCTAAAATATAAAAATTTAGAGTACTTGTAATCTTATCACCCAATCTCCTTATCTTCAACTTGAGTAGATTCTTCACTAGAATAGTCTCTATGACATCTTCAACTTCTATCTCAGCCTCTGTTTCTTTTAGATCCTTACTAGTTCTTGTTATTAAATATGTTTCTTCTTTGATTTGATATTTTTGATGAACAATGCGTAATTCATATTCCTTTATAGTAGAGGAAACTTGATTTATCCACATTGATGCCCTTGCTTTTCAACCACTTAAGGATTATGTTCAATATGCCCTAAGTGTTGTTAATGAGAGATGTAGATTCTCCCCTATGTTAATCAACTCTTTAAAGAGGTTTTGATTCAATTTATTCTTTTTCATAGATGGGATCTAATGGATATTCATTATCTATAATATTTTTTTTGAGCTCCACTATATCAAATACAATCACATGTTCTTGGGTGAATTGTGAAAAATCACTAATTCTTACCTCCTTTTCATCATTATAGTCATCCATTAGTCCTCAAAGTGATGCACATGTTGGTGTGAATAACCAATAATATTCTAAATCATGTTTATAACATCAAATGAAGATTGAAATCAAATTATTAGAGAGTAACTCAAGTCATTTCCTCATCGATCAATTTTGCTTTGGCTAAAGAAGCACAAGTATATCGACCAATAGAAATAGAAAATTTTAACCCAAACTTGTGTTTAGAAGATATTATATTTTTTGTTTTAGTGAAGTGTCTCACTAGTTCCATCAAAGCCCATTTTTCAACCACATATATCATAAGTATATATGGAGTAACATCATAGCCAAAAAATTTCAAGTAAGTGAATGTTGGGAATTATATGAACCATGTTCCCCATCTGGAAATATTTGCAGAGGCTTGAATTCATAGCCTCAAATTGTATGGTTCTAGTTCAAACATATCAATTAAATATTGTAATAATGCATCATTCACCCTATGGAAATGTCATGAAATTTATTTTAAAGAGGGTTGGGGATAGAAATCATAGATTTCTAAAGTTTGCATGTCACCTATTGTGTTCAAACCATCATAAAATATCTTTATGGTGACAACATAAACAAGATAAGAAGTCATTTAGAGGTTGTATTGACTTCTACAAGCTCATTTTGACTTGAATATGATATTAACTATCCCCAGTTGATATATTGATTATTTTGTTGAATGGTCCATTTATACCTATAAATCTATGTTTATAAATTTATAGCAATTGTGATAAATACTACTCTATTAATACATGTTAATTACTATGGTAATTGGTTTCTTTACCTATATTTGAGCTCTCTCAAGATTTTTTTATTTGAATTATGATTTTTTCATTCATTTTATATTTAGATTAAATTTTTAAGCATTCAAAAAGGTGACTGGATGATTTTTTTCACATTCATTGAATGGTTTATTGTATCTCTAGGGACTAGGTGGCAAGTAACTATAAGCTATTATCAAATGAAAATAACCAAATGTTGGATGCAAGTAACTGGGTGTTAGACAACAACAATTTGGTGTTATATGATAATAAGTAGGTGTTAGATGATGACATACAAGTGTTAGATGATAGTAAGTAGGCATCAGGCATGTCAAGATACTATAATGATTAGTCAGATGATTGAAACTAGCTACCAGGCAAATAAAAGTAGATGTCATTTTTTTACAATGTTGATTCGATGGATTATGTTGAGTGTGTTAAGGCATCAAGTAAGTTTAAAAAATAGAATAACCTATTATCTTATTTTATCCAGAGTGCAAGCATAGGTATAAATATAAAATTATGTATATTCATTTTTATTAGGGTTCAATAATAATTAAATCTATAACCATTTTAATTGCAGAATGTATTGATAATAGTATAAATAATATGCCTTCACTTGAAGATGTACCTAGGTATAAAATTCCAAACAAAGGTACCAAATATTAAATTATTGTATTTTTACTTATATTAACTTTCTTAATAAATCTCAATAATAATTATAAGTCTACAACAATTTTTCATGAATAATCTAATGATAACACGATCGAAGATTTGCCTCCATTGGAAGACATACCTAGGTATGAAATGCTAGACATAGGTACTAAATAGTATTTGATTTACTATTTTTTATTTATTTTCACTTGTATTACAATGTTTATTAATAATTGGTCTAATACAATTTTTACATGCAAAATAGAGTGATAATAGTATCGAAGATATGTCTCCAATGAGAGACGTCCCTAGGTATTAAATGCCAAATAGAGGTAATAAATATTATATGATTTATTGTATTGTTAATTATTTACACTTTCATAGTAAGGACCAATTTTTAATAATAATTACAAGGTCTATAGCTATTTTAAAAGTGGAACCCACTTATAACCCTTTTGAAGATATGCCTTCACTAGAAAACATCCTTGGGTATGAAATGCCCTCACTGAATTCAAAGAAAAGGAGACTGAAGGCATCATATGGATGTCTATTATGAGTACCTAATACTAGATGAGAGTCCTACTCATATATCACAATCTTTGGGTGGGTGCATGAAGTTGGGGGATAATTCAGTGGACATCTACCCAATTATTCAATAATGCATACACATTTTCTAAATAATGCATACACATTATTATATAAAATGTACATGTTATAGCTTGGTAATTACTAATCCATAATGAATATGTATTATATAATAACATGTTCTTGTTATATAATAATGCATATGCATTATATAATGTGTACACATTATTGATTGTGTTTGTTTGTGTTAAAAAGGTCCCATGACCCCCAATTTAGAAATTTCATTCATGCCTCTCACAATACTCATTTAGTGATTGTGCTTCTACCTATCAAGGGAAAATTACTTTCCAGAAATCCATTGGAAAGCTCAATGCATCTTGAACTTCATGATGCTACCACATAAACAAGGTTAGTCATCAAAAATTACACATATTAACCTTGTATTTTACAATTTTTTGGTTTTTTACATTATTTAGTTTGTAAATTACTTGTTTTAAATAGTCTATTCCATCGTAGGAGACCATAACCATCTTCATATCCCTCTAGTTGACCTTGTTATTTTTGTTGATGACCCTCTACCAAACCCTCCATCTGTTCCTCCACCTAACCCTCCATTTGACCATTTTATTCCTTTAGATAACCCTCCACCTAACCCTCCTAATCCTCCATCTAACCCTCTACCTAGCCCTCCTATAATACCAAAAGATCCTTCAGGTAGCCTAGAGTATCTAGTTTCACACATTATGGAAGACAAAATTGAAATTGATCAAATAATTAGGAGAATGAGGAATCTTGCATCCACCAACAACCACTACACTTATCTAGCCAATAACCTAGAGTCATTATTTGGTTAAATTGACTCTATAATGATACAAACTAATAGATGGCCATCTTATCAGGATAGTTGTAGGGATTATTATGCTGAAAAATTGTCATAAAATGAGGTTAGAAAAAAGAAAAATCCAACATTTATGCATTATTCATTGACTTAGCCACCAATACACCACTTCTAGTAATTGCTAAATGTTTCCCAATCCATAAGGACCCATACAATTTGATCAAATCTAATTTTTAGGAATGATGGTGGATAGTGTTTGATTATCCACCATGTAACAACCATGGGGTCTCATTTTATTTTTTTAGGAAACATTACTGTGAGTTTATCCTCAATGAGATTTTAAATTATTTTGATTATATTGAGTTTTAGGGCTGAGGGAAAATCTCTTTAAAGGATCGACCAAGTGCACACCATGTGCCAAATAAAATTGTAAGGATCCCTACCCAAAAGATACTTTATCATAAGATCCCCTTTGTGATGAATGAGGTCATGGAGATCAACACTATGAATTCACTTACTGAGCTTACCTATACACTCGTTCAATATACAAGTAGGCTTTTAGTGACATATGTTGGAGATACGCCTCCTAGTGTGCATAATTTACCCCATCCTTGTAGATATTATAGATATATATTTATTGAACCTTCTGATGATGATGGTGCTAGTGGTTTAGAGGGGTTGGATGATATTATCTTGAGTGAAGATTTTTTGGCATGTACATTTGGTGTACAATTACCAACCACTACATGGATGCAGGTATATTTTATATATTTATGTCATGTCAAATTTAAGCTTTATTTGAAAATTTAAAATCTAATAATTAATTTACGCATGAAATGATTAATATATATAGGTCTTTATGTTCTAGGAGGATACAATGCCTTCATCGTCACATACCACATTTCTAGGATTTGATCTTATGTAGCCATTATTTATATATACGGATCTTACTGCTAACCCATCTACTACTACAACTACCTCTATTAGCATGATAGATTTTAATTATACAGAGGATAAATTTTGAGTACATCTTACATTCTTGGTTTAATAAAATATAAATAATTTCCATGTATCTTTGATACTTTATAGAAAACTAAATGAGAACTTATTTGTTCAATTGATATCTCGAGTAGACACTCCTCCATCACTACGAGTGGAGATGGACATAGGAATTATTATAGTGATGTAATCTATACATGCCTTCATAGAGGTACATATTAACTTATAATTTTGAATTGTAAAATATATTTTTTTAATAATTTTACCACATACTTACCTGACAAATATAACTATTGTGAATGTATTGTGTATGTAGGGTTGTCCTATGACATATAATAGTCTAATTCAGATGGTTAGTAGGGAAAAATCTTATATTTCATCCTCATTTTAGATGCATATTCATGTAGCTCAACCTACCATTGACCAAATCGAGCCTGAAATTCATATTTACCAAGACCACGAGATGGTAGTAAGTGCATGTTTAAATGTTTTTTATTCTATTTTAAAATTAATTTCTTAACTTAGATTCATACATATTTTATGTTAATTTTCTAATAATACTTATAATTCAATAGGTTTAGATACAAGAGAGCTAAGATCATAGGACCTACATTCATACCTTTGAGGCATTCGAAGGATCTCCATCTACTAGCAAGACATCCCATGGAGGGTCTTCTTCGAGGATGGAAAATAGAGGGAGGTTATTTAATTATTAGCTCATGTCTTACATGTGATGTAATTTTTTGTATGTATATATAGTAATGTACACATTTTTGTATGCATATATATGGTAATCTATGTATTATTGACATTGTATATGTGCTTATATGGAATTCACTTGACATTCTAT
Source organism: Torreya grandis (assembly GCA_037957365.1). Lineage (NCBI taxonomy): Eukaryota > Viridiplantae > Streptophyta > Pinopsida > Cupressales > Taxaceae > Torreya > Torreya grandis. Next base: position 1,193,513 of record JARHVA010005419.1, read on the forward strand.
TATGTCTTCATTTTTTAAGCCTTTATGGATTTTATTATTATATTGTAATTTATGTTGATATAATATTATTTTTGTAAATGGATGAATAAGTAGTTGAAATTTATGTGAATGTACTTGAGGTTGTATGATTAACTTCTTAGTAGTTCCTAAGATGGTGCTAACTTGATTATAATGGATTTTAATTTTAAACACTAGTGTAGTATGGATATGATATATATCATTTAATTAAGATAGGATCATTTCAGGAATATGTCAAATTTATCATTATCTATTAATACATGAAAATAAATTAGTAATGACTTAGGACCAATTATTATAGCTATGTTAATTATCCCTGTTGAACATTGTCATTGATTAAGGGAGAGATTGTTGAACATTGTCATTGAGTGTTTGGATTTGATATTTAATGTTGTCATTGATGTCAAAGGTAATTTTTAAGATGCATGGTTCTTTTATTGATTTCAATCTAATATTATTGATGTCAAAGGTTCTTGTGCAAATTTTTCATCAAGTAAGCCTTGAGGTATGTATATTAATGAGTTTTGTTGCTAGCATAATGAATGGCATTGTTGTGATAAGAGAATACTATTTGAAGAATATACTAATGTCATATTTATTAAAATCATTAATAATTAGCATGAGTGAATAAATTTTATTAAAAAAAATGTAAATCATCTTGTAATGCTTTGTCTATACCTTGTGAGATGGTATTTGTAGGTGGCATGGTGAAATGAGTGAGCTCCGAAGAAGAAGCAGTATGATTTGAAGATCTATGAAAGCAATTCTAAAGATGCTCCAAAGAGAATGATATGAAGAATACATAAAAATAATTAAGTATGAGAGAGATTATTTGAGGTTATATCTTTGAGGACTCTCCAATTGATTAAAAGATCAACTTCAAAGATCTGTATATATAGCTTTGAAGATGTTATGAAGACCCCAATTGAGCTCCAAAGATTTATAAGTAGTTCTGAAGATGTTATATTGAAGTTATGAATAAGTGTGAGTGTATGAGATTCAATAAGAATACATAGTAGACATTGAGACATAGGAGAGTTTTAAGGTGAAAACTACAAAATGGCTAGAAGGTCAAATTTAAGGACTAATAAGACTTGTAGGTCAAGGCTTAGAAAACAAGAAGAGAGATGGTGGCTAGATGAGATAATTGGATCAGTTTCCATGACATGAGTGAGAATGTTAAAATTGATATAGGTGAGTAAATTTTTTTAAGTATGTACATGAATTTTTAGATCAAGGTTTGCAATAAAAGGCTTGTAAAGTATTTCAAGGTTTCTTGTACACAGAATGAAGAATGGTCTACCTGAGAAGGTTTTCATAGTTCTCATTGGAACGTGTATCTTATGCATGAGAACATAAGTTTTTCATGGTATATGAGGAAGGTTTTTATCTAAAATTTATAATCATTGGATTTTGGAAAGAGAAGATAAGTTTTATGAATGATCATTAAGATCTAAAGATAGTCTAAACCCTCATAAAACCCTAACAAGGACCTGATGTTGAAGATCTTGTTTTAAATACCTTAGAATGGTTTTATACGGCCACACAAGTTATTTTATATTGAATTCAACTCTCCTAGTCATATCCACATGTGATTGGTTTCTTAGGTAAGTGAGAAGACCCTACAAGAAAGTGTTTATCTTTAGGAGATTTGTTGTAGTAAACATAGTTGACCAAGTCAAAGTTTCCAAGTGAATGAAGATCAAATTTTGAGAATTTTAGTTTATTTTCATGATTATTTATGGAAAATTTATAGATATCAAGTTTTTTAATTTGGTGATAAAATTTGGCAAATCGATAACAAACCTAGTGGTGTAGATAGTAAGGAAATCAGATAGATGTGATAAGATGTTTCCTATTGATGTTTCATGTAAGAAGTAATGCATTTAAATACATGATAATGATGTTTGGGTCTCTAATGATCTATTTATTATTTTTATAAGTTTTTAAGTTAGTGAAATAGGTTAAAACATTGAAGCTAAAATGGCTTATCTGACTGAGTAGAGTCTATGAGAGAGAAGGTTAGAAGATTGGACTATAAGACCAATAGTTTTCATTAGCTCTCATGATGAGGTTGATGTGAGGATGTTTTAATATCATTTTAATGCATTTAAATAATTTGAATGCATTCAATCATGTGTCATATGTTCATGTTTTATTGACTATGTTTTGGAGTCAGTTGGTAGTTCTGAGTGAACATCTTGCAGAGAAGTGTTTGAATATGTTTACCCAGAGTTGAAGCATTAGATGGAGTTTTTGATGACCTATAGGTCATGGGGTTTATAAATAGGTAATTGTTTCTATGGTTTTTTGGAAAAATTGATTACATGTCTTAGTTATTCAAGACAGATTTTCTATATATGCGAAGGCATTTTATAAGAAATGATTTGAGTAAGGGTTTAAGTGGTAGTTGGACCTAAAAGGTCTTGTAAACCTAAATTAAAGTTTGGTTAGGTCTATTTTAGTGGCATATGACTTTTTCTTGCTATGTGAGGTTTCTGGATATGCTTTAACAAAGATCAAAGGGTAACATGTTGCTAAAAAGGCCTATTAGATCTCCATAGTATTAAAAGAGGAGTAAAGGCTAATTGATATATGTCTGACCTCTTATATTGATTGATTCATGATTAAGGCATGTTATTTTAATATGATAATACATATTCATGGCTGACCTAATTTATTTAGATATGTATTTGACCTAGAAGGATATGATCAAGTAATTTGTATAAATAAAAGGTAGTTAGGCCTATTTTGGGTGTGGTTAAAGAGAGAGAAGAAGAAGATAATAAAATGATATAGATCATTTTAGATCATAAAGAGTTCATGTGGACCATCAAAAAATTATTATGAATATCTAAAATAGGTTCTTCATAATAGGATAAAGGTTATAAGACCTAATCAAGCCATGAAGAGGGTTAGTTGAGCAAATAAGGTTGATGATCGGTTTGAGAGGGACTGAAAAGAGTGAATAACTGAAAGAGAAGATCATCATCTATTAAATAAATAACAAAGGTTTCTAAAGGTGATCGAATAATCAAGTGGTTGAGTTATTCTTGAGTCATCTAGGGGGTTAGTGCCTCCCTACAAGTTGGTGTTTTCTATATCCAAGTGGGTCCTTGGTGAATTAGGGGTTGGTTCTCCTTGCTAAGTTGGTTCGTAGTTAAAGACTCTATTAAGTTGGTGCTTGATAGATTTGGGTTGCTACTCTAATTTGAGTGGGTGATCTATTGAAAATTGATGTTTGTCTTATAATATTATAGTCTATTTGCTTCATCAATGGGTTTTTTTCCCCTGAGGAGTTTCCCATGTATATGTTGTGTTCATGTGTTTCATGCTCTTATGATTTGATGTTTATTATTGTTAAGATGTACATGCATGTTATAATGATTCATACATATTTGAATTGAAAGTAAAGTTTTGAAAATGTATTTACCCCCCACCTCTTAGTCATCTTGTTCCCAACAATCCCAAATGGTGTCTTATTTATAATACAGTCATATCCTCTATTTTGTATGGTTGTGCCGATTAGATATTTGTGTGTATATATCAAATATTTGTAACAAAATTAATTATACACACGTTAATACTTCAACCATTATGAATAATAATCACATTTTTTACCTAAAATTTCATGTATATATATAAAATATAATGAATAATTGACCATGGTTAGAATCATCCTTTGTTTTTCTGGTCATAAAAAGTAATTAGAGAAGGTTACTTACTTGTGCTATTAACTACATCAATGAATCCATCAACTAGATGCACGTCATAAAACTTTGGAGATGTTTTATTAACTACCACATGGACATCATCTTATTTTTTGGATTGATTAGCATGGTTTAGAAAATATTTTTAGATTTTGATTTGGTTGAGAAACATATTAAATCCAAGTACTATTATAACCTTGTATTTATATTTGTTTATCTTCGATCAGGTCTTGGATCATATGATTTAGAGTAATTTGCATTTATTTTAAGAATGGCTAAGGAGTCTATGGAAATCACAATATGCATTAACATTAGTGTTTTGAAGAAAGGACCTTGATTAGTCAATTAATTTTCACTATGGAGGTCAAGATATCATATTGTATTCTTGACTAATTTATTATAAATGAGGTTTTTTTTTACTTTCATTATCAACAATGAAGTGTAATGTTTGACCATTGATCCACATTTGATAGTTTTAGGTTATTTGTAAAATGAAGTGTAATGACAAAATTTTAGGACTCAACTTATATTTCTTCCTTAACTTCTTTTACACTCCTAAGGCCTCCTCTAGGCTTCACTAGGCTTAATGGATTTACAATTAAAGCATGAATTTAATGACTTTAAATATGCCTTCCAACATCTTATTATACATTATACCATACCTATATACTTCTCTTAGCTTCCCCTTCACTTATCTTGACTCAGTTCTCTTTGGCCTTTCAAGGGCTATTAGGCCTAATTCATGCCTCCAAGGGGTATTTAGCCATGAGGCCTTCTTGTTGGTTATAAACCTTATATCCATGCTTATTATATATAATATAACTTTAATTAACCATTATTAGGCTTATGGACCATATTTTCCTTGGCTTTCCTCTCTCTTGGCTTGATTATTAGCCTTATCCTTGTAACCCTCCAAACCTCTAAACCTCCTTGTCTGGAACAAACTATGACACTTATAAGAAAATTAAAACATTTTTTGGATACCATTTATGCCATTCCTACTTGACACAAAATTTAATCTTATAATTCATAGTGGAAGTGTTCTTTATCTTCTATGGTCTTCGTCAATTAGGTCTCCTTATGCTTATTTAGGCCTATGGGTAGTCTTTCAAATAAGAAACCAAACTGTAGAGTTCTACCCACTCACCAAAACACTCAAATATTTCATAGGGTAAACAATAAGATCTAATGACCAAGTTTAAAGTCAATATTATTTAGGACACTATCTCTATCTCAAAATCTAACTTCTCTTAAGTTCTCATTAAACCTCTTTGCATGGTTCTTGAACACCATTTATTAATTTCAAAACTTCCTCATTAATTCATAGGCTCCCATTATTTTTAAAATATTTAAAATCACATGTATTAATTGGTTTCATCCCTTCCTAATCTTTCATTTATATCTAAACAGAACCTATGGGACATTTGCATGTAAGAACATAGTTCCAAATAGGGGTACAGACCCTACAACTCAATTTTATTCCTCCTCACAAATGCTAGCACCCTCCAATATTTCCAACACTTACTCCACATGCTAACCTAACTCCCTTACACGTTTCAATACCTTTGAATAAGTAAAGGAAAAGATATAATGTTTTATCTCCTATCTAAGTCTATAGGATTGAGCCCAGGATGAGAGTGAATTTAATTTATTTTACTAAGTTCCATAATATTTAAAATATTCATTCCTTCACTAATAGGTATTCCCTATCACATTTGTGCCTTGTATGTAATCTAAAGGCTTTATCATTAGTCTTCATCATCAAACTCAACACTTTCCTCTTGACTATACTAGTCATCTACAGAATACTAGGATTGAGATAACTTTTCCTTGAGTCTATTAACTATTAATCCCATCAATTCCAATAAAAATACTTTTTATAATTAAATAAAATATATATTCCATTCATTTAATGTATCTTAATACTAAATATAATTCTTTGATGATGTTAGCAGTCACTTTTCATGGACTATTATAGGTTACCTATAGGGTTGGCAAATCTGAGCCCACAACACAAAGGTATAAAGATTTTTAGATGATTCCTTCACTAAAACTAATGGTTAAGACCTCTATTATCACTCTATAATCTTTATCCATCAACCATATAACCTTGAGCACTCACCTCATTCTCTAAAATCTCTATTTTTAAAATTGTCATAGTTCATCTATAGGGTTTCAAAGACTATGAATGGCCTCTCTTCTCCATTTGGATCTTCTCATATACTTTGATAAGGTCTTAGAAAACATAGGAGGAATACTTACTTATAGTTTTCATATCTACTTAGTTTCCTTTAACTTGTAGGTAGTCCTATAGGTCTTGTCTTAGGAATGCAACTAGGCTTCAAGCTACCTATAAGGTGCTCTTTTGATGAGCTCAAATGTTTTGGTTCATTTGACATCATTACCTGACTAGGATCACTATATATGGGTCTCCATTATCATAATTTTTTTTTTCATTCTTGTATTTGGAAATCACCTTTTCAAGTACACTTCACCACTTGACCTCTTAGATTGACTCTAATAGACCTCATATGCATTACCAAAGAATGAAAGTGACTTAAAGAGATAAAACCTTTGAATGATGTTATAATAACCTATAATATGGCTCAGGAATTAATATGCATAACGATACCTCGTGGATTAACCTCACTTTATGACTTAAAGATGCTTATGAATTGGCAAAAAGACATGACACAAGGAGAGACTTTAAATGGAAATGTTACTATGTCACTCATAAACCTTAACATCTCTAAAAATCTTAAAGAATGCTAAGAAACCTTAATATATACTAATTGATACCTCCATAGACCATTTTAAGGAATCAAAAGACATAATATGGATATTAATAATGTTATGAGACATGACAAGTGAAATTTTTGAACTATAAGGGTGATAATTTGACCTGTGAGGTCAAAGTTGTTCAAAAACTCCATTTCTAGTGGATCTTCACTATAAAATAACAATTGCAACATGTTTTAATTAAAAATAATGTCTAGTTTCATGTTATATTCCTCCCATCATTCCTAGTTGACAAACCCACCACCCATTCCATCCTCAAGAATGAGCTTTCCAATATAAGAAAAATGTATAATTTTAGCATAACTTCACATGTGCATAGAATGGAAAACATAAGTCATTTAGACAAATATTAAGATCCCTCCTATAGGTGTTTGAAAAAATTTGTTTCATTATAGATCACATTGGATGAATATTATAGAGCAATTCATGGTATAAGTTGCAGTGATGGGTCCTGAAATACAACTTTTTGGCAGTAAATAGATAACTTTTCGAGCTCCAATAGGCATTTTTAACTCTGATACCCCCAGGTTAAAATATATCCATTGTATCACATTTAAATAAGTAAATTACACATGTTTTGATGACCTTGATGTCCAAGTCTACCTATAAATACATTTTCACTATTGTTCAGGAGGATGAAAACACTAACAACAAATATTGTTAAAGTTGGAGTTATTTTTCAAGAACTCCATTTCCAGTGGTTATTCATGAAAAATTGGAACATATAACATGTACATATGGGATAATAACATCTAGGATCATATTATTATCCTCTCATCATGCTCAGTTGACAAACCCACCACTCATTCTGGCCTCAAGAATGACCTTCCCAATACACGAAAAATGTAGAATTTTAGTGCAACTTCACACGTGCATAGAAAATAAACCATAAGTCATTTATATGAACCATTAAATCCATCCTTTAGGTGTTTTAAAACTATTATTTTACCCTATAACACTTTTTCTAAACCTTTTATATAAATTCATGATATAATTTGTAGTGATGGGTCCGAAAATATAACTTTTTGGCAATGAAGAAACAACTTCTTGAGATCCAACTAGCATTTTTACCTCCAAGACCCCCAGGTGAAAATATATCCATTGTATAATTTATGAATAGGTTAATTACATATATTTCCATGACCTTTGTTTCCAAGTCCACCCATAAATACATTTTCACTATTGTTTAGGAGGATGAAAACACTAACATATATTGTCAAAATTAGAGTTATTATTCAAAAACTCCATTTACTATGGTTCTTCAATTAAAATTGGCAATAAAAACTTGTATATATGGGTGAATAACATATAGAACCATTTTATTTTACTCCCATCATGCCCATTTGACAAACACATCACCCATTCCGGCCTCAAGAATGACCTTCCCAATACAAGAAAAATATAGAATGTTAGTGCAACTTCACATGTGCATAGAATGTAAACCATAAGTCATCTAAATGATCCATTAGATCCCTCCTCTAGGTGTCTAAGAATTATTCTTACATTGAGTAGTACTTTTTCTGAACCTTGGATAGAACTTCATGGCATAATTTGCAGTGAAAGGTCCTTAAATGCAACTTTTTGGAAGTAAAGAGAGAACTTCTTGAGCTCCAATAGAAATTTTTACCTTTGGAACCCCTAGGTGGAAATTTATCCATTATATCACATCTAAATAGGTGAATTACACGTGTTTTCATGACCCTGATGTCTAAGTTCACTTAGAAATACATTTTTACTATTGTTTAGGAGGACAAAAACACTATCAACAAATGTTGTCAAAGTTGAAGTTGTTATTTGAGAACTCTATTTTTGGTGCTTCTTCACTTTAAAATGTAATTTCCAACATGTGTTGATGATAATATGGAATCTATGACCTCATTATTGTCCTCCCATCATGTCTATTTGACAAACCCACCACCCATTATGGCCTCAAGAACAACCTTCCCAATATACAAAGGGCCATCACTTGGGTTTTATAGCTCCAAATGACTTGAAATTTGGATTGAAGATATTCCTTGAAATTTTAGAACTTTTTGATTAGTCTGATATTTGTGGTGTACCTGAGGAGAGATAAAACACAAAAACTCTATCTTAAAATCTCTATGTGCTAGTCTTTATATGTTTGACACATTCTTGATGTTTGATCATTTCATGCATATTGGTAAGGTTCATAACAAAATGAAAAGGTGATTTGGGACTGTTTTATCCCTTGTGATACTAAGGACTTAGATTTGATAATATTTCCTTTGGTTGAAGCTTGCTAAAACATGGTTCTATACATTATAAGTCATGTAAAGGTTACATATGGGACCAAACCGTACATTATCAAGCCTTAGTTTTAAAATAAAAAAGTTTAGGGATGTTCATATAGAGTCATTGAAGTCATATTTAGGTCTTAAAGTGAAAACTTATTCAAGTTATAAAATTCTTCATAAATATCCAACTTTTTATTCTAAGCAATTAAGATAACCCATTTTGAGCAAATCTTGTAATCTGAGCAAATTCGTACATGATCAACCTTATTAGTCTAAAAGAAAAGTTAGAGAATCTAAAAATAGTTTTTTTTTTTTTTTTTAAAATTTATTTATTTATAATTAGGTTTTTAAATGCTATTTTTCTCAAGATATCTAAATTTATCTTCCTAGGCCTATCATACATTGTCCTTGAGGCTTGACAATAAATTAAAACTTGAATATTTCCTAAATTACACGGTAAAACTTCATAAAATCTTTGAATCATATGTTTTTTAGCATGCTTAAGATGATACAAGAGGTTTTAGGGTGATTGGTTTTGTTTTCACATTTGTGAGGTCTTAAAGCAAACACACAAGGCCTAATTAGGCCTAATCCTAAATTATAAAACAAAGTGGAACAGAGATTGAGTTAGTTTTTGAAAACTTGGGATTCTTCTTATGCCTTTAAAGGCTAAATCAAGGACTAATATTCATTTAGATGATGCTCTTTTACATCAAAATCAAAATGGAATCAAGGATACCACCATCCCTAAATATAGGTCGACTCATAGAGGCATTTGACCACATAAAACACTTCAAACAACCATGATGCTCCTTCTAAGTCTTCCTTCATTCAATGCAACGTTATTTCAAAGACAAATGTTAAGTACTTTTAGCTTCAACTTATCTTATCTTCAAGAATATGAATTTATTTACTAACAGTGCCAACTGCATGAAGGTAGAAGCTTATATGGCACCACCAACCTTCAAAAATTGTTAGTAAGTAATTAAAAATGAAATTTATATATAAACTACCTACAAAATCATCAAAATTTGGTAAAATTAACTATATATACATTTTATAAGTCAACATGTTTGCACATATCAATCCATTAAACCACTAGGATCTACTATAATCTTGATAGTAGCAAGAATAACTTAATGGTCTAACTTACAAACTTTTCATAGATTCTTGTTTAATGGCCTCCCATGATATTTTATCAATTGAATATTCATTACAAGAACTAAATTTGAATAGTGAAACATCTTCCTATGTGTTTCAAAGTCTTCAAACAACCATATATCTAAATTTTTGATTTGATATCATCAAAGCCAAGTTTTAGTGACTACAACAAACCCAATAGGATACTCAATGTTTTCCCCATCTATGACTGTGGAAGTCAATTTTTTATTTTCCTCTACACACTGACATAAGTAATAACCTATCCCCTCTTCATTGTCCTCATCTACAATAACAGTAAAAACATGCCTTGTATCACAAAAAAAAGAAATTTAATGACAATATATGAAGATAGATAATGGGATTAAATAGTACATAATGAATAATATTGTACTTGGTTGCACTGGATCAAATACATGGTAAAAATCATGTGATGAATCCATATCTATAAATTGAAATTCTCATGGAACTTGATATGTTTGGATTAAAATTAAAGGTCTAGAACTCTAGTCATCCACCTAACTTATGATTGACACTCATTCCAAACAAAGTCCATGCATGTCAGAACATAAACATGCCAAGTGTCTCGTATGAATAGTCTAAGATCCTGCATTTGAGATATGAAATGAGTGGACCTCACTTGAAATCATTATAGTCATACAATCCTCATAATTTCCAAGATTTTCTTCTTCCATTAACCAAAAATGTATATGTATAGTAGCATTTGGTTGAACACCATGACACATGTTCTCATTACATAATTCAACCAAGATTTGTGCATCAGTCAAATGAACACCCTCATCAAATTTCAACTCCTCCATTGCAATGGCTCTTTTTACATGTGATCTCACAACATCATGCTACCCTTTTCCATGGCTAGCCTTAGTGAAACTCCAAATATGTTCTACATCAGTAGTAATGTACATCTTAATCAACCAATAAAACATTTGTGCATTCTTGAATTATAATGTGTAATTATCTGACCAAATATAATACATATTGAAATGAATGTTCCTCTCAGTCAACTATCCATTAAACTTCTCAAAATAATTATGCATGTACTTTATATAATGTGAATAGTCATCACTGATATAGAATTGGCACTCCCTTAATATTTTTTTGATATTTTTCAGTATTATTAGGTTCATGCATGAATGTTATATGCACGGATATGGCAACTTGTGATGAGTTGTAATATTTTGACTAAACTTCCATTTATGGTTGGAATGTGTAATTTTTAGAAAATTTGACTAATCAAAAAATTAAACCAAGTGTGAATGTGTCATTGATTATATTTAATTGTTCATCCAACTATCTAACCCTTTATGTGTGCCTTACATACTCATAAACAATTTTCTCCCTAAATTTACCAATAAATTCTAAAACAGGTATCTATTTTGTAACAAGCTCACACCTTTTAGATTCTTTTCCATATTTTACTTATTAAGTCATATATTTGTATTTTCTCAAACCAACTAATTCTTGTCCAATTGTACTTTTTTCATCTTTATGGATACAATTTTTTAGTTTTGGCAATCCACCATAAATGTTGAAATTTCCATCCAAACATGTTTTTTATAAAAGAACTATCCATCTGGTCTTTCAAAAAAAATTGTTGGAATAAATTGCCTGGCTAGTTTTGGTGGAACTTATAATACACACTCTTATAAAATATTGTTAGTATACAAAGTACAATGATTATGGTGAAAATCATCATAGTACATTGCAAATTCAACATGTTGCCTACAACAAGTGGTGCATGTGTGATTTATATTTACATAAAAAAGGTTTGTCCATCTCAAAATATATTTGACTAATAGAAATTTATGGATGTTTTAAAAAAAAACATGGAGTACAATTGTGTTTGATTCATATCCAATAAATTTTTTAGATGTGGTTCACGATTATGAGAACTAACTCTTCTTTTGACTACATCTCTTGCATTGAGTGAAATGCTTATTTTGTCCTTCCAAAAATTATGTAACTCTTTTAAATAATCAATTATAGCCTTGTCCATTCATGTAATTTGACTAGAAAAATGCCCAAAGATCATTGGTATTGGGTTTATTAAGTCTTTTTCATCTTTAATTTGCTTTCATTAATGTTTTTTTATTAATATCAAGTATTTCGCTTATTTTTGAAATCATTCATTTTTTCCCCTATTTTACTACTTACTACACAAGTTGTGATTATACTTTAGGTAGCATTACAATCTTTGTTGTATGAATTAATGCCTATAGTATTGATATGCATCATGTAATATGTCAACATTTTTTGTGTTTTCATCATCCATGTTAGATATTATTAACCCTAATGTGTAGCTGGTAGGTCTCATTTTAATCAATTTCATCAACTAAATAAATGATTGACATCTTTTAGTATCATGAGTCAAATTATGAAATAAATTATCCCAAATTTCTTAATCTAGTCTCCATTAATGGCGGTCAGACATTTTTTAGGTATTAGTTTCACAATATTTTCATCAATTTCAATTAAGTACTTACCTTTTCTATGCACAATTCTTGGAGGTGTTGTCACTGGTAGAACTTGTTGAGAGGGTGTCTCAAAATTTTCATTACTTTCATTGATTAGTGGTGGGGTGACATTTTATTCATTGTTTCTTTCCTCATTATATGTTTTCATGAAATTTTATTCATTGCTAATTTCATCATTATCTCTTTTCATGAAAATTTCCTCATTGATAAGGGGTAAGGCATCATGCATACAATCAACATGAATAAAATAAAAAACACTATACTTTGAATGTGAGCTTCCAACATTTTCTAATTCATTATTATCAATGTCATCATTATGTAATTTAGTATTATCAATTCCATCATTATTGAATTGATTATTTTCAATTTCATTCCATTATTGTCAATTGCATCATTGTCTATAACATTTGGCCCATTAGAGCTCATTTTTATAGCTTGTTTTAAATGAAGTTCTTGCATTTATACCTTATTTTTATTTCTCACCTCAAGTATTTTCTCAAGTGTTTTGTTCTTCAACTTCTTCCTCTTTCTCGAACATGATTCATCACCCATTAGACAATTTATATACTTTCAATGGTGGGGTCCAGAAAAGCACTTGATGACTTTTGTTCTCAACTTCCAATTACTATAAAAGCACACAGAGAATGTATGTCAGTATGAGTTTTCTCGAATAAGGTAAAGAAAGTAGCTAAAAAGTATTTTTTTTCTATATATACATAGTGCATAATATTATAATATAACATGTATACATTATATACTATGTACACATTATATAATACCATGTATGGATTATATAGAACATACACATTGTATAACATATATGATTTATAAAATTTAATTCAAATTATGAGCCTTTTGGCTCAAAAATGACATGGATTATTGATATAATGACTTGGAATTATCAATCTATAGTTGAGTCTGACAACATAGATAGAAAATAAGAAATTTCAACTTCCATCACCAAATACACTATGAATTTCAACGATCCAATTAATAAAATTATTACCACAATGATGAGCACACTTTTCTCTTTCCAAATATATTATTTTTATAAATTTTGGACTATTTTAAGGTTACAAACTATGTTTATTTATAACTAAAATTTTTTTAGGCCACCACATACCACAAATATACATTCCTATACATGTTAATATATTTTTTTCATTCATCCACTTGTAAAAATATATATATGGTCACAAACTAGGCCTACTTCTACACACATTTAAAAAATCCATTTTCTCTTTTTTTGAGGTAGTTAGGGGGGCCAAATGGTTAGCTATCGATTTTTTATTAGTTTTCAATATCTATTTACTTAAAAATTTAATAATAAAAAAAAAAATTCATTGATAAAATATAGAAAATGCAAGTCAAAAACTAGAAGGTCTTATATAAGTATTCACTAAAGGGTTTAAAACAATATTAAATTATGCTCAAAAAATGGTGGGCCACATTGACCATATATCCACTTTATTTTCATGACAAAAAAGGTGTTCCTCTTCAAATTTTAGATGTTTGACCTAGTTATACTTAATCATTCTTATAAAAAAAATTAGTGTTTTGAAAACTAGACGTGAATTGATATAATTCATGTTCTTAAAGCATGTTTACATTTTGAGTGTAATTATTTCAAATTATATGTACAAATTTAATTTTATGAAATTTTAGGAAAATGGTGTCCATTGGTAGCTCATTTTTTCATCTAACTTTGTGCACTTACCCCTTCAGTTAAAAAACCATTAAATTTTTTGTGTAAAATAAGATAAGTACATGGACAATTGGAAGGTCATTTAAGTTTGACTAGGTAGCTAAATACCCATTAATTGACCCTGTACAACAAGAAAATAGTACTAAAACACAAACAAAATGTAAATATATAATATGCAATTAGAAACTTGGAAAGGACCAAAAAATGTATCTTAGGTTAGACACAATTGAGAAACATTGTGGAAAAGTATATGAATCGGTAAAATACAAAGATGGACAAATCAAAAGAATAGTGACATGGAAAAATGAAAAAGGTTGCATGTATAAATGTTATGCAACAAAGTATAAAAATCATCAGAAACATCAACAACACCTCATTTAGAAAGGAGGAACAATGGTATCTCAGTTTAAAAAAGTGACTTAGGTAAATCCACTCACCAAAAATATACACTTTTCCACTTTATATCACATTATAAAAAAAAGTAAACAAATCTCTAATTTTTTAGATTACTATATTTTATTTCAACATATTGGATTGCATAAGATTCCTCAATCACATTGGCTAGATAGTAGTGCTTTAGAGATAGAAAAATGCCTCACAATGATTGAAAAGGAGGATTTTAAAGATAAAGTCAAATCAACATAGTTTATCTCATTGTCAATTGACAAGGTAACAATAATTGACAACACATCATGGGTTTACATGCAATTTTATACATTTTAGATCCATTAAAGACAACCTCACCTATTATATTTAAACAAAATGATGTAAAATAACAATGTTGATAACCTCACAAATTAGTTCATTTTAACTTGATGGATATTACTGGGATAGATTATTATGATACATATACCAAGTTAGTGTGTGTTGGTGTAGATGGTACATTAGTAATATAGGGGAACATGTCTAGTCCTCTTTATTTGAATATAAATAAAAAATTACCCCATATATGACTCCAATCCATCACATGGCACATAAAAATAATATTGATTACATAATTATAGGTACCTTTAAAAATGTAGCAAAAGTGGAGGAGCTTATCCATGACTTGTAGGTGTACATGTGAAGTAATCCAAAAAGGCTTTTAGAGTTTCAATAATTTGCCATTAGAGTGACTAATGGGGATTTTTTTATAAAAATTTGTTGATACTAGATGAATTTCTTTGTATGAACCTACATGAAGAATACTTTAATAATATACATCTTTAGTAGCTTTTATATTCAAATACATGATAGAATTTGACAAGGTAATAGATTTGTTGTACCATTTTATAGACTTCAAAACCCTACTAACATTGTGTTGTATTCTTCCCATGTTCAAATAAATGCATTGCTTGATGAAAAATGTGCAAGAGATATCCATATATATTGTTGAATTCATATGCTTGATGAATCGATTTTGTCAATCTCTTGATATATTATACTACTCAAAAGATAGTTTTAAGGGATCGATATTTGGCATTTTGGAAACACTAACACATATAAAAAACCCTAAAAACTATTTAAAATTTAATATTAATGATCATATTTGTATTCTTATTAATGAAAAAGATATACCACTTCACATTTTGTGAAGATGAACTAATGTGGTTGGATTAGAAATTGAAGAAGTATATGTAACATGGGTTCTATACGATAATGTAATATATGAAACATGATCGAAAATTTGAGAATTTTCAAAAAAATTATATTTTGAAATTTAAGATCATTATCGAAGCGATGAGTTTCTTGAAGATATGGGAGTGGTGATCTGAGTGAAAAATCTATTACAATGTTTTTCAATGTGATCAGTATATTCTACAATATACTATCTATTATGTAGAAATCAATCTAGTTCTATTAAAAACTAAAGGAATATATATCCTACATGTTTTTATCATTATTAACCCCTAAACCCATATTTATAACATATATGTGCTAACCCATATTTGGTTTCCTTATAATTCTAGAAATACCCAAATAAATTACCATGAAACAACACAAAACAACTATACAATAGAAGGAAACTATAATTATGTCCACGTGGTAATTATATTTTACACAATTCTATCTATGTGGTAATTATATTGATAAAAAAGTTTGGTTCTTTGATTCACCCATTAACAACAATGTTAATGAGGCATTTTACAAAGGAATAAATCTAGATAGTGTTGTGGAGCATAAAAAGGATATACTCAATGTTACTAATGAATCCAAATTATAGAAAAATGTTCTACAGGGTTTTGGTTGTACTTTATTATTTTTATCATTGGAAAAGCACTTCACACAAATATAACTTTATATAAAAATTTGAAAAATAATATGAAAGTGTCTTGAAGCTTATGTTCAATGTGACAAGGTGAGACTACAAGCCATGGCTAGGAATAATATACACTACTAGTTTTGGCATTCTAGTTACAAAAATGTCTGTAGTTCCAGCAACATTAAAAAATTCCTATTACCCAAAATTTTACCGAATGATGATAGCCTAGAGATGAGTGAACTGAGTGTTATAAGTGGGAGGTCTTAGGGTCCATTCTTAGGATGACCATTGTCTAACATCATTCTCACATGAAGATACAATAGGTTTTTCATGAAAAGTATTTGATGCAATAGACTATGGGCTCAATGTTCAATGAAATAAGGGTCAACATGTGGATATAAATTTGTGTTTAATACGATGAGGAAAGATGACAACCCATGGCTATGAATACTATTCACTGCTTATTTGGACATTATAGTTATAAAAATGTCTACAGTTTTGGATCCATTTAAAAAACTTATTACCCAATATTTTAAACCTCACAATGATATCCTAGCAGTGATTGAGCTAAGTGTTATAGTGGGAGGTCTCAGTATCCATTCTTGGGATGACCATTCTCTTGCATCATTCCCATACTAAGCTATGATGGGCTATTCTTGAAAAATATCTGAATGTAATAGACTATCAACTCAATTTCAATGTGATGGGGGTCATCATGTGGCTTGAAACCTATGTTCAATGTGATAAGGCAAGTCCACAACCCATGTCTAGGAATATTATTCATCATGGTATTTAACATTCCAATTATAAAAATGTTTAAAATTTTAAATCATTAAAAAAGTATGTTACCCAACATTTCACCAATGAAATGTGGTTAAGTTGGTAAAGTGGCTTGGTTGGTTCAAGCCCCACCTAATTTAATATGTCACTAAGGTATATGGACGTTAGATGTGGCTGTTGTGGGTATTTTATTGCTAGTTGTGGCCATTATTGGTATTCTCAGGCTGGTTGTGGTCATTGTTTCTATATTTGGTATACATGTGGTAAATGATCACTGGGGATTTTAGCCCCCAATTGCATCCTAGACCAGTTCATAGCTCTGGTCAAAAGTGATACCAATAAAAAAATTTAAAAAAAATGAAAGACCATGGTTAACTATATTTAAATATTCCCTCCTCTTATTTTTTGAGAACAGCATGGAAGTTTTGTCCAAAATAGAAAAATCTAAGATGGTGTTGTAATCATACATGAACTAATCCACTCAACAAAGCTAGGAAAATAAATGTTTTAAGATCATACAACTTGATATAACTAAAGTATATGACAATGTAAATTCAAACTTTCTCTTTAAAATACTAAATATGTTTTTAGTACTTGTAAATGGATTTTTAGATGGTTTTTCCA